>CM060890.1:60186264-60633764 GCA_030762935.1 Hymenopus coronatus
CTTACGGGAAACCTCATATGTCGAAAATGTCCAATCTACTAAATTTATGGTCCATTTACTAAAACTACTGTTAAAAATAACTTCATTAAATTAAAAATCTGATGTGTTCCATTCACATGAGTTTCTCTACATCTCTGTAACAAATTACTGTTTAAAAGCTTAATGTTCTATTTATTTAATGTTAATTGAAAACAAAAATAGCAGAAATAGTCTTATTGCTTGCTTCCTTGTAAGTAGAAGCGAAATAACGGATTACTATAGGTTAAACTGAAAGTAAAAAGCGGTTGCTATGTTTCTGAAGTTCCTTTGTTTGTATGGACCGGAGTTGACAAAGTCCTGTGTGAGAAAAGTATAATTTTTAAAGCTGAATCCAATAACAAGGAATATCTCAAAAACTACCAACTCTATAAAAAATGTATATAACAAAAACTGTGTGTTTTAAAGTGCTCTACATGTTTTGTCTGATAAGTTTTTTTCTATCTCTTACGGTTTAGTAGTTATGCAAAATTCCGTAAAATTCGTCCAGAATAAAGTAGACCTAAGAGACTTTACCCAGAAAATTCAAGGTATACATTTTATTTGTCAGGTAAATATCTTAAATACTTGATATTTTAATCAAAATAACTAGAGCCATTTTTGAGAAAATCCAAATTGTTGGAAAAAATCCACGTAAAGGGTAGTTTGGTGTGAGGGTATGTTTCTCAAAATCGTGTCGCATCCCTGGAAGATACCAAACTTAAATACCAAGTTTAGTATTTTACCGTCTTTTCGTTTTCGAGTCATCATGTTCACAGACGCACAGACGCACAGACGCACAGACGCACAGACGCACGGACACACGGACACAGGGTCACACACACAACACACACACACACACACATACGGACCTTTTTGTGAAAATGTTTTTTTGGGATACAGTGGACACTAAAACATATATTTCAGTTGAAATCTCGGTATCGAATTTTTGGATGGAGTGCAATACTTTTTATATTCACTATGTACATAGTACGTGTAGAGAAAATTGAAATATGATGTGTTCCTTTTATATAACATCTCTAGATGTTCCAAAAACAAATTTTTCTTACACAAGATAATTCTTTCATCTACGTCATGCTAATCTGTATAAAACTATCAGAATTTGTATTATTACTTGCTTTCTGGTAGTAAAACAATTGAGGTTCGTTTCTCTTTGCATGATGCGGTTTAAAAACAGTTAATTAGTTTAAAATTTAAATCAATAAAAATGGATGACTTGAAAATGGTAAAAACTACAAGAAAAATATGTATGACATAAAGTATGTGTTTTAACGAGATATGAATTTTTTTGTAGGTTTTTGTCCATTCCTTACTTTTCTATCGTTAAGCAAAATTCTGTACAACTAGACCAGAGTAAAAAGCTCTTCAGAGGCTATTCCCAGAAAATTCAAAATGTAAATTTTATTTCCGATGTGAATATCTTTAATATACGGTAGTTTAATCAAAATCGTTACGACCACTTTTGAGGAAACCAAAATTTTGGAATGCTCCATGTAAACGGTAGTAAGGGATGGGGAATTTTCCTGAAAATCTCGTGATGCCTGTTTGTAAGAGTGTTGCTAAGCACCAAGTTTGGTATTCAGTCGACTTTTCATTTTTGAGCTATGTTGTCCTCCACAGACATACAGACACTCAGACAGACACGCACATGAACCTTTTTCTAAAGTGCTACATTCGGACTCAGGGGGCCTCAAAACATATATTTCTGGTGAAATCTCAGTATCAAATTTTGGGCGGAATTCAATACCTTCTCTATACACTATTTATACTGTACATAGGGCTAGAGGAAGTAAAATTTAGGTTCAAATAATGTGTTCAATTCACTGCTAAAATAATTCAATGGTGACTTGCACGACACTCACGACTCACTATAATTCACTACACACTGGATTTCACTTTATAGAACTAGAAAAAGACGTCATAGAACTTCCTGGAAACTTGTCGGAGATAGTGAAGCTTTTAGAAGAATTAAGACGTGTCCCGTTCCAAAGTCACTGGTTACCACCGCGCCTCACATAGTGTGTTGTTATACATTTCAGGATCTTCATGACTCGCAAACCAGGAGAACGTGAGAACCACTGTAAAAGACGCACTGTTAGATTGAATTTTTTACAGTATGGATATCATACCTTTTAAGTTTACTTTTCTTGATTTTTACATTAATTTATTCTTAAGGAAGAAACAATGTTATAATTAAACCTTATAATTTTGGATGGAGTGCAATATTTTCTCTATATATGTGCTAGGTACAAAATGAAGAAGATAAAAATTGGGTGTGTTCCATTCACATGACTTTCTCTATATATGCTACTGCTACTACATCGTGGTAATCTAGATAAAGATTAACAGAAATGGAGGTATTGAAGTTTAGCTTGCTTTGCACAACCAGGAGAAAAACAAAAGAGAGATGAAATTAAAGATGACGTTTCGTTTGAGAAAATGTTAAGTAGCTCAATATTGAAACCAATAAGAAGGAATATCTCGGAAAGGGCTACTCCCAAAATTGTATATGTTTGCGTGTTTTAATGAGGTCTACATTTTTGAGAAGTAGGTTTTTCTTTTGGTCTTTCTTTTGTGCCTTACCAGCTATACAAGATTCTTCTAGAATGAAGAGGTCTTCAGAAGTTTTTCGAAGAAAATTAAAAATATAATTTAGTTGTCATGTAAATGTCTTTAATTTATTTTTATGGCGTTTAACGCCCGAGTTTGCTGCTATGACACCGCAGGCGATGACACTGAAGATGCAATGGCGTGGGAAACCGGAGGAAACCCGCTTTCTTCACCACAAATCGTACATGTGGTCACTTAGGCCCGCCTTGGTGAGAGGCGAGTGGTCTAAACGCCCGAGTTTGCTGCTATGACACCGCAGGCGATGACACTGAAGATGCAATGGCGTGGGAAACCGGAGGAAACCCGCTTTCTTCACCACAAATCGTACATGTGGTCACTTAGGCCCGCCTTGGTGAGAGGCGAGTGGTCTAAACGCCCGAGTTTGCTGCTATGACACCGCAGGCGATGACACTGAAGATGCAATGGCGTGGGAAACCGGAGGAAACCCGCTTTCTTCACCACAAATCGTACATGTGGTCACTTAGGCCCGCCTTGGTGAGAGGCGAGTGGTCTAAACGCCCGAGTTTGCTGCTATGACACCGCAGGCGATGACACTGAAGATGCAATGGCGTGGGAAACCGGAGGAAACCCGCTTTCTTCACCACAAATCGTACATGTGGTCACTTAGGCCCGCCTTGGTGAGAGGCGAGTGGTCTAAACGCCCGAGTTTGCTGCTATGACACCGCAGGCGATGACACTGAAGATGCAATGGCGTGGGAAACCGGAGGAAACCCGCTTTCTTCACCACAAATCGTACATGTGGTCACTTAGGCCCGCCTTGGTGAGAGGCGAGTGGTCTAAACGCCCGAGTTTGCTGCTATGACACCGCAGGCGATGACACTGAAGATGCAATGGCGTGGGAAACCGGAGGAAACCCGCTTTCTTCACCACAAATCGTACATGTGGTCACTTAGGCCCGCCTTGGTGAGAGGCGAGTGGTCTAAACGCCCGGGTTTGCTGCTATGATACCGCAGGCGATGACACTGAAGATGCAATGGCGTGGGAAACCGGAGGAAACCCGCTTTCTTCACCACAAATCGTACATGTGGTCACTTAGGCCCGCCTTGGTGAGAGGCGAGTGGTCTAAACGCCCGGGTTTGCTGCTATGATACCGCAGGCGATGACACTGAAGATGCAATGGCGTGGGAAACCAGAGGAAACCCGCTTTCTTCACCACAAATCGTACATGTGGTCACTTAGGCCCGCCTTGGTGAGAGGCGAGTGGTCTAAACGCTCGGGCACGAAGCAGTCTAAATAAATATTTTAAATAAACAGCATATTAATCAAAATAGCCATTTTTGAGGAAACCAAATCTTTCAAACAATTTTGTACGTAAAGGGTCAGTGTACAGGGGAGGGTGTTTTCCTGAAAATCTTCATGTTGCGGTTTTAAAAGATACTATACTTAAATATCAAATGTGGCATTTAACGGTCTGTTTTTAGTCATGTGCTATGCTTTCCATAAATATACACACAGAACCATTTTATAAAAATGCATCTTTTTGGGGATCTCAAAACACTTCCTGTGAAAGCTGACATCGAATTTTTGGGTGGAACACCATACCTTCTCTCCTTCTATTTGCATGGTATGTGTGGCGTAAGTAACAATAGGTTTTTATGTAATGTAGTCATAGATTAACGTAATTTAATTTGGAATATTAATATTTTATTAACTTTGCTTACTCCATCAGTTAATTTAAATTAGTAAAAAGTTTAATAGCTAAAGCGTTTTCTAACGGTAGGGAGTGGCATTTAAAAATAATAATAAACAAATTGCTCTTAGAGCTTATTGTTTCTTATTCACATAAATGTTAATCTGAAGCACTATTATTTGAGCAATACATCTTCTCTCACATGCGGAGGTATCTTTACTGATCATAAAAAAGTGTTGCGATCACAGTTTATTGTTCACACCAGGGTGCGAAATGAAGGTTAAAATAATGCATAACTTTTAAAATTTAATTGCTTCCAGAGCACACGCTCATACCATTGTAAAATTGTTCTTTTAAATTGCTGCGCGCTCCGTGTGGGGCGTGGAAAGTATTTTTATTGCTTGGGTGTGCCCTAAAGAAGCATCGGCAAGGGTATTAGCACACGGCATCGGCTGCTGCGTGATGAAATCTTACGAGCTACCCAGGAGGATTAGAAATAAGAAAACCACAAATCAATGAGAATATCCTCGTGGCTCAATACGAGCAAAAGTGTTGGTCGCTTGAGAATGGAGAAAAACCGAAGTGATTGCCCAAGGCGATCACTAGTTTTTGTTTATGTTCTCAGATCCGATATTATAAAACTCTTCCCGCTACTTGCTTGCAGCCTCTATAAAAGGTGGAATCAGTAAATAAATCAGTAAGAAAAACCCTAGTTTAAAACATAAACAGCATTGTTACCTGATTAACTCTCATATTTATGGATCCATCTAGTGGAGTAACTGTCGTAAAGATTGGCTTCGATAGCAAAACTTCGTAGCCGCATTTTTGGCCATACACAATTAAATCATATAACAGTTTGTCATTCTGTAAGCAAAAATTATTTACACTCTGTTATATTTAATATCTTTTAATTCTATGACCGTAAAGTTAACAAGTCACGTAATAATGAAAAATGGTATTGGGAAGATACATAAATTGGAGTAGTTAATACATTTCTTAGGTATTGGGCTTAGTAGGAGATGGAGGGAGCAAAAAAGGAAGGCATGGGAAAAGGAAGGTTACCACAAGGTATCAAAAATGCATGAAAAGTGGTTGCAGAAAATATATGCGGTAGCAGTAGGGACTAAAATTATGTTTGGAGAAGATGAGGCATTGATGAGGTATGACTAAATGTAGATTTGATTCACAGAAATTTTAGTAAACATATTTCGAGCCTACCTAAAACTCTCTAAATGAGTTGCACAAGCTGAACTAAAAAATAGAGAGTAAAGTGGAAAAAATCCGATGTGTTTCATTCACATGACTTTCTCCAGCTGTTCCACAAGTAAACCTTTATAGAAAATATTAATGTTTTAGCTTCATCACGCTTGTCAAGATAAACATAAGTAAAATTAATTTTATTACTTGTTTCCCTGTAAGCAGAAGAGAAATAAGAGAATATACAGGCTTAAGTGAAAGTCAAGTCCTTTAAAAGCCGGTTGTTATGTGTATCAATTGAAATTCCACTCTCTTTTCTTCGCAGGAGTAAACAGACGAGAAACGAGAACAAATATGTATTTCCGTGTGAGTGGCTTAAAATTGATAATATTCCAGAATATATCCAAAACAGCTAACTCTACAAAAAATGTATATAGCATTCATTAATTCATGCTTAAATGAGATCTATTTTTTTGTGTAGTAAGTTTTTCTTTATCGCTTATAGTTTGCCAGTTATGCAAAAGTTATCCAGAATGAAGAGGTCTTCAGAGGCTATTCCCAGAAAATTCAAGATATCAGTTTCATTTGTCATAAAAATATTTGAAACATAAATAGTTAGAGCCATTCTTTTTAATCAAAGTCGTTAGTCACTTTTGAGAAAATCAACATTTTCGAAAATTTTCCCATGTAAAGGTAGTTTGGGGTGGGGGATTTTCTTGAATATCCTCTTGTCACATCCTTCGAAGATACTGAACTTAAACGGACTTTTCGTTTTTGAACTATGCTGCCCACAGACACACACATACACACATGCACACACACAGAAACACACACTGACAGAGAAACAGGTTCACACACGTGGACTTTTTCTAAAAGTCTTTTTTCTTCAAGGTGTCTCAAAACATTTATTTTCGGTGAAATCTCAGTATCAATACAATGCCTTCTCTATACACTATGTCCATAGTATTGCGGAGAAAGTAAAAATCGACTTGTATATGGTGTGGCGTGATAGAGAAGGAAAGTGATTCTTGGAAAGAAGTTAAACAAATTATAAGGAAAAAATGTACACAGGAAGCTAAAAAAAATGAAGCATAACCCCGTAATTACATTCTTCAAGAGACTTCGGCATAAACGCACAATAATCAGAATAGCGCTACATACAAGATATGATTTAATAGGAATTTAAAATAAATTTTACAATTTAATAGGCAACACAATATAATAAATGTTTCTCAATATTCGTGTGGAGTACTGTGCAAAATAAAGAATAAGAAAACATTTGTTATGACAAAAATATTCGATCATTGATTGATGTGTACCGTTACCGCTAATTATTACATTTAGGTTTTGCCATTCTGTACTACTGTACAACAACCTGCTATAGACTGTACAAAATTCAAAGAAAAGGTCAGGTTTATAATGAAACATGATCATTTTTCTGCTACCTGACCGGCCTAGAGGATGAAGTAAGTACATTAATGACGGTCCAAGTACTGGAAAACACTGTCACAGTCATCCTTCACTGCCTATTAATCTCTCAGTATCAATTGTAATTGTGTGGTAGTTCTACTTGTTTTCTGGCAGTCAATTATTGAAAATATGCTGATATCTTTCGCCGTCCTTGCTTCGCTGGCTTTCGTAGTTTTTAAGCAGATGTTCGCAAACGAGGAAAACGTTTACAATCAGAGATTTAAATTAGATAGTTAAGGATTGCCAACTGCCGTGGAATGTATTGCTATCTCTTTCTTGTTACCATGTTTGAAGTTAAAGCAAACACAATAAAAGGATAAAACATTTTGGTAGGAAGCCTTTCGAAAGTGTAAATCCTTTTCAAGAAACTATATGTTATGCCAGATACTCCGACTGTAGAGATTTTCTAGATAAAGCGTTCGAGCCCTCGATCGCTGAGTACAGTTAAGCTATTTTCTCATCATACTTTTAAAATATTAAAAATGTCATAATCTACTTTCAATATTTGTGTTCTTTTTGGCTCTAAAAACGCTAATAGTGAGTACAATCACGCTGTATAAATATGGAACATCCAGGGATTTTACAAATAAAGGGTAATGAACGGGATATCATTAATCGGTAGCGTAATTATAGGGTTTTACTGTATGGAGTAAAGAGAATTATATAGATAAATATGACAAGTGGACGAGGGAAGAATCTGCATGAGCCCGAATAAGGGAATTTTATTGAAAGAATCAAGAGGAGATTTAAATACAGAGCAATGCCCGATATTTAGAATGCAATAGTATGCAATCTTGGAATGAGAAAAAAATTAAGCAAATGAAACTAGAACTTAGAATTTATAACTATCTCTACCTATATTATCTCTATTTTACCAATAGAGATAACAGAGAACAATTAAGGTTAAAATGAAATGGTTGAAGAAAAAACAAAAATGTGTGACTGACTACAAAAGCTGTGTAATCTGGGTAGAGATTGACTCATTTTTAGGTGTAAGTTGATCTGATAGTTGAACAATCGCAAGGTTGAAATATTCGAGCCATTTGGTTTCACGTAACTCGGGAGGAGTCACTAGTATTTAGTGCTGTGTTTATTTGTATCGTCAATTGATTGAAAATAGAATTATATATGCTAATTCTATTATTAAGTGGAAATACAATAAATTCCATTCAAGGTTATAAAGCTGTGCACTCGCTTCTACAGCTAACATCTTTATCTAAACCAAATTTTTAAAATGCAGAACTAAATCACCTGCTGTTCACTACAGTATTTGAAATCAGGATGTTGCAAAAATAAAGACCACTTAAAATGTTAAAACTGTATTACTATAAACGTAAGGCGATTTAAAGTGCAAGACAATTTTAGGAAATGCTTAATATCAGTAACCTTCTAATTCCAATAACAGACATATTTTCAGTTTAGTAAGTTTTTATATTTTGGTTTTATTCTCTCTTGTGTCAGATATGTTAAACTCAGTAAGAACAAACTTTAAATGTATAAAATTCATAACATTTGGCTTCAAATTAATACATAATACAAAGTATTAGAATTATGTTACTTTATTTATTTTTTTCCACACAGGACCTGTGTAGGACAGGAGTTGGATATGTAGAGTCAGAATGCAAAATTCAATTCCATGGCCGGAATTTGAACCACGGATCTTTTGGTCTCTAGCTAGTTGTTCTAACCACTGAGTTACAATGTTAATATGCAGGCACGGTATTAAATTTCTCATTTTACTTGCATGTTTCTCCTTATACCACAAGGTGTTCTCAAATTATTTTGAAATGACAACCCTAACGACGACTACAATGTCATAAGTACTTTGAGTCCCGAGCTTTATAGATTAACCAACCTTAGACATAAATTTTGTGTTTTGAAATCTATATTTTTTGTGTATTAAGTTTTTGTCTCTCTCTCGCATTCTCTTTCGGTTTATCACTTGTGCAAAATTCAGCAAAGTTTATCCAGAATGAAGAGGTTTTCAAATGTAATTCCCAGAAAATTAAAGCTTTACAGTTTATTTTTCATGTAAATATCTTTGAAATACGGCATTTTAATCAAAATCGTTTGAGACATTTCTGAGAAAATCAAAATTTTCGAAAATATTTCAATATAAAGGGTAGTTTGAGGTTAGACAATTTTCCTCAAAATCTTCGTGTCGTATCCTTGGAACATACAGAACTTAAATAACAAGTACACATTTTCTAAAAATGGGGGACTCTAAAGTGTACATTTGGTGAAATGTTGGTATTGGATTTTGGGTGGGGTGCAAAACCTTTTCTATCTACGTATCATGTACTTTGCTGAGAAAGTAACAACGTGACACAAATATTGGAATTAAAAGTTTGGATTGGGGAGCTATGTGAAAATTTAACCTCTGAAACCTGATATAATAAAAATGTTTATTAAATAAAAGTCAATTTAGTTTAGCATAAGAAATGGTAGGTAAAGGTAGGAATGTTAACATTTTTAAGCTTAGCCGCTCATTTTTAGGATAAAAGCTGCAAGAAACCTCTAATCTTTTCTTATAGTTTTTAAGTTGGCCTTATTACTTTCTCTAGCCCCATATGTATATTGTACATAGGGATAGAGAAGTATTGTATTCCACTCAAAAATTCGATACCGAGATTTCACCGGAAATACATGTATCCAAAAAAAAAAAAAAAAAAGCATTTTCAAAAAAAGGTCCGCGTGTGTGTCTGTGAACACGATAACTCAAAAACGAAAAGTAGCTAAAATACCAAACTTGGTATTTAAGTTTAGTATCTTCCAGGGATGCAACACGAAGATTTAAGAAAAATCCCCCACCCCAAGCTACCCTTTACATGGAACTTTTTTCGAAAATTTTAATTTTCTTAAAAATGACTATAACGATTTTTGATTAAAATATCATATATTAAAGATATTTACATAATAAATAAAATGCGTAGCTTGAATTTTCTGGGAATAGCTTCTGAAGACCTGTTTATTCCGGATGAATTTTGCTTAGTTTGGCATAACTAGTAAACCGTAAGAGATACACACATACTTAATATACAAAACATTTAGGTCTTGTTAAAATACACAAGTTATGTCATATACATTTTTCTCGTGGAGCTTGCCGTTTTCGAGGTATTCATTGTTATTAGTTTCAGTTGTGGAGTACTTATACTTTTCTCAGACGGGAGTGTCCGTTTTTCTTTTGTTCTACTCCTGGCCAAGAAAAGAAGCGATTTATAATGACAATCGCATAACGACAGCTTTTAAAACATTTGACTATTGGTTTAGCCTAGTGCATTCCCTTATTTTCTTCCTACTTATACGGAACTTAATAATAAGAACATTGTGCTAATGAGTACCACGATTAGCAAGATGCAGGAAGAAGAAGAATTTCATGCATGAAGTTTGTAGAACAGCTAGAGAAAGTCATGTGAGTGTAACAGATCAGATTTTTTTCAATAATACCGCGTTTTTGCATATTATCCTTTTTCCATAGGTGTTTACTTTCTCTACACATACTTTGTGCATAATGTATAGAGAAGGTATTCTACTACAACCAAAAATTCTATCCCGAGATTTCACCGGAAATACATATTTTGAGACCCACTGAATAAAAAAATAATTTTTAGAAAAAGGTCCTGTGTGTGTCTGCGGACAGCATAGCTCAAAAACAAAAAGAATGTCAAATACAAATTTAAGTTTTGCACAAAGATTTTTAATTAATACCCCTACCCCACACTAACCTTTACTTCGAACATTTTTTGAAAAGTTTGTTTTTCTCAAAAATGGCGATTTTTATGAAAATACCGCATTAAACACACAATTTATGATTTGAATATTTTCAAGACATTTCTTGTTATTGGTTTCAGTTTAAAATATTTAAAACTTTTCTCATATAGGAACTTGTCAAATTCTGGTCACGCAACGAAATGGATAGTGTATTCAGTTATTTCCCTTTTACCTAAAGAAGCTAAGTAATAAGTCCGGTTATGCTAATGTTTATCGATTAGCATAAATTAAAGAGAAGAATAGGCTTATTAAAAATATTTTTGTTACAGAAATGTAGAGAAACCCATGTGAATGGAACACATAAGCTTTTTAATTTTATTTTCTGTCTATATTATTACTTGTGTTTTATTTTGCCTTTTACTTTACAAATATCCTTGCTCAAGAAGACTTGAACCTATATTCCTGCTAGCGAACCTGGCCACTGTGACTGGCGTAGTTCAGTTGTTCTACCATCAGGTACGAGAGAAAAAGAGAAAAGCTTCAGAAACATTCATGGTTAGTTACCTTATAATACCGTTTTTCAAATGAATCACCAATAAGAAGTATCGGCAATCAGAATTATTGTATTGATTCGCATATTGCTGAGTTATTCAATTTAAAATGTGGACGCAAACAATGAACACGATTAGATGAAGGCAATAAACTTCGATTCTTTAATTATAGCTAACGACCATGTATAAATTGCCAGAGCTACAATGTCGCTGCATGTGTTTCCATGAACAGGGAAAGGTCCAGAAAGTGGATTTTTAATTCGTACGATTTGTTACATGAATTGGCTGGTCATTACGGCGCCTGATCGTTCTGCACCAGCGGTGCTTACATCGCATACAGATGGCGCTCTTGTCGTTACGTCCGGAAACAAAAGGATGGATGAGGGAGCGGAATTTCAATTTGTGTGAAATTTCACATTGAAGAGTTTGGTATGGATGTATTCGAGACAAATCAGCTCTCAATGTAACAACTGGCAGAGTTGATTAATTATCAAAGCCATTCACTGTAATTCCTTGTATAATCATCCAATAGGAAGAGATCTGATCACGCCGATACTCAAGACTAGTTTGCAAAGCCTGCAGCGAAAATAATAGCAATACCATCTTCCGATACTTCCACACAGACAAAAATAAATATTGATTCTAATTTTGCTTTCATTTTAGTTTTTGCTGCTCCACTAAACAGACTAAAACGTTTCTGTAATGCATAATAATAGCAGAAGTAAAACCAGGCGTTAAACACTAAAAAGAATAGCAGAATATCAGTATTTAACTGATCTGTTTATTTATTTATAAATCTGAATTAATGCCAAGCAGCAGTTCAATACCGAAGTCATAAATACTCAGAGTGAACTTATGGGTCACTTAAGTGTTTTTCAAAAACTAGAATTACAAATGTTCTAAAAATGCCATTTTCATTGTCATCGTCATCATCATCATCGTCATCGTCATTCGACATCTGTTTCAGTTTCACTGACAGAGTCACCTTTTGTGTGAACTTCGAAATTATGTCCCTCATATTTCTGTATGGTGTTTTCTGCCTTGTCCTTTCTGGATAAAAGCCTAAATATGATATAATAGCACCGTCTCTTTTGTAATCGTATCTTAAAAATTATTGTTTTTGAAGAGCACAGTTTATTAAAATTTTCCTTTATCAATAACCATGTTTCTGAGTCATAAATAAAACTGGGATACACATTAATTCACAGAGTTTTATTTGAGATTCTTTCTGAATATAATAATTTATAGAAATTATATATATATATATATATATATATTTATGTATATGAAATAGTTTCGTTAATTGTATATATTGTTAGAATTTGTTTAGCTATTGCTGAATCTGTTTATGCATGCATTCAAATGCAGTACCAAAATTCATTATTTTGTTTAAAGATAGTGATCAAAATTTCAAGTTTTATTGGCTACTGTTCCCTCAACGCCATTATATTTGCCTTTTACTCATATATATATATCGTTTAATTTTTTGGGAATTGAATACTCTTTATTTAAATACTTCCATTATTCTGAATAACTACTTGACTGTCAGTGTATACCACCATATTTAAGTATGTCCATAAGTTAATAGCATTTCTCTATTTCAAAACAATTTTGTGTTACAGGTAAAGATGTATACAAAAGAACGAATGGTAATCTATGCTCTTGTCTAACTTATCGAGTGTGTTTCTTTTTCCTTGTCAAGCTCTTTTCATCACAAATGATAAATTCTTTAAATTTAAATTTAATTATGTATATGGCGATACCCATTTAAAAACCGCGAAAAAATATACATTCCATAAAATGTGTTTTAACGAGATGTAGATTTTTATGTTAATTTAGTTTTTGTCTATCTCTTATTGTCTATTTGAATTTTCTTGGAATAGCCTCTGAAGACCTCTTAATACTGTATGGACTTTTGTATAACATATAATCGTTATATTTGATATATATTGTAACAAATTATTGATTTATTTTCACTGTTACAAATAATTCACTCGATTAGATAGTTTGCTGCTGCACGCCACCCGTGGCTCGTGCACCACTGCGCGCCAAACTCCAATCACACACGGCTCAGCACATTCTTCCTTCTTTTATAACGAGAAAATTGCGTCACAAATATTTTGGAAACTCGTCGAAGAAACCGATGCTTAGGGAAGCATTTCGGACATCAGAAAGAATTGTAATGTCGATGTGTCACGTTCCTAAATCTCCTCTTTCGTCACGCCGTTGTTTACGTATCCAATTGCGAAGTCTCACATTCCAGCTCCACTGTCGCATACCACAGCGAACATGAGAAAGGTTGCACGCCAGGACGGTTTTGTCACTTTTTATTACAATACCTTGATGGAATTTTTATTGTTCCTTCAGTTGAATGCTATTATTCATATTTGAAGATGTTGGCTATAATTGCAGTTTATTTTAGTCTAAACGATCAAGAATAGGATAGCCATTATTTTTATTATATTTTATAACGTCTTTCAAATTTAAAACAACCCTACTCACGTCATGTAATATATAAGGAAAGATTATTTGGGTTAAGCTTACTTTCTCTATAACCTACTTTGTACATAGTAGGAGGAGATGTTATAATATAGCCAAAAAATTATAAGTCGAGATTTCACTGGAAATATACTTTCTGAGATTTCTCAACCCAAAACTGAGCATTTTTAAAGTGCGCGAGCGTGTGAGTGAATAGCATAGCTCAAAAACGAAAATTTTGTAAAATGTCAAACTTGGTTTAAGTTCAGCATTTTTCAAGTCAACCTATTCTAAGATATTCAATTGGAAAATTGTTATTCGTTTTACTTTTTTTCCGGCCCAGCAAAGAGAACCGCATTTCAAAATCATTAAATCTGTACGTTGTCTTTCACGTCAATTGCAAATTCATGGAATTGGAGTAACATTTGAAAACGATATGCACGCTTCTGCAAGATGAATTTGAGCACTTTGGACATTGATGATTTTGGAATTTGCAATTGACGTGAAAGACAACATAATGGTTTAGGACTCACGTCAATTGACTCACGTATTGCGTCAATGTCAGCTCGCTTCTGGAAGGTCGACCTGCTCGAGATTCGTCAGCAACAATGCCTATTCGTTGAAATTCCTTTAACAGTTTCCATATGATTTTATTCGTTGGTCTATCGTTTATAAATTTTGGTTGAAACTGTCGTAGCAGCTCATCGCACGGATCACACTGAGAACGCCATGAGACAGCGGCAATACGTTCTGGAATAATCAACATACTGCTTAGTCATCAAAGAAATTTGTAGTTACCTCAATCACGAAATAGTTACTTATTCTGTAGACATTCTGTTTGTACATGCTTGGAAAAGTGCAAATAAATGTCAAAAGCGATCAATTTTCTCTTGTATCCTTATTAATTGTTTTTTTTTTATCACTTCTTTGTACTATTGTTCGTATGTGTTTCATTTTTTTTATTTTCCAATTATAATCTTGTTGTTATTTAATGTTTCGGTTTAAATTGGTTGCAATGCATAAAGTGTCCTTTATTTCAGTTATCAAAAATGCACGATTTATCAGTGCACCAATTATAGAGTACCGCGTTGCTCTAAACCTAATGAACAACGGAGTGAATTTTCCTAATTCTACATCTTTGTATGTGCTTTCTGAACATTTTACAATAGTTGAATTCCGTTAGGTTAATATTTATGCCAAATTTAATTCAAATTCATCAATAACCAAAAAATTAACATTATTTTACAAATTTTACTACGGAAACGTATTACATAATGAAAATGTATCACGAGTCTCACAATTTGAGAAAATGTGTAGCAATTTTTGAGATTACAGCTATGAACTACAATCAAGAATCGCATGAATAGATGTTTAAAATAAATATGATGAGCGAAATATATAATTTGTATAATTTTATAAGAAATGTAATACTTAAACTGTATATATACTCATAGCAAAACACTTTAAAATTATTATTATTATAATTTGTTGTTCTGTAGAACGTTATGATCCATGCTTCTGCACATTATGGAAAATGTTAATGGGATATAACCAATCTAATGCATATGGGACATTTTGAAAGTGTAATATAGTATAATTTTACAACATAATATATATTATTATATAACCATGGTGCACAATCAAAATACACAATGAGTCTTATAGTTTAAAAAAAAATGTAATGTGTTCCATTCACAAAACTTTCTCTAGCTGTTCCACATACAAAATATTCCTACAAATGATTCCTTTTTTATCTACAACATACTAATCGAGATAGACTTTACAAGAATTGGTCATATTACATGCTTCTTTGTAAGTAGATAACAATTAATTTGCTTCTTACTTAATGTCAACTAAATAAGGATAATTATTTATCTTACTTATGAGAATTAAAAAATGGTATCTATGAGTATAAAAATAACTAAAAGTGTGTAAAATAGAACCAATGTTTTTCTTCATTCTTAAAAGTTGAATTTTGGGCAAAATTCTTTTATAGATGGGAAATAAGGTATTACATTAGGCTAAAGCAACCATCAAATATTTTAAAGGCTGCTCGCAATATAAAACAATTGAAGTTTGGTTCGCTTAATATGGTCTCGTTTGAGTAAAGTTAAGGTAGTTTAAAATTCAAGCTAATAACAAGGAATCTCTCGAAAACGGTTAACTCTACAAGAAAAACGTATATGGCATGATTAGCAAGATCTACATTTTTATGTAATAAGTTTTTGTATATCCCTCACGGTTTAGCCTTTATTCAAAATTCTGCAAAACTCGTCCAAATAAAGAGGTATTCAAAAGTTATTTCCATAAAATTTAATATTTACATTATATTTGTGATGAAAACATCTTTAATATACAGTATTTTAATCAACATCGTTAAAGCCATTTTTGAGCAAAACAAAACTTTGAAAAAAATTGTCATGTAAAGTGTAATCTGAAGAGGGAGGATTTTGTTAAAAATCTTCGTGTCGCATTCTTGGAAGGTATTAAACATAAATACCAAATTGGGTAGTTAACAGTGCTTTCGTTTTTAAGTATGCTGTCCAAAACCACACACACAAACACACACACACATACCGTCTTCTAATAATGTTTTACTCAGGGGACATCAAAACAAATATTTCCGGTAAAATATAATTATTCGAGTTTTGGGGTGAAATACTATACCTTCTCTAGCTACTATGTATAGTACGTGCTAGAGAAAGAAAAGTTGTTGCAATTTTTGCAATTTGAGCTTTGAAACACTGTCAAAATAGTGTAAGAAGATATTTTAAACAAATATGATGAACGAAATGTAAAATCTTTATACATTTATTTACTGGTAGACAACGTGAAGAATTTATATTTATTATTGGAAAGACAAAATAATAAAGCAGCCGCATTCATCTTTCCCACAAGTAAATGTAACCCTCAAAACTATCCTTGAGCTCTAGAATAGAATAATTTTAAAATTATTATTTATATTAGTAGATATTACTTTGTTGTGCATACCCACCCCTGTATTTGGCGTGTGCAGATATCCCTTGATGCTTTAAGAGTTGTAAAAGTTAACGGCGCTACTTAGAGTTAAACCTGCAAGTGGAGAACTGGCGATTTTCTTTTGACCCCTCGGAATGTGCGCTACCCGATCACCCTAGGCGAAGCGTGTAAAATGAAGGTCACTCTCACGAGTATTCCATTGATGGTTATTAACTTGAAATGCTCCGTTGAGTTCTGTCCGTTATATTTGCACACATAAAATATTTGGTAGAATGTAAAGGTGAAATCTTCTGCACATTCTGACAAATTTTGATGGAATTTAAATAATAAATCATTGCATAGCATTGCATGGTGAGAAGATGTAGGTACTTATGAGAAAAATGCTGTTTTAAAAACTTTGTTGGTAAATTGATGCATTTTATCATCTTTAAGTTTTTGTAGATCACAAAGAAGCTGGGGACATAAAATGTTAGTGTCTGTGAACCCCCAAACGTGGTGAAATGGTGAAATACATACATCTCAGGTAACCGAAGGTAAAAGAGTAACCCATATCTTAGTCTTTTTCTGCCTGCTTTCACTTAATCCAAATGTAAGCGAAACGTCAAACAATTTATCCTTCTTGGTAGGCCGTTCCTTTTCTTATAAAAAGGCTATTACTTACAAGGGTGTTAATGCTCCCAAATATATTTTACCTTGGTGTAATAAACGCTGAGAGACCGTACATGATATAACTTTTAAAGCTATTGCCTGTGTAGAGGTTTTATGGCCTTCACATAACCGCCACACCAAACGCTTTTTATGTTCTTTCGACCTATATGTACATTTATTGTACAAAGTACTGTATATCATGCCACACAGCCAAACCACTTCCTGCCGGAACATGGCCCAGCGCGTGAGCGTTGGATTATGAAATTGAGGTTGAAGCTTCCTGTAAAATTCGACTTTGAATTTGATCTACTGCAAGAAAGAACTAACTCAACTTTTATCGCGAATTCTAGTAGCCTGTAATGTTTTACTTTCTCTGTACCAATATCAAATGGGCGAAGTATTGTATTCCACCAAAAAATTCGACTTCATGATTTCACCAGAATTATTGTTTAACCTTCTGATCCTATTTAGGGTTTGACAAAAGACAGAGAATACTTCAAACATGAAATAATCACATAAAAATAATATGGTGTTGGAAACAAAATTGACAAATGAGATAACAGCAACAATTCTTAAAACTAGAGCTCGGTTTTAGGTCCCAAAGAGCACAGAGTTACAACACACAGACAGGCAGAGGTATAAGGAAAAGGTAGTGGGGAAGGGGGTTTGAAGGGCAAACATGCACACGTTGGGATATAATATGTTTCAAAAGCAACTCAATACATTTATTGGCATTATATGTATCGTTCTAATTCATAAAAGAATACAAAAAAAAAACAAAAAAAAAACAAGTATCCCTAATATGACTAGCAAATTAAAACGCCTTGTATTTTTACAAGTAAAAGTATAAAGATTTATACAAAAAATCTAGGATAATAATGAGCAGAGCTTTGAAAAGGCAATGCACATAAATCAACCAAACCCACTCAGAATTTATTGCAGTTATAAGATATCTGTTTACTACATCGAAAGAAAAGAACCTCTTCCTGTCACTCAAAATATGTTTGATTCATCCACAAGTTTTTTAACTGTGGAACTACTAACCTTTTGTATTTTCGGCATTTTTCAATCTCTGCCCTCTTTCTGTTTACTGGTTTATCTATTAGCAGGAACTAAACGAGGCCAGGCAGTGAGCAAAGCCAGATAGTACAACACGTTTCGAAACGGATATAGAGACCACCCCTACTCCATCAAGTTGCAGTTACACTCTGTGTGCACTGAAACTCAATCCGGCAAATGCGTAACTCCGGACCGAGCCCTATTGGTAAAACATAAAGATATAAAAGGATGTACATTCAAATTTAGTTATGGGTGCTATATAATTCTATTAAACAATGTTCTTCCCATAAAGATGGTTTCTCCAAATGGCTACAGAATATGTTATTATTTGTGTGATAATATGGTACCTATCTAACTCCTGTCCTACACAATCCTTGTGTGAAAAACAAATTAATATTAATTAACCTGATTGTTGCTTAAATCATGAAGCCCGGAAACTAAAGTATTTTCGGCCATTAGAGTTTATCATCAAAAATAATTTGAAATCATTTTGGGTTTAGCGGGAAACATGCGAGTCAGTTGAGGAATTGAATGCCGTGTATTCATGTTTCCATAGTAACTCAGAGGTTGAAGAAACGGATTAGAGACAGGAAGATCATTGGTTAAATCCCCGCTACGGCATTGAAATGTTAGGCTTGACTCGAACTATCCAGCTCCTGTCCTGCACACGAACTTGTGTGGAAAAAAAAATTAACATGATGTCCTGTCGTTTTTCTAATTTATATTTTCCCCGCTATGAAACAAAATGTTTTGTAATGGTTTCTCGTGCCCCAGAGAGGAGAGCATTCGTAACATATTACTTTCTCTAGCACATATGTACAATGAACATATTAGCCAGAGAAGCTATTGTATTCCAGCCAAAAATTCGATATCGAGATTTCACCGGAAATATATGTTTTGAGGTACCAGGAGTCCGAAAAAAACATTTTTTAGAAAAAGGTCTGCATGTGTGTCTGTGCCATGTGTTTGTGAGTGTGTGTGTGTGTCTGTGGTCAGCATGGCTTTAAAAACTTAAAGATCATTAAAAACCAAACATAATATTGATGTTTAGTGTCTTCCACGGATGCGATACGAATATTTTCAAGTAAACCCCTCCCACCACAAACTACCCTATAGAAAATGTTTTGAAGATTTTGTTTTTCCCAAAAATGGCTCTAACGATATCGATTAAATACCATATATTAAATATATGTACTTGCGTCACACATATCTATTTTGACTTTTCTGGGAATAATCTCTGAAGAGCTCTTTATTCTGAATGAATTTCGCAGCATTTTGCATATCGATTAAACCGTAAGAGTTAGACAAAAACCTAATACACAAAGAATTAGATATCGTTAAGACACATAATTTATGTCCTTAATGCTTTTCTTTTAGAGTTGACCCTTGGTTTTGATTTAAATTTTAAACTGCCTAACTTTTCTCAAACGGGACCATGCAAAGCGAACCGAACTCATTTGTTTCACATAGCTTTAAAACATTTGACTATCGCTTTAGACTAATGTATTCTCTTAAATCCCTTCTACTTACAAGGGAAAAAGTAATTTGACTAATTCTGTTAATGTTTATCTACATTAGCATGGCGTGGATAAAATAATAATCTTTCGTAAGAATATTTTGTAAATGGAACAGCTAGTGAAAGTTATTTGAATGGAACATATCAGTTCTTTTTAATTGGATATTTTTCTAAATAATATAGGATTGTTGTCTCATATATATTCTTCTTTTCTGCATCAACTTCTGGAGGCTGTGTGGGTGTCTGTTCAAACCTGATTGTTGGATCTATAATTCCTGCCTTCCTTCTTTTGTTGCGAAGTTGTCTATACACCTATTGTTGTCATTACCAGCGATGCAGTGCATTTATTCATAACCTTCCAACCGCTTATAGCGGAGACCATTTGCCAGCGGAATTCTTAGACTGCTGTGTTTCTTAATGTGGGTAGTTGTTCTTTAGGACAATTCCTTAGCACGTACGGGAGGTTTTGAGGTCCTGACCCCTCCCCCAAAAGGCACTTTTTAGAAAACAAAATCCGTGGTGTATGTACTTTTTGTGTATCTATGACTATTGTAGTCAGCGTTAAAAAGGATCCAGTTACCATTCTTTGAAAACATTTATATGGTGTTAGAAAGTTATGGTTATTTCTTTCTACTATACTTTTTTATTTATATTTAATGACCATTTGTTAACTATATTTTATATTTCGCTTTAGCAACCCATATTAATTTATCTTTACTGCTAAACATTTTTGTCTGTTATTCTTAACGTAAAGACATTTATGGGAAGATTCTTAAATAAACACAGAGATAAAATATCTTTATTGGTGTCAAATTATAAAACTTATTACGTAAATATTTACTGCATTAGTCTTTGATCATGCATGCATATTTAAGATAAAATTTAAAGTTGATAAAAAGAAACAAAATGGGCAAGTAAACAAAAAGAAAGACAATATAGAGATGAATTGCAACTGAGTACTGAACTAACTTGTCACTCTTCAGTCAAGATATTGTCCAAGTTTGGCCACTTTCTCTGGGCAGTCAATAGATCCCAACATGCTACTCTCCTTCTAGCAGGGTTTAAAATGAGTTTAATTGTAACTGATTATCCCACTGTGTACACTCTGCCAAAATATGTTTTGCCTTCATCCAAAGCACGGAATGCGTAGATTTTCCTGCTGGAATTGTTCGTCATTATCTATGTCCTTCAGCTTCGCATCACCATCACTTCCTGATTTTTCCGTTTTTCTTAAGTATATATACTTCTTTTACCAAATTAAAATTTATTTCATTCATTACAGAGCTTTTAATTTTACAACCCGATGCAACTTCCTGCAGCTGATGTGTGCAAATCTTCTTTTGACACCTTTTCATTTATTTTTGCCATTTTTGCCCATTCTCATAAAACCTCTTTCTAGTTCAGCTGCCCAAAATTCAGGAGACAGACTTTCTCGCTGCTTTTTATATGTTAAAATAATCAATTTATACGAATAGAAACAATATACTTAAAATTTAGAAAGTATGTAACAATTAAGAGTTGTATTAGCCTGTTTGGGCATATACGACATAGCACTTAAATTCTGGTATTATTTTATGGAGAAACCACACTTAAGCATATCAACAGATACATTGAAAATAGTTATATTCAATATATTTGGCACTAGCTCTAATGTCCGTAGGTATCGTGTATCAAAAAATTCACTCTTGTTTTCAAAATGTGACTCAATTCATAAATACTCTACAAAATGTCACAACCTATGTATATACATGTAAGTATAGTAACACATAGACGTTTTCTTAATATCTTTGATAACGTTTTAGTCATTTATCTCCTCAGGTTAAAAGTTTTCTGAATATTATATTTAGAAGCAGAGTCACAACTGCATTATTGACTGCGGCATTGTGTATTATTAATGCAGTTTAGTATAATATATCTAATTTATGTCAAGAAAAAGTAGATTGATTTAAATAGGTGTATAGTTTTTATTAGCTTTAATTTCGCTAAAAACTAGTATCATAAACAAATAAATATTTTACAATGCTTCATTTTAATTATAAAAAAAGAAGAAAACAATGCTATTGTTAATCCCAAAGGGAAACACTTCAGGTATAAGTTTTTCAAAGATGAAATTATAAAGCAGTATATCCTTATTTTTATTCAAGAAACTACATTTGGTATTCGTTTGCTCTGCCGCATATCCGGTATTCGTGTTTTATTTATCTTCCCCGGAAACGAAATAATAATTTATTGTACAGCGTAATGAAACGGATATAACAACGCAATTCCCATGAATCATGGATGAGGTCAATATCTATGGAAGTTAATATTGTATGAGAAATATCGCAGGAATGATTAAAGCCTAGCAATAAGGATTTGTAAAGCGGAAATATTTTACCAGCTTTTCATATCCGTTTCATATGTAATCCACTGAAACGCAGTGACGTGCAACAAGGCTGCATGAGAAATTTGGGCATTTTGTGAGTTATATTTACAGGTACGTTAACATATATATAGGTTCAAACAAGGGTATAACCATATTTTGAGAGAGGAATAATTAACTTTTATAAATGTATAAAACCGAAGCTCTGCTCAAATGATTGCCTTAAATGTGATCATTCCGTTCATTCCTTTTCTCTTTTTTGCCGTCTCTTTCTTCATCTCTCATCAGTTCTGTCTCTTTTCATAGTCTCTCTCATTTCTTCTCCTTCCATACTCATCGTTCTTTCTTTCTCGCCTCTGTGCAACTTTAGTTGTAATGTGATGTTTTTTTAAAATCAGTCTAAGACTATTATTGTGGGATTTTAATTAAAATATATGTACAATATTAATTAGGAAATATACAAAACCTTTAATATAACATTCCATTCCATAAACGATATGTTAAATGTTATAGAAAGCATCATTACAGAATTTTGTTCTATGGAATTTAAAAAAAAGAAGAAAGAATTAGCAATAAGCCAACTATTTTTATAGTGTTGATTTATCCCCACAGCTTGCCCTCCTTTTGGAAAAAAATAACTCAGATGCTTTAGAAGGAAAAACTTTTTAAAGTGGAGCTTAAAGTGTGATATATAGTAAGTTTCAAAATAGTTTGTCAGACATTATTGGTTGCAAAGTTAATAATCTGACTGCTGCATTCACTTAGCTTTCTCCACCTATTCTAAATGAAATTATTCTTACAAAAGCGTATTCTTCTGCCTACTTAATTCTTTTTAAGATATATTAACAGAGATTGTTTTATGGCGGTATTATTTCCTTGTAAAACATGAATAAGGAAACACAATACGCTAAAGCAATTGACAAATCTTTTAAAATATGGTTGCTATATGATTGCTATCGAAATTTCGTTCGCGTTCCTTGACCGAGATGAAAAAAATATCAATAATGACTTGCCATTTGAGAAAGGTGTAAATATTGAAATTTAAACTTATAATACGTAATATTTTGGAAAGGGTTAGACCTACATCAGAAGAACGAACTGTATATTTTGACAATATCTAAATGTTTTGTGTAGTAAGTTTTGTCTATCTTTAAAGGTTTACCAGTTATGTAAAAGTTATCGAAATTGAAGAGGACTTCAGTGGCTATTTCCAGGAAATTCAAGATATTCATTTTATTTGGCGTGTAAACGTCTTTAACATACGGCGTTTTTATCAAAATCATTAGTAATTTTTAAAAAAAATCAAAAGTTTAAAAAAATCAAAAGTTTAAAAAAATCTATGTTAAGTGTAGTTTGCATTGAGATTTTCTTAAACATCTTCATTTGGTACAGTTGGAAAATGATGAAGTTATATATCAGGTTTGGTATTTTGTGTCATGTAAACGCCTTTAATATACTGTGACATTTTAATTAAATTCATCAGTTATTTTTAAGAAAATCAAAATTTTAAGGTATTGTTCTATATAGTTTCTAAGGAGATATTCTTAAAAATCTTCATTTGGTATGCTTGGAAAATGTGAAGCTATATATTAGTTTTGGATTTAATCGACACTCTGGTTTGGGCTCTGCTACTCACAGACTCGCAGACCTTTTTCTAAAAATGCATCTTATAGATCCAGAGGACCTTGAAACATGTATTTCCAATTAAATATCAGTATCGAATTTTTGTGTAGAATACAGTACTTTCTCTATCTATGTGATATGTGTGTACCTCGAAGAGGATGAAGTCAAAAGGAAATTAAAAATAAAAGAAAACATCCAAAGGTACTTTCATTTATTTTTGTACTAGGGGCGTCAATTATGCATTATAACTCTAAGATGAACAAAGAAATGTATAATATTTACTGTAGATCTCGTAAATAATGTTTAAAAGATTAGAATATGCAGTTAATTAGTCTTACAAAGTAAATGTTACTTTGATGGCATTTTGTCAAAATGCCTACTTTTGGGGGCGGGTATCTGTATGCCTTCACAAATAATAGAAGCCCAAATAATAATAAATATGACCATTCAACTTTCTCTTCTCTGTAACAAATTATTGTTAAAAAAACTTATTCTTCTACCTACTTCATGATATTCAAGATAAATGTGCAGAAATTATCTTATTACTTGCTTCCTTACAAGTAGAAGGGAACATAGGAAATACACTAGCCTAAAGCGATGGCCAAATCTTTTAAAAGCTAGTTGCTTTGTGATTGAAATCTGTTTCTTTGCATGGCCAGAAGTTGACAAATTCCCGTATGAGAAAAGTACAAGTATTTTAAAACTGAAAGCAATAACAAGGAATTTCTCGGAAACGGTCAACTCCAAGCAAAAGGTGTATATGATATAAACGCTGTGGTTTTACAAGATCTACATTTTTGTTTAGCAAGTTGATGTTTATCTCTTGCGGTTTACCAGTTCTGCAAAGTCAAAATGATGTCTTCGGAGACTATCCCCAGAATATTCAGAATGTACATTTTATTTGTAAGATACATATCTTTAATATACGGCATTTTAGTCAAAATCATTGGTCATTTTTGAGAAAATCAAAATTTTCAAAATGTTTTCCATATAAATGGTAGTTCGGAGTAGGGGATTTTCTTGAAAATCTTCGTGTCACATCCTTGGAAGTTACTGAACTTAAATACCGAGTTTGATATTTATCGGACCCACACACACACACACACACGGACATTTTTCTAAACGTGTATTTTTGGACTCAGTGAATCTCGAAACATTTATTTTCTGTGATATCTCGTTATCGAATTTTTGGGTGGAATATAATACTTTCTCTATACTCCATGTACATAATGCATGTAGATTAAGTAAAAATTAAGTCACCGTACACAATTTTCGAAATTAGTCTGTGAGTGCTAAACGAAAAACACTACAAAGTTAACACTAGAAAAATAGTAGTATATTTGTATTTTTATTTTCTCTACTACGTAAGTATGTATCTACTAAGATATTTATCTATAGAACCTACAGGAAGTATTTTATTCCATCAAGCAATTAAATATTGAGATTTTTTCCCTAATACCCACATGCTTTGATGTTCTCTGGTCCAAAAATTTGAATTTATACAAAAATATCCGCCTGGTTATGTGTGTAAGTGTGTGTGAGTGTGCGAGTCTGTGAACACACAACTCAAAAAGAAAGCTATTTACATGCGAAATGTAACGCATATCTTGAATTTTCTGGGAACAGTCTGTGAAGGCCTGTTTATTCGTAACGAAAAAGTGTATAACTTATTAGGAATAAAATAAGAAATAGAAAAAATACGTAACTGCACAAAAATGTAGATATTTTAAAAATTCGAAATTTGTTTCAAACAACTTCTTGTTTGTGATCAGCCGTTTCTGAGATAACCGTTATTGTTGGTTTTTGTTCTAAACACTTTTTTCTTATTGTTAAAGTGTGTTTGTTATGCAGTTGTCTGCAATACCATGGAAACAATATGGCGTCTCAAGGCGAGCATATATCGATCACCTTTAGGCTATAATGGATCCGCTTTCCTCTCTCGCACTATCCTCTGACAATCTATTACGAAATGTGCAATGAAGCATTTCTGCTAACGTTTATATAGACTAATGTATCGCTACGGAAAAATGGAGTGGCTCTTATAACGGGGATAGAATACGAGGAGGCTTCAACGCCCCATTTTGCTTTTACTGTGACTCCTTGGAGGGAGGAATGAGAGGAGAGATCGGAAGGTCGAGCAGATACGGATGAGGACGGCGCAAATATGGAGGTTCCGTAACGTTTCCAGTTCGAACGATTCTGACGCGGCACGTGGCAAGGTAAAAGTTCTGACCCACTCACTTTCTCAGTTCTGCTTAAGGGCTCAATTCCCTTCCTGGATACGACCTACTCGGCGGCGGGTTCTAACCGAACAGAAACTGAACTACTCCGGCTAAGAAAGTTGAATTTCCTGTGAATAACCTCTGAAGTTATCTTCATTCTGAATGATTTTTGCATAACTGGTAACCTTATGAGATAGGCAAACACTTATAACACAAAAAATGTAGGTCTGGTCAAAATACACAGTTTATGTCTTTTAAAATGTTAGTGTAGAACTAACCGTTTCCGAAATATTTGTTGGTGTTCGTTACTATTTTAAAATACTTATACGTTTCTCAACAGGAAATGGTTCGTGTTTCTATTGTTTTATTCTTGGACATTTAAAGAAATGTGTTTCAATGACAATCGCATAGCAACTGGTTTTAAAATATTTGTTTAACGTTTTATCGTAGTCTACTCCTTATCTCGATTAACTTGGAGCAGAAAGTAAAATGATGTTTTGTAAGAAGTTTATGTGCAGAGCAGCTAGAAGAGTTCATGTAAATGGAATACATCTGATTTTTACTTTCTCTAGCCCATATGTACAATATACATAGTAGATAGGGAAGGTTTTGTATTCCACCCAAAATTCGATGTCGAAATTTCATCGGAAATATATGTTCTGAGGCCCCCTGAGTCCGACAAAAGCATTTTTAGAAAAAGATCTGTGTTTGTCTGTGGACAGCATACGAGTAGCTTAAAAACACAAAAGGAGCGTTAAAAACCAAACTTTACTTTGCATGGAAACATTTTTGAAAATTAAACTTTTCTCAAAAATGGTTCTAACGATTTTGATTAAAGACCGTATGTTAAAGATATTTACATAACAAATAAACTGTGTTTTAAAATTAAATTTTTCGGGCTGTTTTGCCGTGGTATGTAGGTTAAAATATGTTTAGTTAAAATATTTCTACCTAACGTTTCGTCCCTGTCTGTGAGGAACATCTTCAGAGGCAATGTGCTCACGTCGCTAATCCGGAAAGAATTACAGCAGTGCGGGTTATAGCCGGTATATATACTCGGGCACTGGTGGGGTTCAAGTGGACGGGTATTTTCAATTTTCTAAAAATAACCTCTGAAGACCTCTTTATTGTGAATGAGTTTTGCAGAATTTTGCATAACGGTTAAAGAGTAAGAGATAAACAAAACTTCCCTTCACAGAAGTTGTTTATCTCGGAAAAACATATAACTTATGCCATATGGTTTTTTATGTAGTTGACCGTTTCTGAGGTGTTCCTTGTTATTGGTTTCAATTTTAAACTACTCGTCTTAAAACTTTCTCAAACGAGAAATGACTCGTTGTTTTACTGCAGACCATGAAAAGCGAGCAGAACTTCAGTTGTTTCACTTAGAACAATCTTTAAAAAAAAAAAAATTGACTATCGATGTAGTCTAAGTGTTTTCCCTTATGTCTCTTTTACTTACAAGGAAGCAAGTAATAAGGCAATTTTTGATAATGTTTACCTTGATTAACATGTCGTAGATAAAAGAATATTCTTTTGTAAGGAAAGCTGTTTCTGTAACAGCTAGCGAAAGTCATGTGAACATAGATTTTTTTCCGGTTTATTTATATAGTTTCATTTACATAACCGCCTGCAACATCTAAGGTCAGTTAGGGTGACACACACACACACACACACACACACACACACACTCACACACACATTCACTCTCACATATATACTTCCTAACTCAATAGGGAATACTTCTGGTTAAAGAAAAATTCCACGCCCAGAATCGAACCCGGGACCTGCGGGTGAGAAGTCGGATTGGAGGCAGTCTTTTTCGGTTTTATATATTGTATCATTTGTCCCACAAAAGCACTGAGTATTGGTAACTGTTATTGGTAATTGATGACGATCTTTATACTCCTCCAAAAGGGTTCACAATTTGTTACAGAAGGTATATAGAGCAGAAAATGTGATTTTGCTATACACGTTTTTATATGGAATCCCCAAGTTTTTTATTGAGGTGCACGAAGCTGGACTCAATCGCCGGATTGAGATATGATGTTAGAGACTTGAATGGCCCTTCGGGATTGTATTTCTAAGGCAGTCGATTTTCTAGTTTGATTCTGCTACCATAGCAAGATCTGAAGGTCGAACCTATTGCCCTCCGGAAGGGGTGCGAGACCAAAAACCTTCTGAGAGTGCATGTGTGGGTGTGGTTGGGGCAGGCGGTGAGCAAGATGGAGGAGTAGTACTTCCAAGGAAAAGCCAGCTCCGCATACGAAAGTGAATTTCTCCATTTTCTATAACCCTTCCTTTCCTTTCTCCTTCCATCAACCGCGACTCTCGAACAGAAAAAGCGGACGAGGAAAGAAAAATCCCAAAAAATAGCCGATGGAGATGGGTGAAAGGAAATAAAGAAAGGAAATATCTAACTGCCACTTTAAAATACATTTTACCCAATTCGCCCTTCCTTAAACTCAATCCGTGACTGGAGTTTTGAGGTGCCAGAAACAGTTACCATAATTTAATCAACGTGCTGGTAAGGAAGAGATGGTAATGCCGGAGGAGCGGAACTGAAATATATGTATATCTTTATATTTAAGAGAGAAAAACAAAACCTCCACAAAAGGGGAGCAAATAAAACCGCAAGCAAACCCGAGGACAACACACAATCCGCCAGCCGTCTTCCCTTGTGTGAATTTTTATTCCTATGTGACGCACGTATTGCGAAGTGGCTAGGTTTAACCAAGTTTTCTTTTCTTTTTGTTTTAGCATTATGTATGGATGCAGCAAGCGTCCCATAATGCTTTGCGTTCGCAACATTCCAGGAATGAAAATCATTCTACTGGAGGGTAGGATCCACTCAGGAAAAAATCACTTCTCTGGTCCTGCACAGCTTTTACTATCGTTTCCAGTTCTACAAAATTTCTCAGTTCTTCTTATGGGCTCTATTTCTCAATACAGCTGGACTAACAATTCCAGCCCCTTTTTCTGTGCTAGCAAAAATCTGAGAGACATCATGTTCATAAGAGCTATACATATTTAACAATTCAATTCTATAAAAGCTCTAGGAAAGCCATAAATGGTTGTGCAAAATGAGCAGCTATACCAGACAATATCAATTCCCTTGATTTTATGATAGATAAAGTAGGCTTACTCTTGCAGGCAGCGGGTTAACGCGTGACGTGGTCTATTAACGCTTTCTATCTATCGTGTACTGTGTATGTATTGTATGTATGTACTTATGTATTGTATTGTAATGTTATGTGTGTGTGTGTGGGGGGGGGGAGTTGAACAAGTATTTCATTCTACCCGAAATTGCGTTACCGAGATTTCACTGAAAATACGCGTTTTAAACCTATGCAAAAAATATGCATTTAAAAAAAGTCCGTGTGTGTCTGTGTGAGAGTAAGCTTAACTAAAAGACGGAAGTTCCACTAAATACCAAACTTGGCATTTAAGTTTTGGTATCTTTCAAGGATACTACAAGAAGATTTTCAAGAAAACTTTCCCAACAATAACTAGACTTTATATGAGAACATTTTAAAAAAAAAGTTATTTTCCCCCCAAAATTTGTATAAATTTAAATTAAAGGTGTTTAGAGACAAATATATTGAATTTCCTGGGAATAGCCTCGTTCTGGATGACTGAAGAATAGACCAACAAATAAACAAACTCAAAAGTGTAGATGTCAAAACACACAACATACATAAAATACCTATCTTAAGATAAGTTAAGGAAATGTTGACCTACTCACATACGGGCAGCACAATTTGCGAAAATATTTTCGCTCACACCTCTAAGTTTAGTAGCAGGAATCCTTAAGATTTCTTGCATGATGATATCACTAAGTTTCTGTAGATTACAAAGGAATGTCTGCTGCTGAGCTTAGGTGAATGAGCGAAAACTTATTATACTGCAAGTTTGGTAGCAGGTGGCAATATTTTCAGAATTTATTTAAGATAAGCACTCCAGTGCGTGTTTTCCGGCACCACTTTTCCGGCGACACTCGGACCTCTCATGCAGTGGAGAGAGGCTGCGAGAGGGGTTACCTTATAATTTAATGGCCCTATATGTGCATATATATTTATTTATTTATGGAGCCTACCATTTTCAAAATATTTCTTGTTATTGGTTTTATTTCTAAAATACATATACTTTTATAAAACAAGAATTTTTAGTCCGTGTTTCTTTTGTTTTAGTCCTGTCCTCTTGCAAAGAGAATCGGATTTCAATATTAATCACAACATTTGACTTTTAAAACATTTGAGTATCGCTCTAGTCTAAGTTCCCTTCTACTTACAGGAAGTAACTAATACGGCCAGTTCTGCTAATGTTTATATCGACTGGCATGAAGTACTAGGGTCAGCTGATAAGTCTCGGGCCTCACAATGAAAACCGCATTAAAAACATTTTTTTTTTTTTTTGCTTTATTTCTCAACATAATCTCCATAAAGGCTAATACATTTTTCATATCGGTGTTCTAATTTAATTAAACCATCTCTGAAGTGCGAATTATCAAGGTCCTCAATGACCTCGTTGCTCTGAAATCTTCGTCCTCCAAGAAATGTTTTGAAGTTTGGGAACAAGTGATACACTGGGTGCTAGATTTGGAAAATAGGATGAATATTCAAGCAGTTCGACTTTAATTCACACATTTTTCCCATTGCAATGACTGAGCGATGAGCCGGAGCATTGTCGTGATGAAACAAGATTTTCTTTGCCAAATGAGATATTTTCCTTTTCATCTCATCACTCAAACGTAGCAATAAGTTTGTGTAGTAGTCATTAGTTAATCAATAATAATAATTCCCTGTGCATCTCAGAATACAGTCGCCATGTGCTTGTAGGCTGTCAAAATTGACTCTGCCTTTTTTGGAATTTGGTCCCGCACTGAACAACAGGCGGTTCGCAGAAGCATCGAGCAAAGTTGCTCTCTCTCTCACCCTCTCTCTCTCTCTCTCTTACTCAATGAGGAAGCAATTGGTGCCTTGAATTAGACAATATTAAGGATAATTTGATTATAGTAATCTGTATTTTTTTTAAAATACTCCAAACGTGGTTCACTTGTCTTCTTAGGTTCTAACCTAACGTATAATAAACCTTTAAAAATTATTGCAGTTTAAATAAATTAATATTACTGTTTTTTTTTGTTTTTTTTGTAGCTTAACGTCCTTTAACCTAGTTGGTCATATCAGACGATGAATGAAATTAGTGAAATGATGCTCAAATGTTTTCGGAGTCCACAGAGCTTAAAGTTACTCGACATTCGTCTACTCAGGATAAAGGAAAATCCCGAAAAAAAACTTTTCCGGGTAACACACCCTTAGCGAGATTAGAACTCACGAATGTGAGGCAGACACGCTACCACCACACTACCACACTATTGTTGTGTATCACTGAGAGTTCGGAAACCTTTCGAGGTCTTTGGATTTCTGTATTGCTTTTCTATATATAATCTGTGAGAATTTCCAAATTAATTTGGCTTCCATATCAGCCCTGGTAAGCCAATGTCTTCTTGCTTTGTGTTTAAGCGACACACATTAGTCTGTGTACAAAGGTTAGAGCGAAAGGGTGGGAGAAGGGAAGCATTTTATCTGAATGGTTGGAATATATGCTTAATGATATTCCGCAATACTTCCTGAGTTTGTCAATCTCGCATTGGCGTGATGCCAAAAGTATAATTGTCAAACATTAACCTATAGCGAAGGTCGGTTTTAGGTTTGCCTCTATTTATTCAAATATTTCTGTCTGAGAGTGGCGAATTCCCATAATCCGAATAAGAGAGTCCATAGTACAAGCTAGTAGTCAAGTAAATGTAGATCCTATCAGGTCCCGCTTGAAATAACAGTGACGAAATAGGGTTATTTTAAAAAACCAAGAAGATATAATAATGCTTTGGGTTTACCTAAATGTATGTGGTAACATAAAAATGTAATAATTTTAGGCTTATATAGATATATAGCAATATAAAAATAATATTTTTAGATTTACATATGTAATGAAATGAAAAACTAATAACTATGTAGGCTTACATAAATAAATGCGACAAAAGATAAAACTACTTTTGTAGGAGAGAAAGAACAGCCTGCTATTGGTATCCTTGACCGCACCGTGGTCAGCGTCTCTCATCAAAACGGCCCGGGTTCGATTCCAGGCGACGGCATGTAGGATTTGTAGCGAACGAAGCAGCGCCGGGGCGGGCTTTCTCCGTGTTCACCTGTTTCCGCCACTTTCGCATTCCATCCTGAGCTGCATCTTCATTCCATGTATTAACACTATAAAACGAGGGGGGGTTGCTCTAGAAGACGCAGAATTGTTTAGTGCAGATAGGCAATTACAACCTTTTGAAACACTGGAGGAATTTTACTATTAGTGGAGTTTATCATTTTCTATTAGGGCAATTTACAATTTCTGAGCATTAGATGATGTATAAGAATGAAGTATTCGATATATATTTCATTGCAATACATTGTTTATTGTACCTACGATATTTTCTACTATCACTTTAAGGGTCCCAGTTTTCTTCTTGACTATCATATTAAGTGAAAACATTTGTGATTTTGTCATTATGAACAATGTTATCCTTTTCGAAGTAATGTTTCAATTTGATTAATGTTTTTGTTGATACTGAGATTTCACATGTTTTGAGTACCCCTGAACACAAAAAAGTGTTTTTAGAAAAAATATGTCAGGCTGTTTCTGTATGTGCGTGTGTGTTTCTGTGTGCGCGCACATGTCGTCTGTGGCCAAAACATTTCAAAACCGAAAACACCGTTAAACTCCAAAGTATAGATTAGTAACTTCTAATTCGAAGATTTTAAAGAAAACTACCCCACCCCAAACATTTTGCATGAGAATTTTTTTTAAATGTATTTCTCAAAAATTATTTAACCATTTTGAATAAAATACCATATACTAAAATTATTTGCATGGCAAATAAAATGAGTATCTTATTTTTTTTTTTTTTTTTTTTGAAATTAGCCGCTTAAGACATCTTCATTCTGGATGATTTTGCTGAATTTTGTATAACTGAAAATTAGTAAGAAATGGATAAACGTTTACTACACCAAACCTGTAGCTTTGTTTTTTTTAGAACTGCCGTTTGCAAGATATTCCTTGTTATTGGTTTCAGTTCTAAGCTATGTAACTTCACCTTTCAACTTTCATCTTTCGTTTCATCTGTGCTTTGTTTGACTTCAATTGTTCACATAGCAACCAGCTTTTAAAAGGCCTGACTATTGCATTAGCGTAATGATTTCCCTTATTTCTCTTTTGCTTAGAAGGAAAGCAACAATAAAGCAAATTCTGCTAATACTTTTCTCGATTAGTATGGTGTATTTAAATGAATAATCTTTGTAAGAATAATTAATAGTAAAGGTGCAGAAAATTATGTGAATGGAAAGCATTAGATATTTGTTGTACAGAATTAGTTTATAATTTTTTTCTGTTTCACTTTATCCTTTATACAAGTCTGTAAATATTCGTTCAAAGAATGAACAATTTATTCTTGTCAGTATTTTACTTAATATTCTGTTATAAAATATAAGAAAAGCTCGCAAAAACTTTTTCTATTAGGAATCAAACATGAAACAAATCTATACGTAAACGTTATAATAAATATTAAATGAATTCCTTAAACTTTGAAACTCCATAATTTTGATGTAGAAGAAGTATTAACAATGAACGAAACTTAACTCACAACAAATAACCTTAAACCTATTGAAAAGTACCCAGTATTTACTTGGGTTTATTAACATATACTTTACACTCTGGATGATAGGACTTAATATTTTTTATCGTATATCCCAGCATTCTCTCGAGGCTACGAAGGGGAAGGGATTTAAAAAATGTCTTCGCCCCCGGCATGTACCGCAGGTACATAAAAGAGTGAGTTGTGTGCTCCATGTGGATTTTATTCCCGAAGTAAATACACTGAACAATTTTAAAGAATGGATATGGCGAGAGCATTGAAGTACCGCAGGCAACTGTCAACTTGCAATGAAGAGCAAATAAACTCTGTGTACGTAAAAAAGTGTTGCATTCCGTTCATATGACTTTTTGTAGCTGTTCCACAAACAAATATTCGTTGCAAAAGATTATTCTTTTATCCACGACATACTAATCGAGATAAACATTACCAAAAATCTCTTATTACTTACTTCCTTTTAAGTAGCAGGGACATACTAATTTATCTACAACATACTAATCGAGATAAACATTACCAAAATGTCTTATTACTTGTTTCCTTATAAGTAGAAGAGAGAAAGAAAAGAATACATTAGGGTAAACCAATAATTAAAACGTTTAAAAGCTGTCACTATGTGAAACAATTGAAATTCGGATCTATTTTGCATTCCTGGAGTAAAACAAATGAGTATGGAACTAAATTTGAGTTCCCGCTTAAGAAAATCTGTGTGACTAAATTCAATCAAATAACAAGAAGTATTTACAAAAGAAAGAAAAATATATGACTAAATTGTGTGTTTTAATTGTATATGAAAATTTATGTAATATGGTTTTGTCTATCTCTTACGGTTTACAAAGCTAAACAAAGGTCATCCAGAATGATGTCTTAGAAATTATTCCATAAAATTCAATATATACATTTAGTTTTGAAATGAAAATATTTTAAACGTATATCATTTGAATCATAATCGTTTGTCACCTTTGACAAAATAAAAAATGTTCAAAAGTAGTACATATAAAGAGTAAAAGATACTTGGAAGATACTGAGCTTAAATACAAGTTTGGAATTTAACCAACTATTAGTTTCGAGCTAAGCTTCCCCTCCCCGCCCCTCCCAGGAAACAGGGACATTTTTATACAAATACCTTTTTCTGGATTCAGGAAGTCTGAAAACGTACATTTCTTGTGAAATCTAGACCTCGAATTTTTGGGTGGAATACAATACTTTCTCTACCCACTATGTATATTGTACCTACATGGCAGAGAAAGTAAAAATCGGACAACCTTTATCACATCTGGCAGCAAAGCGTTTACAGTGGTTGCTGAGAGTGTTTAACAATATTGTTTAAACTTAAGGCAAAGATATTGCTATTATTTGGGCAAGAATAAGATAGGATGTAAAGTTAGAATAATAAATATCTGTAGCAAAGCTGGTGGAAAAGGAGCACTGCTTTAATTTTCGCGGGTAAAAGTTCTGTGTTATATTCATACTCCCCCCCCCCCCCGTTTTTTACACTCTATCCTTTATTAGTTGTATACGAAAGCTTATTTTCCTATTTACCTCAATTTAATCGCGATAAAACATTGGCGAAATAACTATATTACACATTTCGTTAAATATTCAAGGAGATTAATGTTAAACGCTAGACGCCGTATAATACTGGCCTCAAAATGCTATACTTTTTCCATGCAATTGCAAGAAATAGCTGAAACTTCACAGGATCTTAATAAAATGTCGAAGAAACAAGAACAACTGATAAACATATCCCGGAAATTGGTTTACGTCACAAAAAGGCTATTGCGAATAAATAGTGTGTTTTAAAGATATGCATAGTTCATTTTTGTGTAGTGTATTTTCGTCTATTGGTTATATAGGATTATATAGAACTTCTTCCGAATGAAGTGGGCTTTTCAGTTATTAGCAGAAAGTTCGAGATACACATTTTATTTTTCGTGTATTTAATTTACTCGACTTACACCTCCCATATGGAGGACTTACATCACCTAATGCTTACATATTATTATGTAATATCGATTTTAATCAAATTCTTTAGAGTTATTTTTGAGGAAGGAAAAAGGTCACAGAATGTTTGATGTAACTGGTAGTTAATGCTGGGATTTTCTTAGAAATCTTCATTTTTGATAGGTACAAAAAATAAATATCATTTTTGGTATTTATCCTTATTTACGTTGACATATGCTGCTCTGTGATACACGCACACACGCACACACACACACACACACACACACACACACACACACACTGGCATGTATTTTCGGAAAATCTCAATGTGGAACTTTAACTTCAACTATCGTGAAAAACGCGTGCCGATAAATATGCTAAGCTAGTAACAAAAACACCTCCTGCCACAACTACCGCTCTAACTAGTTCTGGCCAGAAACGTTAGTATCACTTTTTTTTTTTTTCGCAATGGCGGATGTGCATCAGAAGTCGAGACATCTTTATGCCCATTGGAATACATAATACATTTAGGCTAATTAATTTTCTTTCACAGACTGGAAATGAGAATCGAAATGTCGACATTGGGGTATGGTATATCAAGAAAGGTTGAAAACACTTCATTTTGACGGAAAACTACTGAACATTTTATAAATGCTAACATTGACCTTGTAGCTCATATAGATAGATACTTTATTTCACTGCTTAGGGCGTGGCCCAGTGGCAGCGCTGTCAATGTAATAATACAATGTACAATACAATTGATGATACAATAAACAATAAACAATAATGTGTGTAATACCCTATTAAAATGCCAATGACATCATAATATACTAATATATACATAATTGTAACAACAGTAATAACGTAATATTTGTATTTACTGTCCTGACTATAAATAACTCTTCTTTAGTCTCGTTTTAAAACTGTTTACACTTTGAGGCAAAGTCTCCAGTAAATCTGCAGGTATTTTGTTACATTCGTTTATTGTTCTATTTGCGAAGGAAAATTTACCTATGTCTGTTTTCTGTTCCCTATTTCTTATTTTTTCCGAGTGATCATTCCTCCCACAGTATAATGGCTTTAATAATCGTTTGGATATGCCCTTCCATGCAGGTTCCCGCTTATAGGCTCTAAAAATTCCACATAGCCTTGCTCGTCTCGTACGTTTTTCTAGTGTTTTTCAGGAAGTAGCAGTGCTGGAATGATTTTCGAATCGTTTACTTCTGTCTGCAAATTTAGCTGCTCTTTTTTGAACTCTCTTTAGTGCCAGTTTTTGCCCCACCCGATACGGATCCCAGCATGCAGCACTATATTCTAATATTGGTCGAACTAAAGAAGTGTATTCCAAATTTCGCGACTTTCCATTGCTGCGTTTTAAAATCCTCATTACGAAATAAGTCAGAAGCGCAGCCAGGAAGCCGAAGATTGGCGGTTTGTTTCCTGGTCGTGGCGTTATTTTTTTCTGGTTCTATCTCTCCATAATTACTACAGATTTAAGAGCGTCTTAAATTAGTTTTATTATCCGAGGTCTGCAGGAAAATAAATAGGTAAAAAGAAGGCGGTAAACCCTTTTCAACTAACCAGCTATTACGATTATCTTTGCAACAACTTTTCGTATCGGTGGTAAAACTCCTATACCAACTCTTTTAGCTGGAATACAATACTTCTTTTACCTACCATATTGTGACAGTGATGTATGCAACCACTCTCAAGCTCGCTTTGGTATACGGCTTGGAGACCTTGGAATGCGTAAAATCTTAGGAAGTGCGGCGCAATGGTGGTTTGAACCTTCGGAACTCGACTCTGAGTTCATCCAGAAGGTTCAGTTTCCACAATGTTCCAGAAGTTCTCTCATTTTCTAGATATGAAAGGAGAAGAAATTTCAAGTCGTGTCGTGAATTGTATTATGAGTGACTTGAGTGTTAGCGCGCAGTGGTGAAGCGGTCAGTTATCGATGCGTCGAAACGTGGAGTGAAATATTTGCATCAGTGAATTAAAGACAATTAATACAGTATTTACACGGAATTAAAGCAATTTGTTGTTATTTCCCCGAGAGAAGTTTTAGAAAAATATTCGCTAAGAAAGCTTCAGCTCATAATTTACATTTTTTATAATATGTAGACATTAGAGAAAGTAATACAAAATAAAATTTGACAAGAACCATATGAATTGCTTTCTCAGAGTCTATTGACTCTGCAGCTAACTAAGCCAGTTTCACTGTAGAAGAATTAACTAAAAAAGGGAGGTAGTCCATTTGATTAAAGAAACGTCTACGGCATAAGCTGCAGAGATTGTGATCCAATCTATTTGAATGTCATAAAAAAAAACAATATATGAAATACGTCGCGAACTTGTTTAAACTAAGAAAATAACGGCTTATATTGAGCAGAACAGAGCACGAGGCAAAAACGTTTGTAACGGATATCAGCTATGAGAGTATTTCAGATACTGGGCTTATATAAGCACAGCTGTTGCCTTCCCTCGCAGAAGAAAATAACGTATGACGCGATCACATCCCTTTAAATTATATCCATGTGCAGATGACGTTAATCCGGTGGGTAATCGGCCTCTGAGAATGCACTCCACTGAATATTGGAAATGCTCCGCCTGAGAAATCCAAATGTCTAATTTATTAGTCCCAAGCGAGATTGTCAGTTATATTTCCTTTCCCTTTGCTTTTAGTATACAACAGAGTGTTGGTTTTCTTATAAAATCTTTTTACTTTCTCTGCACGTACTATTTATATAAAGTATAGAGAACTTTTTCTAATGCACCCAAAAATTTTATGTCGAGATTTCAACAGAAATATATGCTCTGAGGTCCCCTGAGTGTATAACTTTTATTCTTTTTTATAAAACGGTCCATGTGTGTCTATGTCAGTGCCTGTGGACAGCATAACACAAAAACTAAAAGATCTTTTAAATACCAAGTTTGGTATCACTTAAGTTTGGTATCTTTCAAGGACGCGACGCGAAGGTTTTTAAAAAAATTCTCTCACCCCAAACGAACGTTTACATGGAAACTTTTTTGAAAATTTTGATTTTCTCAAAAATGTCTCTAACAGTTTTGATTAAAATACCGTATATTCAAGCTATTTGTATCACAAATAAAATCTATTACTTAAATTTTCTGGGAATAGCTTCTGAGGCCCTGTTGGATGATTTTTTTTCTGAATTTTACATAACTGGTAAACCGTAATGGACAAAAAAAAAATGTAGATCTCCTTAAAACTCATAATTTATATCATATTATCTAGATTTTTGTTCAGTTGACTGTTTTCGAGATATTCCTTGTTAGTGGTTTCAGTTTTATAATACTTTTCTCATACGGGAACTTGTCGACTCCTGGTCACACAAAGAAGACATTTTAAAACAATTGATTGTCAGTTTACCCTAGTGTATTCCATTATTTCCCTTCTGCTTATATGGACCTAAGTAAAAAACTGTTTCCGCTAATGTTTATCTCAATTATCATTAAGTAGATAGAAGAATAAGCTTAGAATAATTCGTTAAAAAGATTTAGAGAAAGTCATGTGAATGGAACCGATCAGATTTTTGTGCGTTCTTACTTTTTGAATAAAGAAATCATGTGAATTATTAGAGGCTGTGTGATACCTAGTTGAAAAAAGTGTTACTGTTAATGTAGAAATTATACTTTGAACGTAAATGTAATGAAAATGAAGCATTTTTACTTTCTCTATCACGTTTGTACAATGTACACAGTGGAAGACAAGGTATGGTATTCCACCCAAAAATTTGATAGTGATATTTTAGTGGAAATCATGTCTGAGGATCCCCCAATAAAAATCTCATGGGTTCCCTTCAGATGACTTTCTCTAGCTGCTACACAAAAAACGTTCCTATCAAAAGATTACTCTTTTATCTACGACATACTAATTAAGGTATACGTTAGCAGAAATTGCTTTATTACTTACTTCCTTGAAAGTAGAAGGAACATAAGGGAATACACTAGAGTAAATCTATTGCCACATCTTTTAAAAGCTGGTCCTATGTGAAACATTTGAAGTTCGGTTTGCTTTACAGGTCTGAAGTAAACAAGAGAGATGAGACGAAACGTCACTTCCGGTTTGAGAAAAGTTTAATATCAATGAATATCTCGTAAACGGTCAGCTGTACAAGAAAAAATTATATGACATAATTTATGTATTTTAACGAGATCTAAATTGTTTGTTGGGTAAGCTTTTATCTGCCTCATACGGTTTTACCTTTATGCAAAGTTCCGCAAAACTCAGCCAGAATAAAGAGTCCTTCAGAGGCTATTCCCAGATAATTCAAAATATACATTTTATTTATGAATTAAATATCTTTAATATACGGTATTTTAATTCAAATCAATAGAGTATTATTGAGATAATCAAAATTTTCGAAAATTTTCCATGTAAAGGATAGTTTGGGGTGAGGGATTTTCTTAAAAGTCTTCGTGTCGTATCTTTGTAAAATAGTGAACTAAAATAGCAAGTTTGGTATTTAACCGACTTCGTTTTTATGCTATGCTGTCCACAAACACACACATACACACATACAATCACAGACAGAAACATACACGGACATTTTTCTAAAAATGTTTTTTCAGGAGACCTTAAAGTATATATTCCGAAGAAATCTCAGTATCGATTTTGGGTGGATTACTGTGCCTTCTCTATGCACTAAACGAAACACGAAAATTTGGTTAAATACCAAGGATGCGACAGTTTTTAAGTGGGTGGAATACAATACCTTCTCTGTCTATGTGAATTGCACATTTGTACTAGAAGAAGTAAAAAATGCGGAGTCAATTGATTGTCACCTACAGATGATGATAAGATAATAAATGTTAAATAATAACTAGTAGCTGTTCACCATTCGAATAATGTTGTCCCGTTAGAAATATCTAACATACAATGGACTTTTATTTAAACACCTAAACTCCATCTTTTGCAGAAACTGAACTCCTACCTATAGAGATTGACATAAATAGTTCTAAATAACATCTTAAATATGGTTCAAATATTTTATACTGATAACTTCTGCTTTCAGAATAATTTTTTTTAGAAGAGATCAGGACAAAATGTCCTGTGATTCATGAATAAAATGTCATTAACTCCTATCCTGTGCTATTGATAAATTTACGTATATACTTTATTTCACATATGGAATAAGACTTTTCTCCGTATAAATTGAAAATTGCATGAAAGAGCTTGAGCACCTAAGTGTGATTTTTCAGCAATTTTACTCCATATACTGCCTTTAACACTGCTAAGCGAGGGTTTTCATGTAATACTTTCAAATGCCTTTGCACGAAAATACAAACAAAAAGTTAATTTTCTCTAGCAGTGCTTGAATACAGATATCCCAATTTATTTTAAATGGCTCCGTATATCTCTTCATTCCTTCTGAATTTCATTTAACTTATAACTATGAAGGACGAACAAGGATATGTAACAAAAACTTGTGTATCATTTGCTAGGACAAAGTTTAACCAAAATATTTTTTTTTGGAACATCACACATTTCCGGAATATTCACACAGTGTGTTAACATTATGCTATCTAAAATGAGAATAGAAATATTTCATTTTAAATGAATGGAAATGTTCAGAAAACGGATAGTGAATGTGCTAATAGTTTTTATATATACATTAACTAAAATACTCTGAAGTGCAAACATTGTAAAAAATTTAAGCATATTTGAACTTATGTTATACAAAACGAATTCAAAAACATAATATTTAAAAGTAAGAGAAGTTTTGTTTCGTAAAAATAATCTGACGTGCTCCATTCACATTGTTTTCTGTACATCTCTGTTGCAAATTATTGTTAAAAAAAATACTCCTCTATCTACTTCATGCTAACGGAGATAAAAATTAGTTTATTACTTGCTTCCTTGTAATTAGAAGCGAAACAACGAGTACAATTGGCTAACGCGATAGTCAAATCTTTTAAAAGTTGGTTGCTATGTGATTGAATTTCCTTTGTATTATGATCAGAAGTTGACAAATTCCCGTATAAGTAAAGTACTAAGTATTTTAACTGAGACTAATGTCAAGAAATATCTCAGAAACGGTCAGCTAAACAAAAAACAAAAGAAAACAAGTTTCTAAATTTCTGTACAGTATCTTACGGTTTACCAGTTATGCAAAATTCAGATGATTTCATTCAAGACTTGAATTTCATTTTGTTGGGTAAATATATTTAATATAGGAACGTATTTTAATCAAAATCGTTACAGCCATTTTTGAGAAAATCAACACATTCAATTTTTTTACCATATATAGGGTACTTAGGGTGAGCGGATTTTGTTGAAAAATGTGTGTTACATCCTTGGGAGATACTTAACTTAAATGCCAAGTCTGTACTTAACAGAAAATTTGTTTTTGAGTTATACTGTCCACAAACACACACATACACCGACCTTTATCTAAACTTGCTTTTTTATTCATGGGATTTCAGGACATGTATTTCCGGTGAAATCTCCGTATAGAATTTGGGGTGCAATACAATACCTATTCTATACACAATGCGCATAGTACGAGTAGAGAAAGTAAAAAATTACAAGTAGTTGGTTTAGTGAAACTTGTCACTGGTCACTCATTCAGTAAATAACTCTAACAAGTCATGCAAATTTAATAACTAAATATTATAAAAATAAAAAATATACGTGTATAGTATTTTATATAAGAATAGATGTATTAGAAAATGGAAATTCTGAGAAGGTTCTTATAACACAAAAATTGACACTGTAAGAGTTTTGTTTCCTATGTGTACACTCCCTCGCAAAAGAAAATGTACTGATAAAGGACCCTAGTGTAACTATTTACTGCTACGTGGTTTAGTGTGGGGTGAGATGGTATCATATTGTTCACTGTTTGTTTTCCAATATATACACTCCCTCACAAAACTTTTGACCGATAAATGGTCGAAGTGTAGCTATTTTACTGCATGACATTCAGTTTATTTTTCTGTTACTTGAGTTGGTGTGGGGTAAGGTGGGAACACATTGTCCACTTATCGCATTATGGAAAGTGTGGCTGTGCTTGTTAAGGAAAAGATTTTGTGGGGACTGTATTGAGTAATAACCGATTTTAGTAACGAATTTTCTGTGCTTAAGTGACAGAAAATTCGTTACTAAAATCAGTTATAGGTACTGGATTTTCTTTACCCACTGGAAATACCTATTTGAATGCAACATTTTGATGTATGCGATTCTTGGACGTTCTCGAGATATTTCGAATTCTGAATGCAGTATTGAAACTCTTCAATCGGCGGGTGCAAGTGCGCCGGTTCTCGTATGGGAATATCCCGAATACTGTATTTGAATGTTGCACTCGAATAGATGCAGGTGTACCGAACTGAATCGAGACCTCGTCTCGAGGTGGTGCTGACATAGCTTCACCTAAATCAGAATGGTGGTTATACTTAAAGGTCATTCATATTCATACACTTGGACAGTAGCCAGGAAGAGCGGAGAGGTGTGCTGAATAAAAATAAACATTCTGACTTACGATTAATACCTATATTTTAAGTTGTGAAGGCATTTTCGGACATTTAGGGATCTATTGTTCATAACTTTTATGTGCTTCATTGACAATGTCCATGTGCATGTAAATGCCCAATGACTATAAAAATAAATTTAAGCAGGCTGCCCTGTATCTCAATCAATAGAGCTCCTGCTTGTTGTGCGAAGAGTCCCTGGTTCGATATCCGGCTGGGGGTGGGAATTTTTCTTTAGCCCAGATTACTCCCTATCTTTCCCAGTACCTGAAACTATTAATGAGAGTGTGAATGTGTGTGTGATCTAATGAACAAAATTAAAGAAAATAGTAACCCACTGACAATAAACAGTACACGAGTTAACAGCAATAGTCAAACGTCCCTCAGGGAAATTCCGCCGATAGGGCAATGCAATTAAAGGCGGGGTATAAATGGAGCATATTCATACATGCCTTAAAAGAAAATAATATATAGCATCTCTTTGTTTAAAAAACTGTTTTCTTGCCGTGATTAGAATCATTGTAACATAGCGCCCACACATTAAGAGCGCTGCAGTAAATTCTTTAGGAGTAAACGGTCCAAAGTTACAATTTAATGAACAGCACAGCAGTACTATACTTGTACTAATCGGTCGTTTATCTTATTCAATAGTTCCTGCATATGGAAAAAATAAATAAACCTAGCACCTAACAGTCAGCACCTAACCTAACCTATTTCTCGTCTATCGTTTGAACTGAATGTTTTACTCGTGAATAGCCATGGTGAGAAATGAAAGCATCACTCGAGAGACCGTAACATAGCATCCGAGAACTTGCATACGAATACAGGCTGATTTCGATTAGCGCAAGCATTAATGAGTAATTGTAGTATTCGAGAACAACCTTGATGAGAACATCACTCAAGTGACTATAACATAACATCCGAGAACTTCCACAGGACTGCAGCCTGATTTCGATTAGCAAAAGCATTAATGAATGATAGTATTCAAGAACTTGAACTCGTGTGAAAGTTTCGATTCCTAAAATCATTCGAATACAGAGTGTTCTATTCTTGAATACATTCAATTCTGCACATCACTACTCTATAGGATCCCCCAAAACATTCTTAGAATTTTTGTCTGCCACACGGTAAAGATTACAAAAATGATTTCTTGCACATTTCGTTGTGCGTACAAGGGAAACACAAAAGATTAAAGCGATATAACTAAGAGGTAGTGTCTATTCACATGTGCCTGAGGACACGCAGGCAACAAATCCATTGTTTTTTTCCATTTCTTTTAGTGGTGGCCCTCACCATCCGGCCCCGCTAACGATCGTCTTCTGAGTCGACACATTCTCTCCATGCACGAACTATTAGTATACGAATCTAACTAAACAATTCTAAGAAGACGAAATGCTTCGTTACTGCTACTGGTCGGGTTCCGCGTTAGCACCCTGGTTAGTACCTAGCTGGCATGTCGTGCATGCGATCCGGGGAAACTGCACACACCGAAGTCTGTGCGGTGTCCGGGGTAGTGTCAGGAGCGTGATGATTAGTATGTTAGGTGTGGTGAATATTGGATGAAAGTGAAGGGTTAGTAAGTGAAGTGCAGTCAAGAGACTAGCAGTAAGGTTAACTAAAACAATAAACAATGAGTGGTTGCGGAATGCCGTGGTGTAATTTTTTTTAAATATAGTTACGGAGTCTGGTTGGGACTCCGGCGCTGTATGCCCTACTTTCATTTACTTAATTGTTTTACTTTGTTTGCTGTATAATTATTGCATTTCTGATTTCTTCTTTTTCACACACACATATACACAAACATATAACACCCATGCCCAAGGCGGCCTCGAACCCACGATCCCCTGCGCTACGAAGCACCAAAGCGAGACGCCTTGGCGAACGCGGCCAAGGTCCCTTGCTTACGCAATCGGAAGTAGATATGCGCGTAAGTGGCGGAAGATCAGGAAAGTAATGAAACCTGAATGGGGGACTGTTACTAGCTCCTGTCCTCTAAGGTATTCATATTAGTTGACGGAGAACATTAAAGCGTCTCGCAATTCCACCCAAACATCATCTACCAAACATATCCAATCTCCGATGGGTTTCGGACCAGTGTACTAAGCGAACACCTTTTCTTGATCTCTCGGCTCCCTAGTCTTCAATCGGCAAGTTCTCGCAATTTCGGAAGAAGAGCAGAGCAACAACATTGAGACATGAAGTACGCTATACACCTTAATTTTTTAGCGTCTTCAATGTTAAGGTTTCATTCTGTCTGTAGATCGCAGAGGCCACGTGTTTCGTTTAATAATTGTTCAGTTAGTTCTAAGTAAACCAGATAGGTTACCGATTCACCATCTTGTCTGACGTTATCTAGTAACTCAGAAGTATCCGCAGTGCCCTCGTCAAAGCAGCTGAAGCGGTTTAAACCCCCATCCCTCCTGAAGCAATAGTCAATTGTTTTAAAATGTTGTCATTTATTTCCTAATTTAGGAGTTTCATACATTTTTGCATGTAATCACAAGGAACCAATAAATGCTGCTTCAGCATTTAAAATGTGCAAATCTTGAAAAATTCAAATCTAACGAAATATATCCGAAACGGTTTAAGCCAGAATAATAAATTTGACTTAATTTCGTGCATTATTGAGATCTATATTTTGCTGTGTGATAAATTTTTGTCTGTCTCTTCTATTCATTATAGCTGTTTATGCAAAATTTCTAAGACTATTCAACAGCAAAAATGAATAAAAAAAATTAAAACAATTAATAAATTTGTTTTATACTTGCATAATAATTTGTTTAGGCGAAAACGTCACTGACGGATCAGTCCACTCGCCGCTCACCAAAGCGGACCGGGTTCCACCCCATGGGACCACATGTGGGATTTATGGTGTACGAAGCAATGTCTGGCCAGGTTTTCTCGGGACTCTCCAGTTAACTCTATTTTGTTTCTATCATTTCCTTCTTAATCATTTTTGTTTCATTTATTTCACATCATTTCATGTCACCCACTTCCTCACTTTCAAACCAGGTATCGGGATGATCACCCATCTAGGCTTCTCACCAATCCGGAGCCTCTACTCTTTTATAGACATTGACACCAGGAAGTGACTTGTTTACCCTAGAGGTGTGGGTCCTACGTGCGAGGAGAGTAAATGGAGAAAATATATTTAAATATACAGAATTTGAATCCATATACCGAGATTTCACCGGAAATATGTTTTAGGGTCCCCTTTATCTAAAAAAAGCATTTTCCGAATAAGGTCCGTGTGTGTGTGTGTGTGTGTGTGTCTGAGTGTCTGTGTGACTGTGAACACGATAACTCAAAAACGAAAAGTAGGTAAAATACAAAACTTGGTATTTAAGTTTAGTGTCTTCCAGGGATGCGACACGAAGATTTTGAGCAAAATTGCCCCACCCCATACTACCCATTACATGGAGCTTTTTTCGAAAACTGATTTTCTCAAAAATGGCTCCAACGATTTTGATTAAAATTTCGTAAATTAAAGATATTTAACTGACAAATAAAATGTATATCTTCAATTTTCCTGGAATAGTCTCTGAAGAGTAGTTTATTCTGGATGAATTTTACTGAACTTTGAATAACTGCTTAACCGTAAGAGATGAACAAAAACTTACTGAACAAAAAATGTAGAGCACGTTAAAACACACAATTTATGTTATATACATTTTTATCATTGAGTTCGTCGTTTTGGAGACATTCCTTATTTTTGATTTCTGCTATGAAATTTTATACTTTTCTCATACTGGAATTTGACAACTGCTGTCCATACAAACAAAGGAACTTCAGTTACATAGCAACCAGCTATTGATTATGACATTAACCTATGGTACTCCCTTATTTCGCTTCTACTTACAAGGATGCAAGTAATAAAGCTAATTCTGCTAATTTCTTACTGATTAGCATGAAGTAAATAGAAGTATAAACTTTTTAAAAATAATTTATTGCAGAGATATAGAGAAAGTCATGTGAATGTAGCACATCAGATTTTATATATACTATTCTCATGATATGCACGTCGGATTCTTTTCTATTGTGTTTTATTTAGGGATCTCAAAACACGCATGAAGTTTTAATATAAAATTTTTTGATGCAATACAATGCTTAGGTGGTAAGAAATTAGAAATAAACAAAACACGGATTTAGGTAAACCTACCTTTCTTTAGAGAGCCAATGCCTAGATAGGACATACTGATAAAAAAAGTAGCAATTGATCACTTTAACAAAGAGATACTGAAAAAATGCAGTTAATAACTGTATTTGTTGTGGCTATAGCTTAATGGTTAGAGCATTGGCACGGAGAGCGGCACTGTATTTTTCAGCTGGTTTTATTATAGGAAAACATTATTCGGATGTAATCTAAATTTACAAAGATAGTGAATGCTTAAGAATGTAAGTCATCATTAATGTGTTTTCTGAAGACATACGGTTGAATGACCGAGTTAAAAAAAAACATGTGAATCATTTGGAATACTGAATGTCATTCCGGAACGTTGTCAAACAGCTGAATGGTTAGAAGAACAGCACGAGGAGCGGGAGAGCTGTGTTCAATCCCGACTGTGGTATTAAATTTTTCAGCTGGTTCAATGGGACCGAAATGAAATTCAATACATTTCAAACAATTTTCGACACAATTAAAATATTATTTAAAAATAAACTAAGAAAGGAAACTAAAATGAAAAAATGTAAAGTAATGACGGTGCTGACATTGAAACCTGAATGCCAGCTATCTAGTAAAATACAGTCTGCTGAAATGAAGTTCCTAAGAAGTGTAAAAGGCTGCACAAAAATGGATTGAATATCAGCTGAAGATTCAAGAAAAGAATTAAACATTAAATAATAACATAATTAATCAAAGTCAAAAATGGATAAGCCACTTGGAAAGAATAGAGGACGATATCGAAAACAGCTCTTGAATATACACCGAGAGGAAAATAGATCCAGGAAAAAATAGAGGACTCTGTGTAGACGGAGCGGGCTGGTTAAGTCTGAATCATGGATCGGAAAAGAAAAACAAGAAGACTTCAAAAGTATAAATGTGCTAAAATATCATGATACAAAAAAATCTGATGTGTTCCATTCACATGACTTTCTCTACATCTCTGCAACAAATTAATGTTAAAAAGTTTAATGTTCTATTTACTTAATGTTAATCGAAGAAATAGCAGAATAGACTTATTACTTGCTTCTTTGTAAGTAGAAGCAAAATAAGGGAGTACCATAGGTTAAAGTGATAGTCAAAAAGTGGTTGCTGTGTAACTGAAGTTCCTTTGTTTGTGTGGACAGGAATTGACAAGGCCCTGTGTGAGAAAAGTATAGTTTTTTAAAGCTGAAACCAAAAAACAAGGAATATCTCTAAAGCGATCAACTCCATGAAGAAAATGCATATAACATAAATTGTGTGTTTTAATGTACTCAACACTTATGTGTGGTAAGTATTTTTCCCATTTCTTACGGTTTAGCAGCTATGCAAAATTTCGTAAAATTCATCCAGAATAAAGTAGTTTTGAGAGGCGATTCCCAGAAAATTCGAGATATACATTTTAATTGTCAGGTAAATATCTTTAATATATAATATTTTAATCAAAATCGTTAGAGGCATTTTTAAGAAAATCAAAATGTTCGAAAACAGCTCCATGTAAAGGGAGGTTTGGGGTGGGGAGATTTTTCTCAAAATCTTCGTGTCGCATTCCTGGAAGATACTACACTTAAATACCACGTTTGGTATTTTACCGACTTTTCGTTTTTGAGCTATCGTGTTCACAGACACACGGACACACACAGGGACCTTTTTCTGAAAAGGCTTTTTTTGGATACAGGGGAACCTAAAACATATATTTCCGGAGAAATCTCGGTATCGACTTTTGGGTGGAGTGCAATTCCTTCTCTATACACTATGTACGTAGTACGTAGAGAGAAAGTAAAAATAAATAGAAAATTAATTAGTAGGCCGAGAAAAGTATCGTTAAGATCACTTTACAAATCAAAATAAGGGCTACGACGGGAAGTGTGAAAGAAGATTAAGTAAAGAAGAGTAAAATTCGTATGTTTAAAACACATTCACGACAGAAATAGTAATTGAATCAATAAATCTATTATTTTTAGCCAATTTCCTTCAGGTGATACTACTACAGCATGTTGGGAGGACCACAGTTGAGCTTTTTGGTTCCTGCTTCACGGAGTCTTTCCTGAAGCATTAATTCTTGCACTCGCGATGCAAGGGTGTCAGTCTGTTGAAGCAGGGACTGCTGAGTTACAGGAGCAAAGCTCAAGAGGGAAACATAGCAGGATTGGATCGCAGAATGGCCGGAAGCTATCAGGCCAGAGAAAATCCGGGCAGCCGGAAATTGAGCAAGCGAATTTACACCGGAGGCGTAGCAAACTCTCCTTCCTTACTCTTCTAGGCAACTCCCTTTCTCCTGCATTCAGCTTCTAAAGTAAACATTTCAAACGAAACTGCCCCACTCCAGTCGCCTGTTGTTTCCGTGCCCCCTCTACCCTCCATAGAAATGAAAAACACTGTCTTCCTGTCTCTATAGCTAAATATTAAATCAGCCCCACCTGGTTACCCCGGAGCTAAGGGCTGATCAAACCTTTAAACGGTAGCCAAAGAGGATGGGGGCGAAAACGAAGCTTCTAATCATACTTCCGCAAGCAGGAAGCCCTAAGGGATTTGGCAGCAAGAAGGAGCAGTGGGTGTTGCAGAGAAAGTATTGCTGGTAAATTAATATTGAAGTCCGGATATGCCCTACCCTCGCATTGCCATGCATGTTTCATGGCACCCGAGGGGACTTATAACAAAAGGCCGAACTGTTCTGTTTACCATACGGCAACCCTGTTTCATCTCAGAAACTTTAATTATTATAAAACAGCAGAGCCGCTTTATTCCACCTGAAAATCCTGTCTCCATGAGTTTTAACCTTCTTGCTAACTCCATGAAAGCCCTGCACTTTTGATACCTCCTTTGCCTTTTTAGGGGAAAACTGAAGCAGTATTATGACAGCAACAAGAAGCTTTAAAGAATAAGATATACTAGTGTAAATAAATAGCTATAATATCTAGATATATTATAAGATCTGTGTTAATGTAAGTTAAACTGTTGGGAAAAAAACTCGTCCCCTAGGTCTTTTGGAGAATAGTTGTGCAAAGGGATAAGAAAGATACAAAAGAAAGTCCTTGAGCTAAACAGACTGAAAACTAGCAGTTGGGACTAACACTCTCATAGAAATTTGAAAGTTACTTGGATATTAGCACTGAAGGAGATTCCAAAATTGAAGTGATTGACTCAAGAAAGTGGACGCCACCAAACACACCAAATTAACTGAATCAGAGCTTATTTTAACGTTTCAGCAGTGTTAGGTGAGATACATGCCACTAATTCTTCATTTGTTTTTCACACTACCTGTCACCAGTTCCGTCACCAGTTCTTTCGACAGTATGTCCACTAATCACGCCAGATTTTATTTACGTAAACGATGTGATATGCTGAATCTCAAGCTTCACTCAAAGCGAATGTGTAAGGAACTAGATAGTACAGTTTCAGCGAGGGTTTTTGTATATATATAAATGTGTATAACATTGTAAATATTCGTTGGCAATGGTTTAAAGTCCTAATGTGTCATCTATGAAAAAAATTTCTTTCACCTATCACGTCCTACCTTAGGCATACTTACTCGATATAAGAACCCAGCCAGCCGGAGCAAATATATAACTAATACATTGTGATAATGACAAAACAAATATAGATAACTTGAATCGGAATGATTCCCCCCCCCCTTCCAAATGTAGCTAAAAGGAAAGAAGAATAAAGTGTCATTTCAACTTCCTTTTGTGCCTTAAAATAATATCTAACACAACTAGTTACCTTTGAGTCAAAAGTTGCTAAATTAAGGTATTGTTTACATCTTCGAACTGAACACACAGAACATCCGTCTCAGATTAGAAGTGATAACCTCGATTTCTTCAAAATGTTCGTATTATATTCCATTTAGTGGTCCAAAACTTAAATCATCTTTCGAAATTATTCTTTCACACAAGTCGTGTGTATTACAGGGTTGGAAAAGTAGAATTAGACTGAAAAATCCAATACCAAAGCCGGATTTTCAATCACGGACCTCCCAGTTGCTCTAACCTAGAACCAATAATGCTATAACTCGTAGATATACTCGATAATATAGTCATTAAAATATAAGGTAACCCCTCTCGCGGGCCTCTCTTCACTGCGCGAGAGATCCGAGAGTCGCCGGGAAAATGGTGCCGGCAAAGGCACAATTGGTATTTATGTCTTTAAGGTTGTAGCGGAACATGGATACACCCTCACTCTTTTTAAGTTTATAATAATGCCTGGCTATCAAGATAAATATCTGAAATATGAAATAATTACAATAAATATATCGTTTGTTCTTAAATTAAGGGTCAAAAATGGGAACATGAATGCACTTCTAACTAACAAATATATAGTTATAGATTACTGATATCGTAGTTTTAAAATGTTTTAGTTTATAGCTGCATGGGCTTAGGAAACTGATGAGAGAAAGCTGTTTTGTACACTGGGGGTTGTGACGTAGTATAGTGTAAAGGATACGCACACTTGCTTCGTAGTCAGGGGATTTTCACAAAAAAATTAATGGACAGACAGTCAAGTGATGTGACTTGCCTAGCAAATAGTACTTAAGATTTTAAACGTTAAACCAATATAAATATTGCTTAGCCTAGCGGGATATTTCGAATTTTATTAAAGTTAGGGGCTAATGTTTAAGAACGCGCATTGTCATGGTATATTACAAATGGTGTCCGCGGTATAAACGCGCGTAAATAACTGCTATTTAACGAAACGAGAACATTTAGAACTACACAAGTAACAATAATTAATCTCTTGGCAATACATGTGAATGTTTAAGTGTCGATTTATCACTACAGCATCAATATCCAATAGCCAGTGTATTATATGTAATGCTCACTTACAGTTAACAGTTCAGTCACCCTATGTGGTGTAATGGTTACCATTCACCCAAGGTCGCGGGTTCAAACCCGGCGGATGACGATGGATTTTAGCATTGCTTCCTTCAAAAGGGAAGTAAAGGCGTTGGTCCCGTGGCGTAGATTTATGGCACATATAAGAACCTCAAGCCTAATATAGAGACCTCTGAGCAAACCTAAGCGGTCTTTCACGCTCAGTATGGAATGGGACGCTGAGAACCACAGCGGTTAAAAACGTCCTTGAACAATACTCAATTTTGTTTTTAACAGTGCATCAATACAATTGTAAGAAGTAAATATTAAAAAAGTGACAGATTTTGCTCTTTTCAACAACATATGTGGTATTGCCTTTTTTTTTTCCTGTGTGTATTCCTTACCCAGGATGCCCTGACAGATGTGTGCTCTATTAGATATGCTGCTGACTGGTTGGGGTAAACGGAAAACTGGTGTTCAGGGTTGCTAGGTTTTTCTTATCCACTGCAACTATTATAGAACAAAATATCGCCAAACTTGCGGATATTTCCAAGTGCGCCAGGTATTTCAATAATACTCATGTTATTTCCTCCAAGTCAAAAGTTTCCACTATACGGATACCTCAGTGTTACTGATCATAAACTTCTGTGATTCATGTTCGGTTTATTTAATCATCTAAGTAACAATCTTGTGTTCAACTGAACGTGTAGACTACCGAGCAGAGTCCTCAGGCGTTTCGTTTGAGACTGGCTATCGGGAGTTCCGGGTTCACTCACCGTTGACCGCGCACTATACCCCTGGGTTTTTCCGTGTTTTTCCAGGGGCAGCTTAGATGATTGCTGGGGTGCTGTATATCTATCACAGTTTTTATCCTTTCATTCCTTCATTTCATTACCCTTCATCTTTCATGTCGGCGGCAGGTGTGGCTTTGACGTTGTAGTGGGCAACTTTTTTTTTTTTTTTTTTTTTTTTTTTTTTTTTTTTTTTTTTAAGTTTCGAGTGGAGGGGAAAAATCCACCTTATGGACTGACCCGGGCAAGCCCGGAGTGTCGGGGTCTCCCATGTGGGCATACCGATTAAAAAACCCCTCCACCGGTATTAGAAGGAAGTAAGGAGAGGCGGTACCGCATGATTGCACCCGCGGATTCAAGGCGATAATTTAACTGACTGCAGGGTGCAGTCAGAGGGGTGAAATGAAGACCGGGAGACAGACTTGACCGAGGCCCAGACTGTCACCGCGGAATATTCAGGGAGAAGAGTAGAGGAATTAGAGGGTGAAGGATTGAGTTGGAGCTAGTGTTGGTTCTTCTCCAGTCGTAACTGCCGTGAACGAAGAATCCAAGACTCAGGTCCGGGTCTTGTAACAGCCCCGATGTGTGATTGGTCCCTGGAGTGGGGCCGTTCGGCGGAGTGGAGCTGCTGCGGTTGGAGGTCCTGCTGTGGCTGCGGCTGAACACTGGCTATCCGGCTGGACAGCTCAGCGATGGTGGACTGTAGTGTGGCGATGGCGGCGGTGGTGGCAGCTTGAAGGTCCTGTACCTTTTCAGTGATGACACTGCACAGCTCTTCAAGGGCAGCTAAACGGGCGCCGACGTTCAAGATCTCCGCGTGGAGATCCTGAATGGCGTCCCGTGTCGCTGCGTCTAACGAGGGTGCAGGTGGTGTGGTGTCGATAATGGTCGGCGGTGGTGTAGTCCGGGGGGGGGTGGTAGTAGTGGTTTGCTCCTGGGGTAGAGAGGGCACTGGGCTTGCCCTGTGAAGTATCCTGTACCACGACAGGTGGCACAGAACCGGCGGCGACGGCGGAGATCGTGCCCAGTGCACTCGGCGGTGGTGGTGTTGGTACCACAGTAGTGGCATCTTGGTGGCGAAGAGCAAACTTCAGCTGTGTGACCGTAAGCACAGCAGCGTCGGCAGGGCCGATGGCGTTCCTGTCGGCTAGCCTCGACGACCAGCAGTCGCCCTAATAAGGGCAACCCTGATGCCAAGGCAGCTTCCAAGTCAGCCTGGTCCTGTAACTCCAGACGAACGAGGGGCGTTGGCCCCCGGTCGCAGTATATGCGGGTGGCCCTCAAGCAAGAAGATCACCGCGACTGCACGGCGGTGAGCAGATGCCGGGTGGAAAGGTCCCTAGGGACCCCCCGTACCACAGCACTGAACCGGGGTGGCGGCGTCGTGGAGCTGGGTGGAGACGTCGGTGGCAGCGGTGAGGGCGGCAACTGCGGCTGCAGTTGCGGCGAGGCTGCGGTGGCGGTCGGCGGCGAAACAGGGCTTGCCGCGACCAATGGCTTCGGAGATGCTGCCTCCTCGGCGGCTGCCGGGGAAGAGGCGACGGTTGCTGCCTTAGCAGCTGCGGCTCTGCGGAGTTTCTTCTTTGCCATGTGTACAGCTCGAAGTTCAAGCCCCGGCAACTTCCGGCCTCCCGGCGCTTATATAGCCTCCGTTGCGCGCCGGGGCTGCCATCTAGTGACATTGTTAGGGACTTCCTTGCGTCTCTGCGCTTAGCTGCGTCGTTTACTGTGCTGCTCTGTGATATCCCCTCTTCTCACCCCTTCGCCGGGGTTGGTAGATCAGTACTTAGTCGCAGCTGTCGAGATGTACCCGCCGTTGTTAAAATGCTCGTACCTCAATGTATAGTATTCGTATTGGACGATAGACGGATGGTAAGTCATTGAGTCGTTGTTATTGGTATAAACATTTTTCAGCCTTAATGGGAATTAAGAACATTTAAAGCTTCCGGGAAATCAATGATATGATTGTACCTTTCTGGCATGAAATCGCTGCAAATGTGTTTTTAGTTTCCTTTGGGATGCTTATAGACAGTTGTACGATTTAATCGACTTCGTTTAGGTATTAGGTGTTCAAGAAGGTGTTCACGTGAAGATTGACAGCACTACCTCACCTCGTTGGGATGCGACATCTGGATGCAATGGACATTGAAAAATATTAACTTTTCTGGAAAATTCTGTTGATAACATAGACAGGTGTAAAATGGAGAGAACAAGCTCCAATGAGTTGAGCTTCAACTGAAAATGCACAGCATGCAGCAGTTACGCCGAAATGACAAGAATTGCGATACGTCAAAACGACGATAGAAAACTGTTTACAGGAGAAGTTTTTAAAGAAAGAAACTATAATTCTAACACATGACTCAATACCACTAATACTCTACTTATTTACGTGATTAGCTTAAAGGTCTAAGTAAAACACTAATTTACATAAAATAATACAAACAGAGGTTTAAGCTTAGTGCTGTAGCAAACAATGAAATAAGGGGATAATTGCAAGTGAACTCCACTATAGGCATTTACAACAGCTTTTTAGCACGGTACATCATGAACAATATAACTAAAGATGTTTTACTGTTTACAATTTTGTATACATATATCTAATGTGTTACATTGAACTTTTTCTACATATTCTGGATACAAACTCTTCTTATAAAGATCATCTTATCTTTTATCTGCCTCATGCTAATTAAGATAAACTATAGCAGAAATGGTCTTTACTTGATTCCTTGTAGCCAGAAGGTAAATAAAGGAATACACTAGATTAAAGCCATAATCAAAACATTTAAAGGCTGGTCGCTATATGATACAATTGAAATTCGATTCTCCTTGGAAGGCCTGGAGTAAGACAAAAGCTATATAAAGATATTCCAACTTCGTTTGAGAAAATATGTAGTATTATCAAATTAAAAACAATAGCAGGAATATTTCGGAAATGGGTAACTCTAAAAAATATCTGTATATAAGATAATTTGTGTGCTTTATTAAGATATACATTTTTTCGCTGTAAATTTTTGTCCACCTCTTACATTATACTAGTTTACCAAAGACGTCCACAATGAAGATATTTTAAGAGGCTGTTCCAAGATAATTCAAGAGACCCACTTCATTTGTCTTGAAAATATCTTAGATATATAGTATTTTAATCAAAATCTTTATAGTATATTAGAGAAAACAACAATTTTAGAAAAATGTTCTATATATATGGTAATTTGAGGTGTGGGAACTTTCTTGAAAAAATATAAGTGGTATTCATGGAAAATCCTGAATGTAAATATAAAGTTTGGTACTTAACTGACTTTTCGTTTTTGTCCTTTATTGCTCAGAGACACACATGCTGGAACCTTTTTCTTAAAACGCGATTTTTGAATTCGTGAGATCTCAAAATACATATTTGCAGTGAAATCTCGGTATGGATTTTTTGGGTGGAATACAATACCTTCTCTGCGTGCTGTGTGTAATGTACATATGTAGACGAGAAAGCAAAAATAGCTTCAACAATACCCGATTTAAAGTATGATATCAGATTTACCAACTTACAGCATACACATATAACTATGAACAGACATGTAAGCATATTTCCATCAATACAATTAACCACTTCTTCCTTTAGCATGTTTAAGGAGTTCCTTCTATCAAAGTAAGGTATTTTTTCTACTATGTTTTGTGCAGTTAATGAAACCATTTTATTCCAGTTTAGTTTAGACCAAATAAAAGTTCTCTGAAAAAAATTCATTCAAAATGCAATCAGCACTTTCGAGACGTGTATCCTTCATATTACAAGTTAAAATTGCTCAGTGAGGAACCAGCGTGAGCGACCTTCCCTTTACCCAATCTTCTTCTCGGCTGGCATGATAGAGATGTAAAATGAATGTCGCGCACTGACGAGTTTTTAATTTGAAATATCCCTCTTGAGTTCTGCACCTCTTTTAATGCGCGAAGGAATATCTCCACTTGTCAAATACGGGGAATTGTGTCACCTGGTATACCACGTTTCAGAAATATATACTTTAAAAGGTTTTCCATACAATCACATATTTAAAAAAAAAATAATAATGATGTGATGAAACCGATCTGGCAATTGGCATAGGTCCAATGCGTTTTTTGTATTATTTTCATTCATTCTTTAAAAATTACACGTAATAGAATATTACAGTATTATTATACACTTTGGAAACCAATGACTTTAAAGAATGTTATAATTAATTTTCACAAACCGCAAGGTGATGCAAAAATGATCTTTGCTTTGCTTAATAGGTATAGTAAATCTGGGAAGTAGATATAGTATTCCACCCAAAAACTTAATGTTGAGATTTTAAAAGAAATATATGTTTTGAGGCCCCTCTAAATTCAGCAACATTTATTTTTATAAAAAAAGTCTGTATGGTGGTGCCCTTGTGTCCAGCATATCTCGGAAACAAAAGGTAGGTTAAATAACAACTTGATACTTAAGTTAAGCAGCTTCCAATATTTCAAGAAAATCATCACTTCAAGCTGCCCTCTACATAATATTTTCGAAAATGGCTATGAATTTCTCAAAATGAGCTAATGGCCGCGCCGTGGCCGAGTGGTCAGACCACTCACCTCTCACCTACACGGTGCGAGTTCGATCCCATGCGACCACATGTGAGATTTGTGGTGGACAAAGCGGCGCAGGGGTGGGTTTTCTCCGGGTTCTCCGGTTTCCCCCACCATCGCATTCCACCGGGCTTGCATCTTCATGTATCATGTCATTGCCTGCGGTTCCTAGAGCAGAAAAGCGGGCGTTAAACACTACCAAAAAAATGAGCTAACAATTTTCATTAAGAGTTTAATTAAAGCAGTATATGCTTAATGAAATGAATGTCTTTAATTTTCTGGAGAGCCCTTAAACATATTTTTAGTCTGGATTAGTTTTGCATATTGGTGAACCGAAAGAGATAAATGTTATTACATGTTAAAGCACCCAATTTAAGTCTTTTTTCTGGAGTGAACCATTTTCGAGATTTTTGTTGTTGTTCGTTTTAAGTTTCCAATACCGAATATTTCCTCAAATAGAAAGTAATTATTCGTAATTTTTTTCTCCTCGTCATGTAAACAGAATAGGCTTTTAATATCCTCGCGTACCGAACCACTGTTATACTATTCAATAATTATACTTTAGCGTTGTGTGTTTCCTCTCCTTCTACGTAATAGAAACGTGTAATAAAGAATTTCTGCTAGGTAGAGCAGACTGAAAAATGCATAGCCAGTTGCTCTAACTACTGATCTACCATGGCAATATGCCTGCACCATTACATTTTTCAACGGTCTCGCATGTTTCCCTGTAAACCACAAGGTGATCTCAAATTATCTTGAGATGACACACCCTAATGGGACTTAAAATGTCGTAAGCTCTTTAAGTCCCAATCTTCATAGTTTAGTCAACTATTAGGTCAATTAGTGGTTAACTTAGATCAATCGGTAGAGACCAGGAGATCCGTGGTTCAAATCCTGACTACGGCATTGCATTTATCATTCCCACTGTACCTATCCAACTTCTGTCCTACACACGGCTTGTGTAAAAAACAAATTAACATTTGTGCTAATGAGTATCTCAATTAGCCTGAAGTAGGTAGAAGATAGGTACTAGATAAAGTCACATGTTTTCAAAGTTATTTACATCCAATAACAATGTCACTTCCAAGTCCAGATATTCTAGTTTTCTTGTTCCAACAATGTCTGTAATTCACAGATATGTGTCGGATTTTGAGAGGTACATTTTTTCAGATCGTGTAGTAAGTCACTGTTCCTAAATCGAAGTTCTTTGAAGTGTTCTATTTAGGTCGAAGGTTCAATCATGAACGATTCAATTCGGCTTTTAAGGTCTTTCAATGATTTTTAATAATTCAAAGAACGAAGTGTCCGGCTCTTTTACTGGAATGGCTTGCAAGAAATACAAAAGTCTTTGTGCTACTTTTGTGAACTGTCACCCTACAATAGCTAGTGGGGGTCGTGCGGTTTTTCTAAAGTGGAAAGAATGGGGTTGAAAGAGGATGGGAGGGAAATGGTAAAGAATATCCAAAGAAATCAATAGACACTTTTGTCATATCGCATCCTCTATCCTTCTCTTCTTCTTTTCCGTCTTGGAAACCACTCCAGCATCGCTTCTAAACATCGTCTGCTGGCGACGCCAGAGTTTTCAGACTCCACGGCGTCTTCGTCCTCTACTTTCATCGTTTGTAGAAGAATGAACAACTAAGGGGTGGGAAGAAAAATGCCAACTGTATAAAAGAAGGAAATATTGCGAGCGTCATAGAATTCTAATTACATTTATAATTCCAACATATGGCAAAGTATTTTGTAAACTTCGAATGCTTGCCTTCGTTCTGAAGACGTAGTGCATTTATTATTTATCTTTGTTACAATTTCAAGACTAGTTTTACCAAATAAAGTAACGTTTTAACACTACACTTGTTAAAATATTACACAAAGAAGTATATGAGTTATTCGGAGGATCTTACCTTATCAAAAACGTGTGTGTGTGTGTTTTTATGAATGTACGTGTCATCTGTGAAAAACATCCTTAAAACCAGAATGTTGTTAAATATCAAACTTGGTATTTAAGTGTAGGAAGTGACACGGAAGATTTTCAGGAAAAATCTCCACATCCCAAATGAACCTTCACATAGAAGATTTCGGAATGTTCGATATTCTCAAAAATAACTCACGATTTTGATTAAAATGACAGATGTTTAAGATATTTATGTTACAAATAAAATGGAAATCTTAGAATAGGCTCTAATACCTTTCTTTATATGCAAACGCGTGCTGCTGAAGTTCAGAAAAGTGCACTATGTGATGGTAAATGTTAATTGCAAAGTAATTAGTGACTGTCTTCAGATTAGTGAGGTAGGTTGAGGAACTCTGACAAATATAAGTTGGGATATAATATGATGGTGTAGGCCAAGCTTGCAAAAGTAATTCTTGGAGGCTTTCAGCTCATTGTCATGGCTTTGCTGTTGGGCGAGAACGCAAGTTGAGCAGCATTCGTTACTTACATTGTAACTTATCGTATTACTCAAGGAAAACTGCAGAATATAAATGATATGAGTAGAGACGAAATTCAAATGTTAAGAGAGAATCTATTTAACTAAGGTGTAAAGACATATACAGTTGGTTTTTTACTTTCCCCCCCCCCGCCCTGCTGTGGAGTACGCCTGCCGGTAACCGCAGATAAAAGTCACGCTGAAACAGATATTCGCATAAACAGTTATATTTGTTATAATGAGCACACACAGAGAATTTGAAAACGCTGGAATACTCTATTCACATACTTCTTGAAATTTCACATAAAATTTTCATTTATATTTCAGAATTCAATAACAGAAACAGGAATTTCTTGCCTGATGCTTTAGTTTAGTTATTCCATTACATGAAGCCTTCATTTTTCAAGTGATCATTAGAGCCAATAAATATGTGTAAATTAATTTTTCCAAACACCAGTGTTATGGTAGTTGAATGATGCCGAATACTTTTCTGTTAGGAACCGTTGCAAAATAACATGTTTTTTGCATGATAGTTTATAAGTGAGATAAATTTATAATGTCAAGAAAACTCCGAAATTGCTAGAAGTATAATGTGAGCATCCTGTATTGGATTTTTGAATTTATAAAAATAACTGCAGTAAAGATATTGATCAGATTATTAGTATTTATTATTAATGAGTTAGAGCTGTATGAATTTTTAAGGTTTCTTCAATGCCAAGCTTTTGAAAATTTTGATGTTTAATTAGGACATTTTAAAAGATTTGAGATTTGATTGACATTGGATAAAATAGACATACATATTCATTACTACCAGTCTCAAAACTAATTATAATTTAGTATGATATCACAGTTTCTCATTACCTTATGTTACTCCTAAAATTAATTTATTTACAAATATATCGAAAAAGTACTTCGGTTTTCTCGCTCAAGATACGACTTATACCAGTTCAAGAAATATCATCCACCTGTCTGTTTACGAAAGTTGGGTTACACAAAATATTGCATTTGCAATTATGTTAATACTACCCTTTAAGAAACAGGGTACTGATGACACAAACTTTAACGATAAATATTTAAATTTCTACAGCTCTAGCCATCTTCTTGTATTATTCCAAATAGGACTGGAGCTCAACTGATGTATCCTTAAAAATAAGAATGTTATTCTTAAATGTTTTCTCATTTTTAATATTAAAGTCAAATATGTCTATATTGATAACTAAATTTACTAAAATGGTTTGGTTTCCAAAGGCTGTCAGATCAGGGATTCTCCAACACTTACCATTTAGAATACAGTTTAAAACTAAACAAAAACTGTGTTGCGCTTGAATTGGACAGAACTAATATTATTTAGGACGAAAAACCAATAAATCTCTTTACTGGACATCATTATTTTTATCACTTTATTTTTAATTCTTCTATATAGTACGTAGCATTCCATCCAAAAATTGAGTACATGTATTTTCAATAAAAATGATCATACTTATTTATGAATATTCAGATTTTTCAGATAAATAATTTGATTAATTTTTTGGTTCGATTTTTTGGAATGGCTCAGATAACTACTTAACTTATAATTATTAATGTTATTTTTTTCCCTGACTAAAAAAACTTTAGAAAAATATCCGTGTGCCTAGGAACATAATAACTCAAAACGAAAATATGGTAAAACGCCAAAGGTTTCATTTAAATTCAACATTTTACAACTATGAGATAAAAAGATTTTTAGGGAAATCTCCCACCCCAAACTACCATAGAAACATTGTCGAAAATGTTTATTTTCTCAAAAATGGGTCTAACTATTTTGATTAAAGATATTTACATCACATAAAATGTATATCTTGAATTTTTCGGGAACAGCTTCTGAATACCTTTTCATTCTGGATGACTTTTGCATAACTGGTAAGCCGTAAAACATTGAGAGAAACCTAATACAAAACCTGTAGATCTTGTTGAAACATAAAGTTTGGTTCATATACATGTGGAATTATCCATTTCCGAGATTGTATTGGTTTCAGTTTTAAAGTATTCTTTTCAAACGCGAATTAGTCATTCCTGTTACTTTTATTATACTCCGGGTCATACAAAGATAATCAATCATATAGCAACCAGGTTTAAAACATTTCACTATCGCTCTAACCTAGTGTACTCCCTTATTTCCCTTCTATTTAGAAGCAGCGAAATAAGACTATTGTTGCTAAGGTTTATCTCAATAAGATAAATTATTAGTCTTTTGTAAGAATAGTTTGTCAGGTACAGAAATTCATGTGAATAAAACATAATTTTAGTCGACGTGGAATACTAGACTTGCACAATATAGTATTTGAGTAATTAAGCACATTTTCTAACTCGAGAAAATTTGCCTTTCTGTATCGAATTTCTTAAATTGTTTCCAATATTTATAGAGCTCTGTAATTCCTTCTTTTAGTACTGAAGAGTTATAGTAGACAATTTCATAGTTATATTACTTGAATGTGCACAAGGAGTGGAAAGAGAGAGAGAGAGAGACAGAGAGAGAATAACATATATGCAGACATACTTTGATTAATACAGAAATAAATCTATGAACACTTTTCTTCTATTTTTCATGGGTTTATAGAAAGTGCTTTGGAAGAAAGAGACGTTTAGTACCAAGGTGATGGCCAGTCAATGAAGGATGTAAGTGTGTAATTAGTTTAATCATTTATGCTATTATAATCTATCAATACACAAATATGTAGCCTGTAAGAATATGCAGATTGCTTGTAGGAATAAGATAAATCCTAATGGGACTTGGAGAGAATTACAAAGGATAATTCATATAGCAGGTCATAAAGATCCAATGTCAATAGCAGGTGCAAGCCTTCTGACATGACATTAGCTGCAAGAGATATTTACAAGAATATATAATTTAATGTTAATATTAATTAATAAAAATGGAAAAATAACTAGAAAATACAAGTTATGTGCTTAATTACTCGTCAATCTGATATTAACTTTTACTTCTAAATTTATTTTCTGTACACGTACTATGCATATAGAGAAAGTATTGCAAAAAGATCGATATCGATATTTCACGGAAATGTATGTTTTGAGGTTCCCTGAGTTAAAAATATATTCACAAAAAGATCAGTGTGTGTGGACAGCATAGCTCAAAATGAAAAGTACAATTAAATAACAAATTTGGTATTTAAGTTTAGTATCTTCCCAGGACGTAACAAGAAGATGTTTAGGAAAATCTCCCCCCAAACTACTCTTTACGTGGACATTTTTTTTAAAGATTTGTTTTTGTTACAAATGGCCCTAAAGATTTTGATTAAAATACCTTACATTAAAATGTTTACATGACAAATAAAATGTACATATTGAGTTTTTTTGGAAATAGCTTCTGAAGAACTATTCGTTTTAATTAACTTGGCATTGTTGGTAAACCGTAAGAGATAACAAAACCTTACTTCACAAAAATGAAGCTCCCGATAAAATATACAATTTATGTAATAAACATTTTTAGAGAGTTAACCATTTCCGAGATATATTTTGTTATATGCTTCAATTTTAAACTACTTAGACTTTTTTTAAACCGGACCATTCCTCTTTTGGTCCTCTTGATTGTGCTAAGTGAACCAAATTTCAAAAGCAACCTGATTTTATAACTTTTGACTATTGCTTTAGTTAGTGAATTACCTTATTTCTCCTTTTTTGGCATAATTCAAGCATTGCTGCTAATGCTTAGCTCAATTACCACTATATAGATAAAGAAATTAGTCCTTTGTAACAATATTTTGTAGAAAAAGTAATGTAAATGAAACATTAGATTTTTAAAGGTGCAATTTACTATTATTATTTTTTTTCGTCACGCCACTTGAACTGCTCTGAGGCACTTCCAGCAAATCAATCGCTCTTTGTAGTTTTATTACAAATATAATTTTGTACACTGCAGGTATGACAGAATACACAACTAGAGTGTCATTATTTTCATGCAATTCAAGAAATATTGGTTTAGCAAATGCCAAAAATAGCGAATAAGAAAGGGATTCGTCACTTTTGGACTGCACCCAAGTACTGAACTACATTCCCTGAATTATATTCATTTATCTCCAACGCAGACTGCATGACCTCATTCGAACACCTAGACGAACTTCAGACCAGAAATATAATGAATCTTCCTACAGAAAAAGCAGCTATAACAGAGCTCATAAATGGGCACATGACCAAAATGTTAACACCCTACAATTGCTGTCTACATTTCTCTCTTTAGAGTTGATTTTCTTCTCGTATTTTGCTCCAACTTTTAAGTATCCTATACAGATAATTAAATTAATTTTGTTTTCAAGTATAAAACATATTTGTAAATTTGTTGTCAATGCTAAGCAAATGTATGTGTGAGTGTGTGTCCTATCTTCTCTGAACACAAAGTAGAGAAACAGATATTCATATAAGAATCAACGTTGGTACTGTGTCAATAAGATCATCAATTATTCCAGCTTACATTTCACAACTATATACTGTGGTGACTTTAATTCTAGACACCTTTTGGTTAAATTAGCCGTCAAATATTGTTTTTTCATTTAAATCCTATTCAAGATAACTCTTATTGATAAATTATAGCCATTGAAAATTTTACCATAAAATCAAGCCTAATTTGTTTCTTATTGGTTACTTTGGCTCAACTTTGTATAATACATTGCTTTATGAACACAATGTTTATATGCTTTGTTTTATATTGTATTCAATGTGAAAATGGAATTATTGCTGTCATGCTATAATAGAGACACTCTAAAAAATGGAGAGATCTAGTAGTTTTAGAATTATGAATTTTCAATACCATGTAATTCACCATAACCACCGTCAGCCACCACACCATCACATATCACCCCACTATTATATGGGAGTAAGAATTCATTATATTTATATTTATGTAGTATAAATTCAAAGGTATATTCCAAAAGTACTTCTTATTTTACTCTCCATTCATTGTTAAATGTAATGTATTCTTACTCTCACATAATAGGGTGCACACATTGGGGAAATCTTATCTTTTTAAGATTACGGTGTCCATGGCGTTAAAGCGCCAAATCTTAAAGTTAATTAAATATAATATATTTACGAAATAACATTATGCAACATTTGGCCAAATTGGCCCCATTTTATGTAAAAGGTCCATTATTGTACACTTTCTGGCAATCGTTTATGAATAAGAGTTATCCTGAATAAGGGTTGAATGGAAAACTCAAATTTGAAAGGTGATTTCTCAAAAAAGGGGCCGGAATTATTGCCACGTCTATAATTATTTTATTTAAACTACTTAAAATACACCAAGTTTAATATAATTTGTTGAATTATATTAAAACACAGGATAAAATTCCTGCTGTATCACCGTAAATATTAATTATCTGAATCTACTTACTGCAGCCACCAAAAGCAGTTTTTATTCACAATAAGAATATTAGTCCAATGTCATACAATTAAAATTTATATATATATATATTTATATATATATACAGCACAGATATATATATTTCTAAATTTAAAAATCTCATTTAAAGGATTGTTAGAAATGAATTTGTATTAGGAAAATTGTTCTGCATACTTTAAGTTAATTTTCAACTTTATATGCTATTCTAAACAAAGCTTAGCAAAATATTCTTTTTTCTCTTTCAAGGGGAGACTGAATAGCAAAAGATTTTCTTGCAATATTATAAATTAAGAATTTCCTCTTTCATTTGATAGATATTCTATCATTGTTCTCCATTAAATTAATATTACATTTTTAGATATTTTATATATTTATATATTTAAGGGAAACTTTGTTCTGCAGAATGTAGTACACATATTACATGTGGTAAATTCTGCATGTTCAGTTCCTGTGGTCTCTTTCTTTGCTTACATATTTAAGTTTGTTTTCTCTAGTTTTGCTCTCAGCATAATTTTCTGTGAATGTCACTTTCTAGTGTAAATTAACATTTTTCTGAGAAACTATTAAAGATTGCTGAATAAAATCTTTAGCATTATAAAATACTCCCAAGGCTGTTTTAAATGTAATTTGATGTTAATATGCTTTGTAGTTCCTTTTTAAAAATATAATTTCTGATAAATTTGGATCAAGGGATGGCATAATTGTCAAAAATGTTATATGCTGAACAAACAAATTTACAGGATAAATCTATATCACTTAACTTACAAAACATGATCTACATATTCCTCTAAAATTTTAGACTGATATTAAGTAGTTTCTAAGATAACTCATTATTTATTAAGCACATTTAACATTAGCTGCATATTTTTTATTATTGTTATTATTATTATTATTATTATTATTGACAGTGTTATATCGTTGTCTTTATAACTGTTCAATATGTACGGTTTTAACAAAGCGCACAAGTGTTATTTCATTATATTATAATTATTTATTCAGCAACTTTATCCATGAATATAAAACATCTACGTAATATGTACAGATGTCGGAAAATGCATAACTGTAATCCAGGTAGAAGTGTAAGAGACGAAAGTAATAACATTTTGGAAAATGATTTAAAAACGTGGAAATACGTTCAAAAATTTTTGAAAACGAAATATTCTCCTCTAAAAAGCTTTCATAAAACATCACATCATTTAATTTAAGCTAAACTTTAGAAAAACAGGAACGTTTGCGCTTCTCTAACTCATATCTCAAACGTAAGCATTTTTAGATGCGAATTCGTCCATTAAGGTTTCAGTTCCTGTAGGTACACCAGCAACTACTAAAACTAGACTGTATTGCTCAGTATGGAGGACAGGTACGGAGAAAGTAAAATAGTGCCTCCCCTCTCATAGCTGTCATGCTTATTGCCTAAGCAGGAATAGACAAAAAACTGTACCAGATAACCCAACTCGTATTTGATGTGTGAAAATATGTCTTCCTGCGTTAACATTTTTTCAAGTTAAAAGCGGTAAGGGTGGAACGGGCTCAGCAACCATCATTGTACCCTTTGCGGAGACGGTGTGGCGGTCACGCTAATTGATTGGGGTAAAACGAAGATATCGATGCTTTTGTGAAAAATTAATAAATTATTTTTTATCATAAGAAAAGATTAGATATTCTAAAGTTTAAGACAATATATAAAGCTCTTTATCCACTTGCAAACTTCTACCATTTAACTGAGGCTAGAGATGGGTAGGCGCATGCCTATTTATAGACAATGCCAATTTTGAATCTTAATTTCTTGCAAACTTTTTTTCAACACTTCTCCATACACTAAATGTCCACTCGATGAAATGTTTTACTAATTTGCTTTAAAATGTGTAAACTGACTCTCAAAAGCACATTAAAAAGAATGATCATATACTGCTAAAAAATAACCCTCTAATTTGAGAAATAAATTATTACATTTTTGTAAATCAAAAGTTTTAGAGAGAGTACGAAATATAATTACGATTATACACTAAGCAAGATTGATACAAAAATATAATACAACAGTCGGTTTATAAGCTCATTTAAAGTAAACCTGGTATTATTAAAAATGTATTTGACATATCATTTAATTAGAAAAATGAATTTAAACAATGTAAAATAATTATTTACATAGCCATACAAACTACAATGTTGATAAGTAGCACAACTATCACTATTATATAGTAAAACAGCTACTATGAATTTCAATTGGATATCTTATATACTGAGGATTTTCCAAATTTCGCAGATGTATCTTCTTAAGTGTACTAAAGGAACAAAGATAAAAGAAAATAGTTTAACTTCATATCTATGGTTCTAGTATAGTTGAATTTTCCTTATTTTTGCTCCAATACTCCACGAATAATTTCTCAATGTACTCTGCTATTAAGAACATGCACAATTAACTTGTGATGTTACACTTCGGCGATTCGGCCATGTTTTGGGAGAGGTAAAATACGTTGCTAACCTATGCCTATACTTATGGAGGAGACACAAAAGAGGTTACGCTGGTCGAGGTTGCGGCTAGATTCCATTTTGTATGTCAGTATTAATGAGTGTTATATCATGGTTATAGGCGGGAATTTTTCTTTGTCGAATATACACAAATATGTTGAGTGAATATTATTTTGATTTCTAACATTTTTTCCGACAAACGTAAATTAGTTCCTGTATTCAAATGAGTAATGTTCAGGGATAGTAAAAGTCATTTAATTTAGCTGATTCTTTTTAACTGAATATATATATATATATATATATATATATATATATATATATATACTCACCATTTTGTCATTAATATCACAGGTATAAGTCTTTAATTTATTGAACTAGTCACAATATTAAAAACATCTCATTTGTTCATTATTCTGTTTCTCACCTTTTTGGATAAGAAGGTTAGTTAATCAATTAGAAGTTGTTTGGACAAAGCTAAAGGAAAATTATCTTTAAAAACAAAAACAATTATGTATTGAGACCCCTGGATCAAGAAAAAAGTATAATTAGAAAAAATATTCATGTGTGTATGTGTGCAGTATAGCTCAAAACTAAAAGCCAGTTACATACCAAACTTGAAATTTAATTTCAGTATATTGCAAGGATGCGACGCAAAGACTTTCAATAGAATATCCTCACCCCCAGCTGTCGTTCCGTGGGGCAGTTTTCGAAAGTTTTATTTTATAAAAAGATGGCTTTAACGATTTTGAATAAAATTCCATACATTTAAAATACTTACATTACAAACGACATGTATATCTTAAATTTTGTGGGATTAGCCAACAAAGGCCAGCTTCTAACTTGTAGTATGATAGTAAACCACAAGATATAGACAAAAACTTACTGCTAATATGTATCTCTCATTAAATCAAACACATTATGCAATATACGTTTCTGTAGAGTTAACACTTTCCACGATATTTAAACTACTTAAACTTCTTTAAGCAGGAACAATTTTCATTGCATCTCTTGTTTTATTCCTGGAAATAAAAACTTAGTAATAACTTTCAAAGATTTTACTATCGCTTTAGTCTAGTATATACCCTTATTTCCCTTTTTTTCTACAAGGAACAAGAAATATAACAATTCATACAATTGTTGATCTCAATAAGTATGATTTGGATAAATCATTAATCTTTTGTAAGGATAGCTTGTTTGTAGAACAGATAGTGAAAGTCATGTGGATACATCAGATTTTTTCCCCCATAAATGGTTGACATATTTATTATTTTGTGGTTAAACAATTTCCCATTTTGGGAATTCTAAATCCTTAGTTTTTATTGTAAATATATCCTACAGGACATTAGCTGTTAGATGAATTAATTTTATTTCTTTAAAATAAACGGTTTGGAAGTCATTGATGGAAATACATGCTTCACTTTATCTTCTTAACGTCCTCTTTTGTTCCACTGTGCCAAGTGCTATATTCCTTTAGAAACAATAGAATATGATTAATAAGTCAATTCTGGCAAGAGTAAATCTGCAGTTCACTGCCCAAGGACAATTTTGCTCAAGTTTCAACCACAAAAACCACATTTAGCACATCGGAATCATTACAGGGCGGGGCCTAGAAATGGTTTATAATCTGAAGTTCCAAACATCCGACTGTTGTAACACATTAATACTTCCACGGAGAGTTTCCTTATCTAAACGTGTATTTTCAGAGGTCATATTGCTGCCAACAAACAATTGATTATAATGATGCCGGTATTTGCAGGGAAACAAAAACAAACTGACGACACAATACATTAGCATTCCAATAGTACGTATCTACTTAGGGATTCAGAATTAGTTCATATTGTGTAGGCTTATGAGGACTTCCTTTTAGCACCGAAAATTTGAGAGCAAGTTTCCGCGACTACCTTAAAGCCAGTTGTACTCCATGCATCAACTACTCCTTTCCATCTTTCTAAGAGGGGTCTAGTACATGTGTCTTTTATTATTTTGTTTAGCTTAGTACTCAGAGAGGTATTGCATTCCAACCGAACATTATATATTGAGATTTCACTAGAAATACACGTTCTCTAAATAAAAAAAAAAAAAACATTTTAGAAAAAGCTTCATGTATAATTGTGCGTGTGTGTGTGTCCTTGTAACTGTGAACACTATAACTCAAAAACAAAATGTCAATAAAATACAAAACATTGTATTTAAGCCCAGTATCTTTCAAGGATGCGGCATGAAAATTTTCAAAAAACTCGCTAACCAGAATTAACCTTTACGTGGCACACTTTTCGAAAATATTGATTTTCTCAAAAATGACTCAAACGATTTTGCTCAAAATACCATATGTTTAAAACATTTTCATGAGAAACGAAATGTATATTTTTAATTTTCTGGTAATAGTCTCTAAAGACCCTTTCATTCTGTGTAACTTCTAAAGAGATGGGTATTAACTTACTAGGCCAAAAATGTAGATTTCGTTAAAACACAATTTATGTTATAGAATTTTTTTTGTAGAGTTAGCCGTTTCCGAGATATTCCGTGCTATTGGTTTCAATTTTAAACTACTTTAACTTTATCTCACATTTTTTCTTTCTTTTGTTTACTCCTGGAATGCAAAGAGAACGGAATTTCAATTGTTGAAAAGCTTTTAAAGTAGATGCTTCAGTCTATCGTAGTACCTTCTACTTACAAAGAAGCAAATGATAACACAAATTCTGCTAATGTTTATCTCGATTAGCATAATGTGTATAAAAGAATAATCTTCTGTGAGAAAAGCGAAAGTCGTGTGAATGAAGCATATCAGACGTTTTTACTGTCACAGTCTATGTGGATATTTAGCACCGTAATTTTGAGAGTAACTTTCCGCGACCAAAATAAAGAAGAAAGTCCGTAAGGGAAAAGAATTGGTTATTATTACTGTTACTGTCAAGTTCCTTTTTGTTTCCTCTCAACTAATTTTTACGAGTTTCTATGGAGCTTCTCTGCTCCTGTACTGTATCTTTGAAACTAGTCATGTGGCATAACGCAAGAAAACTGTTTTGTTAGCCATTTTCTCTGAACACATGTACACTGACATGCATAAAGCGTGTTCCAAATCGAAATGAGCTACTTATAAACTAGATAATCTAGCCGCATCCCTACCAGCGTGACTGCTAGAACAACAGTGTGCTTTTACCTTCCCCAAAGAAGAGCTAATCTGCGGTTTTTTTTTAATATTACTTCTTTTTGCCGTTTAGTAGCGGCAATAATTTTAATCTTCGTCACCACGTTGCAGATGAAACCTCTTAATAATATGCAATTCTCATAGCCGTCATCCAGTTTAATTATAAATGCAAATAATATCACACAGCGACAGTTTTAAAATACTAGAATTTTGCTTTTGTTTAGTGTATTCCTTTATTTCCCTTCTGCTTACAAGAAAGCAAGTAATAAGACTATATCTGCTAATGTTAATCCCGTAGCATGAATAGACAGAAGAATAACCTTGGTAAGAGTAATTTATTTACACAGCAGGTGGAGAAAGTCATGTGAATGGAATAGATGCTAATTTTAGCGCGTGTATTACACAGTAAATGGACTAGGTGTACTGACACTGTCATTGTTTAACTCATTCTTTTAGCGTTCGTGTTAACGTGATGCAGGATATTGCGTGATCGAATCCAGCCTCGGGCCTAGATGTTAAGTCTTATAAATATATTTGCATATACTTTGGATGCAACCGTCTTCTCACAAATAAGAGAACGGTGAAGAATAGCCGCTATGATGCATATTTTACTTAATTCATTTTCAATATTCCAAATAACAGAAGGACTCTTTGCAAAAATTAAACATTTGATTATAACATGAATTAATAAAGCAAGTGTTTGACATACTCCGCTAAGTAAATACAATGCCTCTACTTCGGCAGGACTACCAATAGATACTAGTTAAAGCAATGATACCGACGCAAATTTTGCTTCTCAATAAATTAAATTGGTAATTGTGATGCATGTTCTCATAATACATTGCCTTATATTTACTTTCTCTACAAAATAATATTTAAGGTAGTTATTTTATTCCATTCCATTCGATACCCGAAATCACCGATAATTCATGTTTCAGCATTTCCTGAATATATAGAAAAGAAGAGAAAAATATTTTTTAGAACTAGGCCTGTGTGTTGGAAACTATAAATAAAAAATCTGATGCGTACCATTCACATGACTTTCTCTACACCTCTGCAACAAATTATTCTTAAAAACCTTATACTTCTATTTGCTTCATGCTAATCAGAAAAAAATAGCAGAAATAATCTTATTACTTGCTTCCTTGTAAGTAGAAGCCAAATAAGGGAGTTCCATAGGTTAAAATGATAGTCAAAAGCTGGTTGCTATGTCACTGAAGTTCCTTTGTATGGACAGCGGTTGACAAATTCCTGAATGATAAATGTATAAGTGTTTCATAGCAGAAACCAAAAACAAGGAATGTCTCAAAAACGATGACCTCCACGAAAAAAAAATATATATAACATAAATTGTGTGTTTTAACGTACTCTACATTTTTTCTGTAGTAAGTTTTTGTCCATCTCTTATGGTTTAGCAGTTATTCAAAATTCCATAAAATTCATCCAGAATAAACTACTCTTCAGAGGCTATTCCCAGAAAATTCAAGATATGCATTTTATTTGTCATGTAAATGGCTTTAATATAGGATATTTTAATCAAAATTGTTAATCATTTTTGCGAAAATTGAAATTTTCGAAAAAAGTTCCATGTAAAGGGTAGTTGGGGGTGGGGAGGTTTTTCTCAAAATATTGGTGTCACATCCCTGGAAGATACTAAACTCAAATACTAAAATAAGAACTGAAGCTTTCCTGGCGACGTGTTAATTCAAAATCTTCTCGGGCTTCTAGCCAGGTAAAAACTTGGCTTGACACCAAGTTTCAAGCCAAGTTTTTACCTGGCTAGAAGCCCGAGAAGATTTTGAATGGACTCAAATACTAAGTTTGGCATTTTACCGAGTTTTCGTTTTCGAGTTATCGTGTTCACAGACACACGGACACACACACACACACACACACACGCGCGCGCGGACCTTTTTGTGAAAATGCGTTTTTTTTAATATAGGGGACCCCAAAACATATATTTCTGGTGAAATCTTGGTATGGAATTTTTGGGTGGAGTGCAATACCTTCTCTATACACTATGCAAATAGTGCGTATAGAGAAAGTAAATAAGTAGCAGGTTGAATACCAAACTTAATATTTAGTATCTTCCATCGATTCAACAGAAATATTTTCAGAACAGTTGGCGATCACCAAAATATCCTTTATATGAAAAAATTATCGATATTTGTTTATTTTCTGTAAAATGCCACTGACGACTTTGATTAAAATATCACATATTTACATGACAAATAAAATGTATATCTTTTTTTGCAATATAGCCTCTGAAAACCACTTCATTTTGTATGACGTTTGCATAACCAGTAAACCGTAACAGATAGACAAAAACTCACTACACAAGAAATCGATAATCTTTTAATACAAACAGTTTATTTATTCCTTGTTGTTTGTTTACGTTTTGCAATACTCATACTTCACTCAAATTGTAATTCCTGTTTTGGTTTGTTTTACTCTTGACCATACGAGTGAACCGAATTTCAACCACATGGCAAACAGCTTTTAAAAGATTTGACTATGCTTTAGGCTGTATATTCCCTTATTTCCCTTCATCTCATAAGGAACTAAGAAATAAGACAATTTCAGCTAATGTTTATTCATGAATAAAATGTAAAACTAATTTGTTACAGAATAGGTAGAAAAACTCATGTAAATGTAATGCACTGAAGCAACTTCTAATATATTTGGACCAGAAATTCAATTTTCCACTTTTTTAATAGCGCACACTATTTACAAGAGATAAAAGGAGGAAAAACTTTTTTTTCTGGAATTATTTTTATAGCAAGTCTTCAAACTTCAAAATTATTATATACATTCTCCGAAATATGGATTTGATTTTAACTAAACGCCCTGAAGAATTTAAATCAACCAAATAACTTAAAATTTAGGTAAAAATAGAGCTTCTGCACGGAGCTGCCGTTCTCTGGCATTACCCACACCTTCACAAATCAAAACGTCGAGGTGAAAGGTTGAGAGATCAACATTTCAGACACACTCTCTTCAGCTTTTAGTGCTGTACCTGATTGAAACCCTGGATGGTGAAGAGATTCACCAAAAGAACGATGTGTTTGACGTCGAATGGTATTGCTGAAAGCGATATCCGAAATCAACAGTGCAAACATCCATATTGCAAATGTGTGGGCGGTACAGAGAGTAGTCTATCTCCAAAAGGAGATTCAGATCTGGTTCATCTCGCAGTAGCAGGAGCATATTTTGTGCTTCTCCCACCACCGCTCTTCCCGCGGAGTGATTCTTTATGTAGTCCTATGGTCTTTTCCCTTCCCCATCCACCTGCATGCTACCAGTCAAGCTGGCTTCCTAATTTATAGATGCCCTCTCCAGTATCAGCATGGTCTATATTATTCATCTCTGTGGGAAGGTAGAAAACGGCTTCCATCCTATTACACGCTGCTGATTTACATATGGAAAGCGGCCAACAGAAATGGCACATGAATCATTAACATAGTTCATTGTGCAAGATGTATCGGCTAAGATTCGGAAGTCTACAAATCATCGCTATTTTTGCTACAAGCTTATGGACGTAGCCTTTTAATCAAAGCTTTCGTTTTTGTTACTGGTACCTTATTAAGTACAGAATAAAATCACCCCTGCAGAGCACACAAAACCTTTTGGAATTAGGAACGGTATGCAACAGACATGTATTTACTCGCTGTATTAAAACATAAGAAATTTAAAGAAGTAAATTAAGTTAAAAAGGGTAAATAAGTACATTCCAGCTTGCAAACCTTTCGGTTGATATCCTCATCTAAAAATTAAAATAATGTGAGAATTAAACTTCCTTCAAGAAAAAATAAAATTAAAATGTATTTATTTATTGAATATACAAGTACATAAATCCCTATTCTACCCTAAGGTATATTAGGGTTATAATTATTATACAAATGAATTTAGAATAATGTTAAGTAAATTAACCATAGCTATATGCAGGTCATACTAGTTAAGAAAACAATATAAATAATGTATATTATAATAAGAATACCATAGCAATCTATAAATATAAATTGGATTTCTCAAAGACAGCATTTTTTATAAATATGTTATAAAGTGGTTTGTCAAATCTATTACTACAATAATTTTAAATGTGTATCGAAGATTCTTCTTTTATGCTCAAGGGCAGTGCAGTGAAATAAAAAATGTTCAACAGTTTGCTGTTCAGTACATATACATTGATATCCTTTTTGTCTGTATATCTTAAATATTCATAATAAGAAAACAAATTTACCAAATTTATATTGCAATGGATATTTTTAGAAACAACCTATTTTGGGAAAACTAAGAAACAGATCGTTAGACAACTGATGAAAGTAATAGTCACATACGTAGAATGTCAAACAAATTTACCTAAACAGATTTTAGAAGCGTTTCCACCAGGAAAAGGAAAGAGGGGCGGACAAAGAAAGATCTGGAGAAAGAAGGTAAAAGAATAAACACTTTGCATTAAGAAATATGTAGTTTAAACTGTACCTCTATTGAATGAAATGTTAAATTGTATTGTTACGTTCAGACTGTATGAAGCATTTTTGATGTGAATCTAATCTAAACAATTACATGACATTGGAATTTCAAAGTGAGTGCAAGTAACAACTAACATAATTATTTACTGCTTCCCTCTGTATTCTGTAATTCGGAATCTACGCACTTAAGTAAGATTGTTTGCTCTACAGACATATAAATAGATATAAATTAGAGTAGAGAAATGATCAATGAATCATAGTGAGCGAAATGGTTGTTTTCATCTCCAATACAGAGTACAGCATTTTCGATTAAGATTTTATCGTGGTAAAATATTAATAAACAGACTGCGAGTCACTTGAGGAATTCAATGCCGTGTCGGCATGTTGCCATGGTAGTGCAATGGCTAGAGCAGCCGGCTGAACCTGCCTATCCAACTCCGATCTTATTGGTTGCTTCCTTGTAAGTAGAAGGGAAATAGGGAGTACACTAGACTAAAATAATAGTCACATTTTTAAAAGCTCCCTACCATATGATTGAAATTCATTTCTTTGCATGGCCAGGAATTTACAAACGCCTTATGAGAAAAGTTTTATGTATTTTAAAACTGAAACAAATAACAAGATATATCTCGCAAAGGGTCAACTCTACGAAAACACTGACATAATGTGTTTTAAGGAAATCTACATTTTTCGTGTAGTAAGTTTTTCTCTCTCTTTCCTACGTCATGCACAGTCCATCCAGAATGAAAAAGTTTTCTTAGGCTATTCCATAAAATTCAAGATATGCATTTTATTTGTCATGTAAATATCTTTAATGTAGTATATTTTAATTAAACTCATTAGAGCTATTTTTGAAAAAATAAAAATTTTTCAATTTCTTTCCATAGTAGTAAGAGTGAGGGGATTTCTTCAAAATCTTCGTGTCGCATACTTGGAAAATACTAAACATAAATGTTAAGTTTGGTTTTTACTGACTTTCCGTTTTTGAGTTATCGTGTTCACAATACTTTTTCTACATATGTACTACGTACTAATTGGAGAAAGTAAAAAGTAAATAAATTCCAGCTTGCAAACGTTTTGATTATATTCTGGTCCGAAAATTAAGAATAGATTAGGAGGTAAGCTTCTTCCAGAAGGACATAAAAATAAATTATAAGTCAATATATTGTTGTATAAACTTCCTACCTAAATTGTAAAAATTAGAAACACAATGATTAGACAAGATCTGAAACTCCGCGACACATAATTAGATTTTGTGAGCTATAAGCAACTAGAATGGCATAACAAAATTGCCTAAATAATAGAAGCGAATCTACCAGGGAGAGGAATGAGAGGATATGAAGAATATCTGGATGGAAATATAAGAAGTGGACATATGAAGGAGAGAGTATTGGAAAAGTTTGGCCGAGAAGAAAGAGAAAAATGGAGTAAGAAGATAAAAGTATGAACACTTCGAATACAGAAAGATGTGATCTACATTGAACTCCTGATGAATAAAATGTGTAACTGGTTATGGCTCTATCTTTACTACTTTCAAATTGGTATGAGATATTTTTATGAGAATGTAAGCTAAACCATTACACGCTCTGGAATTTCAATGTGAGTGCAAATAACAACCAATATAATTATTTTCTGTTTCTGTTTCCCTCTGTATTCCCTCTGATGCATCTGCAGCTTTCTGTCTATGTCTACTAATCGGAATCCACGCACTGATTTTACGGTCTACAAATATGAAAAAAAGAAAGAAAAGAAAAATAGACATTAGAGAGTAGAGAGACTGTGCTTATAGATCGTAATGAGCGAAATGATTGTCTTTATCTCTGAGTGCACAATTTTTATTTAGTTTTTACCATGGTAATTTCCTAACAGACTGCGAGTCAGTTGAGGAATTTAATTCCGTATTGGTATGTTGCCATGGTAGCTCAGTGGTTAGAGCAACCGGAAACTCTGCATATCCTACTCCGGTCTTATTACTTGCTTCTTTGTAAATAGAAGGAAAATAACGAATACACTAAGCTAAATCTTTTAAAAAGTGGTTGCCGTGTGATTGCAATCCGTTTCTTTGTATGGCCAGGAGTTGAAAAAAAAAAAAGACAATTTTTTTGTTATTGAGATCTACATTTTTATAGTGATTCTTCTCGATCTCTTATAGTTTACCAGTTTTACAAATGTTATACAGAATGAAGAGATCTTAAGAGACTATTCCTAGAAAATTCAAGATAAATAAATAATACACTAAATATACTGTAATTTCAATGTAATGTTAATGTATTTGATATGAGGTATTTTTATCAAAATAGTTAATCATTTTGAAAAAAATCAAAATTTTCGAAATGTTTTTCCTCGTAAAGGGTAGTAGTATAAGGGCCATTTTCCTCAAAATCTTCGTGTCGCATCCTTGGAAGACACTAAACTTAAATACCAAACTTTAAACGCAATTGATCACGGCATATAAGCCAGGAAAAGTGTATCTTAAATAGTAAGTTTGCTATTTTATCCACTTTTGTTATCTTGTTCACAGACACATAGGCATATACACTCAATGATCTTTTTCTAAAATGTTTTTCTAGATTCAGAAGACCCTAAAATGTGTATTTTCGGGAAAATCTCGCTGCGAATTTTTGGTTGGAGTGCAATATCTTTTTTATCTATGTATATTGTACTAATCTGAGAGAGTAACTACTTGAAAATGGTGAATATGAGCTACCTTTTGTGTTAATGTATTTGTCTTATTTATTTTAAACACCATTCATTAAAATTATAGGATCACTAAAATACTAGATTTCTATAGCACGTACATTGCAACCAATTCGGTTAGAACAGGTTTCTATCCAGCTACACAAATTCGACTCAAAATGTTAGGCAGTCTGTCTTTCGCTGTAATTTATTTCACAACAGGTTGGTATTAATTTTATCAAACTATAGTATGTCTGGGTTTCTCTTAGGCTAAAGAAGGTAATTTATTTTGAGATGAGAACTTCTTTAGCGACTTGCAATACTGGGACTTGAGTACTTACAACATTGTAAATCGCCATTGGAGTTGTCATCTCAAAATAATTTGAGATCACCTTGCATGGTTTACCGAGAAACATGCAAGTCAGTTGAGAAATTCAATGCTATGCAGGCATGCTGCCATGTTAGCTCAGTGGCAGAGCAACCGGCTAGAGACATGGAGATCTGTGGTTGAAATCCCGACAGTGGCATTGAATATTTCATTCTGACTCTACCTATTCAACTTCTGCTCTACACACGCCTTGTGTGGAAAACAATTAATCCAAGATATATCTGGTGTGTTAAAAGACGATAATCCATACTTTAAAAGCCTTTTAGTTTTCTCCTTTTAAACCCAAATGAACATCCCCTTTCCGGAGGTATTCTTATGCTCCTATGAATATCATGTGTTGGGTAAGTTCAGTAATTGAAAGATGTTTAAAAGTTCATGCGTATATGTGTGCAGATTTCTACCTCCATTTTCTAAAACAGGCTTAGCAAATTGGAGAAGAGGGGAAGGCGCAGTAATTCATTCAACTCCGTGCGAAGCATTGTCGCAGGCCAATATGTAACATAATGGATTGTTTGTAAGCACGAGGTCTTTCCCATCTGAATTTAGTATTGTTGTATTATGTTTTACTTTGGACGAGCCCATCAATATCTGCTGCTAAGAAAGATATACAGACCTTAACAGATGAGCCAAATGATTGCGCGTAGTCTACTGCGATGTTGGTTTTTAACATAATTAATTTTGGTGAAACTGCTCACAAATGTATGTAGGGCCAAACATTCCCATTATTGGTGATGCAAATAATCGCAATCTGGAAAATAAATATATAGCAACGATTTAAATAGCTTGCAGTCTCTTTCATTCAAAAAGTTTTATGTTTGTACACTTTTAGAGCAAGTAATTCCAATCTTAAAGCATTTTGCGGTATCTTAGTCTGTTTAGAGGAATCTATTATGTAATCGAAACTTCTGTGGAACCTCTGAAAATGATTTGAAAATGACGTTTCTGACGCCTCTAAACTGATATTCTGCTTATGGTTACTTAGAAACAGCACACTTGCTTCCAACCACTGTATGTATGTATGAATGACAGCATGTGTGAAACACCAGCATTTCCCCTCCCTGACTGAAGTCAGGGGAAATAGTGTTCTGACGTCAGTACCTGAAAAGGTTACCTTAGAACTGCCTAATAGGCAACAATCATATTATGACGTACAGTAACCAAAGATTTTGAAACGCGAGAGATACCTGGTATTCGTATACTAGAGATTCGTCCAGAAGCTTCCATAATTTTCCAGAAAGTTTTTTGACGTCATTTTCTAGCTATTAAATGAGGAATTGCAAGTCAGTGTGTGTTGTGAATTGTGTTGATCATAAGTGACTGTAATCATAGTGTGCAACCAAGATTAATGTACAGCCGTCAACTGTCTACGTGTGTAACGTCGAGTGAATTATTTGCAGTAGGGAATTTATGAATTGTAACCTATTTTGAATCAATAAAGATTTTTGTTACAATATTGGAGTTATGAATATACAGATTTTTTACATACTAAATTTTATTCATACACAATTTCTCAAAATGATGAACACGTTTGTAGTATAGGACTGCTTGAAGTTGATAATCTAACCCCATCAAAGTATTAACACGAATTTTAATTTCATCAGTCGTAATTCATTCATAATAATTCCAATCTAGAAAATCAAGATCAAAATCACGTCCATAGCGGAAAGTGGTTAAGAATTATTTCGTAAATTAGTTTACACCCTCCCAATCCAAAAAAGGGCGTTGTACACTCACATGTTTGACTATCTTACTCCATAGGAAACTCACATATATCTGTTATAATATACTGTCACTACGCCTTGTGACCTAATCGCCAAATGTTTGTAATCGGTCTACTTCGTAATTCAGGTGCTTGTTAGCATCGATTGTTATGCTGCGTTAGTGGACACCTGTACCGGCGGCAACTTTTTTTGAAATCAAATCTGTGATTGTTACACCTGTGCAAGTGGGAATGTGTGGTGTCGGAAATGTCTTTAACGTCTTTACAAATGAGAGCGTTTTAGGCAGTTTGCATTTGCGACCGTTTCCGTAACTTTCTAGTCACGTGATCAAGAGATATAAAAAGGGCATCGATGCGCTGTCGAGCTTTTAAGTTTTTTTCACTGTGAATGCATCACGTGACACAGCTGAGAGAGTTTGAATGGAAAATTCGTAACGAGCTGTAGTCATCGCCGAGCGATCGTCGAAAAAAAAAAAACAAAAAAAAAAACTATGCGGCAGAAGTTTTACTTTGACAGTTATTTGTGAGCAGATCCTGTTTGTAATTCGTTTGTGGAAGAAATAAAGAGTAGTTATTGAAGAAAAATATGTTACAATATTACGGTACCGAACCAGATAGCTTAGCGGTAAAATGTACGTCTCGTATTTGGGATGTGGTAAGTTATATTAGCTTCGATTGCTCACTCTCAATTTGGGGTGTTTGTAGTTCTCAACCGTCGGTAAGGAATGAAAATATATACAAATGTTTCTTTTCTCTCATTTTCTTTCTTTTATTCTATTTCCTTCTCATCTTTCAGACCTGATTCTAGGTTTCTTGACGGACAAATGACGCAGATGCTTTCACCAAAGAATGAGCTTTCCCTATGGTCTCTAGAGGACTTCTTGGTTGAGGATTTCTGTAGAATCTTCCCTCTTCTCTGTAGCTTATCTCTCAGCGGCCTGTAGCCTCCTGTGGTTCCTTCACTTCATCTCTTACTTCTATGCAGTGGTAGCCGCAACCGTACTCAAGTAGTGTGCAGTGTAAAAGGACCCCCTCTATTGTATATACGTAAATAAATATATACCTATTCATATAGGTTATAGGTTATTCAGAATATATTTTTGCTCAGATATTACTCAAATTCGGCTGTAATTGCTTAGTTACAGAAAACATAAGCAAGATTATTTAAATACCTACTAACCTAATGACTGTTACGGCCAATAACAACAAAATATATATAAACCTTCAAGTCATCCACCAGTTGTCGTGGAATATTCCGAAAAGGGTAATGCTAAAACATTTCTTTTCGCAAATGGTTATACTTTAATCCGCTCTCGGCTTCTGGGCTCTAAGGACTTTTGTATTTTATAGTATTATCAGTTAGACAAAACAACATAAAATGCAATCAATCTGAAGAATAATTTTGATTTTCCGCAAAAAAATTCAGGATATGTTTAATTTTTACCGTATCTATTTTAGTCATATTTTTAAAAAAGTAATTTCAACTTATGTTGTAAAGATGTATAAAGCAGTAATGGTTTTCATTGTAAATTGTAGCATAATATGAATGAATTTTATTTTAAGTATTCTCCGGCTTAGTTTCATATTCTGGAACTGAAATAATAACTTTTCTATCTGTTTGATTTATTTTTATTCATATTTGCTGTACAGACATACGAAGAATATAGATTCAAACACACACATACACTCACAATGCTTTTTAAGAGCTCTTCGCATTAAATGGACCCAAAACTTACTATTTTTGTGAAAATTAGGTGTTAGGTTCATTAATAGAATACTAAGTCAACTTAAGTGGTGCAGGTAAAAATATTAAAGAAAGAGAGAGAGATAAAGAGAGAGAGAGAGAGAGAGAGAGAGAGAGCGTGGAGAGAAGTGGAAGAAAATAATAAATACTTAATGTCAATTAAGTTCATACGCAAAATCGAAAATTAGAGCATTTTTGGTTTAGCGCAAGAATTGTCTGATTATACATCTTTCTCGTAGAAAATAGAATAGAAACTTAACTCTCAATCTCAGGTACTTTGAAACGTTGTTGAACTTAGAGAAATGAGAAAAACGCGAAATATGTCTGCATTCTCAGAGTATACGTAAACACTGTTTGGAATAGAAAGGAGGAGTTAGGAAAGTAAAGATATTCATTGAAAAGTGAATTGGCTGAGACAGGTAAGGAAATGAGTTTTGCAATGAGAGCACAGAAGCACAGGTAGGAAAATAAGAATAGACGAGATAAAATAAAGTAAAAGAGCGACAAAGAAAGTGGATATTCCAGAGTGCAGGTTTCCTCGTTTCTTGGTGCAAAGTTCAACCTCGTGTCTTCTATTTAACCGAATCCATAGCTTCAAAAATATTCACATAAATTGCTTTAACTTCAGTATTTAAAAGATCAAGAAATAAAATTAGTTATTTTTTATTTCGTTTTATCACCCCAACTCACTTGACTTTTGAGTTGTTCAGTCTAAATTTTCCTTAAGTCTTCCCACGCTTACTTCTGCTTTTTTTGTTTTTTGTAAGGTTTAACGCCCGCTTTTACTACATGTGGCACCGCAGGCAGTGACACTAGCAATACATGAATGAAGATGGAGCCCCGGTGGAATGCGATTCAGGGGGAAACCGGAGAAACCCAGCCCCTGCGCCGCTTTGTCCACCACAAATATCAAGTGAGATCGATTGGAATCGAACCCAGGCCGTCTAGGTGAGAGGTGAGTGGTGCGGCCACACTTCTGCTTAGAGATGGTTAGTTACTAATATGAATGTACCCATTGTTACTTTTGTTCCTATGATTTTAAAATTAGCTCTTTTTTCGTTGTGCTTTATAGTTTATCGTTAATGGGTTCCTTTTTTATACGGCATATCTTAGAACATGCCTTTATATTTTTATTACTTATAAAGCTCTAAGTTGTCATGTCATTCCCCTTCTTTTGTATCAGAGGGTAAACACAAGTGTCTTCCAACTATCTCCGTGGTCAAGTAGTCAGCGAGCTGAAGTTCCCGGTTTCGATTCGCGGCTGGGGCGAGGATGTTTTCCTTGGACAGAATTATTCTCTATCCTCCAAAGTCTGGAAGTATAAAATGATTAATCTAATGTCCTTACATTACCAGCATTGAATATTAGTTGTTTAACAGGTTAAAACCCCCGATATGAGCATTGAAGTTAAAGGAGGCCTTGCATATTAAAAAAAAATCGTATGTGTTCCATTCACATGTATTTCTTTACATCTCTGCAAGAAATATTATTAAAAAGCTTATGCTTCTGTTTACTTCATGCTAATCGAGAACAAATTAGCAGAAGCAGTGTTATTACTTGCTTCCTTGTAAGTGAAGCGAAATAAAGAAGTACCATAGGTTAAAGTGATAGTCAAAAGTTGGTTGCTATGTGAGCTGTTTTTATGGACAGGAGTTGACTCATTCCTGTATGAGAAAAGTATGTTTTTCAAAGCTGAAACCAATAACAAAAAATATCTCAAAAACGATCAATTCCACGAAAAAATGTATATTACATAAATTGTGTATTTCAACGTGCTCTATATTTTTTTGTGTCATAAGATTTGTCCATCTCTTACGGTTTAGCATTTATGAAAAATTCCATAAATTTTTCCAGAATAAACAAATCGTCAGAGGCTATTCCCAGAAAATTCAAAATATATATTTTATTTTTCAGGTAAATAGACTTAAATATTTAGTAGACTTTCCGTTTTTGAGTTATTCTGTTTACAGACAGATATACACGTGTACACACGGGCATAGGTATACACGCCTTTTTCTAAAAATGCTCTTGCTTTATTCCGGTATCCAAAATCATATATTTCCAGTGAATTCTCGACATAAATTTTTTTTGAGAAATACGCTTTCTCTACCTACTTTGTAAATACCACGTGTAAAGTAGAAACTATGAAGGTGGCTGTTATTATTTCATACACTTTTGTTTCTGTTACTTTCAAACTTCTGTCAATATTTTATTTGTTGTTAAATATAGATTTTCTAGTTTTTATATTTTTAGTTATTTTATATCTTTGAATATCATTTTGAATATTTGAAATTATTAATGTATTCATTTAAGGATAAAGTGTTAATAGCCTGCGTGCCTCTGTTTTGTCAACATATACGAGACATTTGGGGTAATATTTGTGATTGAATTTTAGGCTTCGTATTGGTTGAGATGAACATTACCTTATGGTACTCCAACTCATCTACTTGACACCTTAATGTTAAAATTACATTAATTAGCTTCAATGTCATGTTTTGTTACTAAAAATAAAGTCATTTTGTCGATTTCGCCTATGTTTTTGTGCCCTTACCTACATTTCGTTACAAAGCATTTTTCGGATTTTCAAACATAAAGCCCTTAAGTTGGCAATATTTCATATTTTTGAACAGAGATCTTCACCAACCAACCACTACCATATCGAAAAGGAAACGTGACAGGGGAAAAACAGCAAAGATCTTTTTGATAGGTGAAGGAAAGATAAAAACTGCTTTGCTATGATTCACAATATTCAGGTTGTGAATACGTTTTAATTTGTTAATTGGTTTTCGTCGTACTTGTGATAGAAAAACAAAAATCTGATGTGTTACACTCACATGGCTTTCTCTAGCTCTTCTACAAATTTCTTACATAAGATTATTCTCCTTCCTGCACCTTGCTAATCGAGATAATCGTTAGCAGAATGTTCTTACTACTTAGTTCCTTCCATGTAGAAAAAAATAAGGGAATACACTAGGCTAAACCGATAGTCAATTGTTTTAAAAGTTGTCGTTATTCGATTGTCATTGCAAATCGCTTCCTTGCTTGGCCAGGAGTAGAACAAAAGAAAAACGGACACTTCCTATCTGAGAAAAATTTAAGTACTTACAACTGAAACCAAAAACAAGGAATATCTCGGAAACGGTTACCTCCACAACAAAAATGTAAAGGATATAAATTGTGTGTTTTGATCAGATCAACATTTTCTGTGCAGTAAGTTTTTATCTATCCCTTACCGTTTGGCAGTTAATAAAAATTTAGAAAAATTCATTCGGAATCAAGATCTCTTCAGAGGATATTCCCAGAAAATTTAAGATACATATTTTATTTGGTATGTAAACATCTTTAATATACGGGATTTTGATCAAAATTGTTATGGCCATTTTTTATAAAATCAACATTTTCGAAAAATTTTCCATGTAAAGGGTAGTTGGGGTGGATGAATTTTCTTGAAAATATTCGTGTTGCTTCCTTGGAAGTTACCAAATCTAAATACCAAGTTTAGTATTTAACGGTCTTTTCGTTTATGAGCTATGCTGTCCACAGACACGCAGACAGGCAGACAGACACAGACACATACACCAGGACCTTTTTCTGAAAATACTTTTTTTGGATTCAGAGGGTCCTAAAACATGTATTTCCGGTGAAATCTCGGTATCGAATTTTTGGGTGGAATACAATGCTTCCTCTATACACTATGAGAGGAGAAAGTAAAAAATAATTTTGTCTGTTTCTGAGTCAAAATGTAACAAGCGAGAGAAATAAGTGGTGCAGTGTGTATGTGATTTGAGTACATTACCGAGGGCTATTCCATATTGTAGCCGTGGGCTCCTGGAGGAAGACAGCCGACATCCGGACAGGAGAGAGTCATCGTGGAGGTTCCCTATCAGTTCACAAGCAGTTCTTAATCTCGACTCGGGGAGCGCCAGGAGCCTGTTACTCAGCCTCGGATAGACCACTTGAGTTCGCAGAGAACCATCAGCACCATCCCGCTGCCGAGAGTCGTATTTCAGAGCGCAGTCGTCTGAACGAAATGACACCTCTGCCGCAGTCCTCTTGGACACTTACAACCCTGAAAGAGATCATTTGGGATGAATGGAAAGGACAGGAAGGTCGGAGAATGAAGAATTCTTTTCAGCATTTGCCTAATGACCTGGAAAAATTCCCGAAAACCCCATAGGTCAGAGAGGTCGCCCGCGGGGAATCGATCCCACGACCTCCTGAATGCCAGTCCCAGACGAAACGCCTGAGCCACCTGGCTCTATAAATCACATGTAATCCTAGTGGAAGAAAATGATGGACGATGTGTATCCGGCCAACGCGCTGCATGAAAAGCGATTAATACTTCTATTTTAGCTAGTCTGTGTATCTCTGATTTTTGCTCATCTTAGAGAAGGCGAGCATTAGGATTAAATGGTACCGAGAATAAGATATTACTACTATTATTCTGTTAATAAATTCTAATTACAATCTGTTCCTCGTGTTATTTTTGTAGAAATAAATATGTTTTTATTTAAATAAACATAGTATTATTTTCACCGTTTTAGCTCCTAGTTTATTCACTGTAAACTATAGGGGTCGAAGACGACAAAGAATTGTAAACCTTGTAAAAAACGCGTCTTACAACGCTTTGTTGTCTAACTCGCTTAGACCGTGGCCATGCTAAGACTTAATATCAGTATATTTAAATAAAATACTATTGCATTTTCTCCTCACTTCAGATATTTTGCATTGACACTGAGATAATTTACATTTTTTAAATGTTCTGTTCACTCACATCTTTTGTATATTTATTAAATTGCTAATAAGGGTTATTAAGCATATTTGGCTCCCTAATGCGTTCTTTGCGCGCCGTTTTCCTTTACACACATTACCAAGGTAACATTTTAAAATACATTAAATATGTTCCCTGGCGGTTGGCTTTTAGAATTTTCTAATTTTACATACTTCATATTAAAAGGTTAATAAACAATTAACTTGGGTGTAAAAATAATACTTTGCTTGTATTTAGTTTATTTCATGGCGGCGCTCTCGCCTTACAACTAGGCGGCCCGGGTTCAATCCCAAGCGCCTGCATGCGGGATTTGTGATGGAACGAAGCGGTGTCTTGGTGGGTTTTCTCCCGGTCTTCCGGTTTCCCACGGCACTCATTCCGTCAATTGTTCCACTATTACCTTTTCTATCACCCATTTCTTGGTGGGTTTTCTCCCGGTCTTCCGGTTTCCCACGGCACTCATTCCGTCAATTGTTCCACTATTACCTTTTCTATCACCCATTTCGCTTACATTTCATATAATCCATTTCGTCACGTTTATGCCTGGCTACCAGCTTACCTGGTTTCGTGCCGTTGGTTTCTGACCACTAGGCATCCGCTTATAAGTACTAGGGGGACGTCAGTAAAAAAAAATGGCATGTTATTTATGGACGCTCTTTAACTGATGTGGTTCTCAGCGTCCCATTCTAATTTTTTTTTAATGGATATATCAGATTTTTTTTTTTAAATTTAAGTTAATTCTAATCTTTTTTAAATTTATTTATTCATTTTGTTAATTACAAAAGTTATAAGTTATATTATAAATACAGTATATCAGTTCACATTGTTTTTATATATAGTTATGAACTATGTTGTCTGTGCAGGAAGATGGTAACAAAATGAGATGTTGTAAGCGCTATAGAATGAGCAAGGCAAAAGCTGTTGCCGACTGCAGTGAAAGACGCTTATGTTTTTGCAGATCTTCTCATCTACCGCTTAATTTTGCTCAGTAGCCTCTCTATCAGGTTTGAGGTTCTTTTACGTGCCGTAAATCTAGGACACGGGACCAACGGCTTTACTTCCCTTCCGAAGGAAGCCATGTTAAGGATTTTTACATCCGAAAAAATCCATCGTCCTCCGCCGGGATTGAACCCACAACCTTGAGATGAAGTTAGCATGGCAACCATTACACCACGAAGGGCGACAGGGGGACGTCAGTCCTAAAATACGGGGAGGGTAGGCCCGACTACGAAAAAAAATTATTTATTTCCTTCTGTCTTAAATCGTTGTATAAGTTTAGATGTTGTTTTAATATAAAGTTGTATGGCCAATTACATATTTAATTTACAAGCTTTAAAACCTAAAAATTCTTGTATTGAATATAAAGGATTTGCAACCAACTATGCATATTCTCTGAACTTAAAAGTCCATACTATCTAGACATTTAATGTTTTCTGACATCTTATTGCATATTTTTAATACTAAATACATATAACTATTTTGAGTTTTTGACTATCTAAAATAGGAACATTTACATTTGATTCATCCATGTATTATAATTATGCATATCGCTTACTAATATTAGAATTTCAGAAGATTTGTATACATATACAAAGATTGTAAATATAGTCTACATGAAGTTGTATAGCAATGTTTTTATTGTCCTTATAATTTTCTTTTATAGAAGAAAAATTTCAGTCACATTATAAGTGAATCCTCAAAAGGTTAAAACATAGGTATCCTATTATTGACACCAAAATGAAAAATACATAATTCCGACATGGAGGAATACACGCTCTCAGGTTTCTTCTTTAAAATATTATACTGTAAATTTTTTTTTAAGGAATTCAATATGAGAAGTCCATATTAATATTAATATGAACTCCTAAAAATTTTATATTAAATGGTAGAAATTTTCTGAATCAGTCTCTTAACTGTTTCAAATTAAAAAGAACAGTGGGAGTTTTATCTTTATTTTAGAGCATACTGTGGTATAAGAAGCCGTAAAATAAAAACATATATTATATACAAAATGAATGCAATGAAATGTCTTTACATTATGTAAGAAAATTCAGATAAGAACAAAATATCTGAAAATACGAGATATTTTGCATTGATCAATACACAACATAATGGAAATTACTAATGCATTATGGTTAATTTAATTCTGTTATACAAAGAGTGAAATACACAACGAATAAATATTTTATCCGTCATTCAGTGCTTCTATGTGGAACTAAACTAAGCAGAATAAACTCACATTACATACATTTAAGTACACACTACATTTGGCAATCCTCGGTTTCGTGAATACAAACACACAATGTGAAGTTTTGTTTTCGGTTCATTTCATTATGCAGTAAAACGCTGATTGATTCAACTTTTCGATAACTCGATTTCGCTCAGACACAGAAGTGGGCATAGCATTAGTTTCAGCTGGCGAAAATTTAACGGGCTGACGTATGATGCCTAGTTATGTTCGTGGCAAACAGCAACTTGCACAATGCAAAACTCTTTATTCAAATATTGTTGACTGAGAATCGCCAGGAGAATATATTTTCGGCATGAAGAAAGTCATTAAAACTGTGGATGTGCACGTGAAGTGAATAATGGAAAGTAAATGAAAAAGTTTCTACTGAAATTAATATACCAAGTGGCCCAACTGCCCCGTATTTCAGGTGTGCAGATATCCCTTCGTGCGTTAAAAGAGTTGCAGAACTTCAAGGGGCTATTTAGTGTTAAATCCCCCGCCAGTGAGGAACTACCGCTATTGTTTATCAACTGAGACGTGAGCGGGTGGCTATCACAGAGAGAGGTAAAATGAAGTTCGCTTAGGCCAGTTCCTCACTGGCAGATGTTAACATGAAATAGCCCAGTTGAATAGTCAGGATGAAATATTTGTTGCCGTAGCCGGGATTTGAACACGGCTTGTGTGAAAAAACAATTAAACCAATACTAGCCCAGGTGAGTGCTGAAACTGTTTTAACGTCCGAAGGGATATTTGCACATGTCAAATATGGGGCAGATGAACCACCTGGTATATATTAAAGGCTGTGATTTGAAATACATATTTTAGTGATGAAAAGTTGGAATAAAGTGTGAAGTGAAGTATATTTATTTGAAGCAAAGAGTGGATATAACGGTATAGGTGAAAATGATTATAAACTTAAATACAAATTAGAATTTTGAATTATGCAAATACAATAAAAATCGCATTAAAAATCTTACAAATAGTATAGCAAAGGATGAATAGGAATGTCTCAATTAAATACATATATTTTTAAATTTTCTTTTAGGCATAAATTAGTAATAGAGGTGCTGACTAATATGTCGGTTTCCAACGCATATTTTTTACATAGTGTATAGAGAAGCTTTTGTATTTCACTCAAAAATGAGATATCACAAGAAATACATGTTTTGAAAGCATGTTTCCCGGTAAACCACAAGGTAATCTCAAATTATTTTGAGATGACAACCCCAATGCTGACTTACAATGTTGTAAATACTTTAGACTCAGGATTCATAGTATAGCCAACTTTTATGGTCAATTGTTATTGGAATAATTGCTTTTTCACACAAGCCGTGTGCAGGACAGGAGTTGAATAGGTAGAGCCAGACTGAAAAATTCAGTTGGCTATACTATGAATACTGGGTCTAAAGTACTTACAATATTGTAAGTCGCCATTGGGGTTGTCATCTCAAAATAATTTGAGATGACCTTGTGATTTACCGGGAAACATGCCAGTCAGTTGAAGAATTCAATGCTATGCCGGACTCTTGCCCTGGTAGCTGAGTGGCAGAGCAACCGGCTATAGATCGGGAGATTAGTGGTTCAAATCCCGGCTACGGCATTGAATTTTTCAGTCTGACTCTTAACTATCCAACTCCTGTCCTACACACAGCTTGTGTGAAAAAACAATTATTCCAATAGTAATTGTATTAATTTAATTGTTTTTTTTTTTTCACACAAGCCGTGAGTAGAAAAAGAGTTGTATATGCAGAGTCCTTTAAGTCCCGGGCTTCATAGTTTAGTTTACTATTAGGTCAATTAGTGTTAATTTAATTGTTTTAAAGCACCTTGGAATGTTTCGTCTCTAAATAATTTGAGATCACCTAGTAGTTAACCGGGAAACATGGGAGTCAGTTGCGAAATTTAATGCCAAGTCGGTATGTTGCTATGGTAGCGCAGTGGTAAAGCAGCCGGTTAGAGACATAGAAATCCGTGGTTCGAATTCCAGCTATGAAATTACATTTTTTCAATCTGACTCTACCTGTCCATCAATAGTATACCTGTAAACGTTATTTTTGTTAATTGACAGATGTGCCAACTCCAAAAACAAGGTTTCCCATAACTGACAACTATTTCTCTAAAAACAAGAAAATATGTTTTACCTCCAAAACAAGGACCAATCAGTCATTTTATGGTGATTTTTTAATTCAGCAGGCGGATACACATAGAAGTTAGCCATTTTTGAGCCCTAAACAATTCAATATTGCCCTGTTGTTAAACAATAAAAGTGACGTTGTAGTATATAAAAGGAAACGAATATCGGATGTAGGTAAACGTTTTTAACATTTGTGTTTCTGTTGATTCTTGTGGACTGTCATTTGAAGAATAAGTTTCTGAAGTTTAAAGTTTGAACTATTCCTGAAAGTATCACACAAGAGCAATTCTTATAAATCAAGCAATTGCGTTCTTGCCTTGTTGGTTTTCTCTGCTTGACATGTTGAGAACTTCAATCACGCTCAGTGTGAACACGGTTCTACATAAAAACTCCTCATTGTATTAAACTCAAGGGATTAATGAATATCTGTGTAAAACTTTTGCTTTAAAAATATTAACTTTGGAAATTTAATGCACATACTATGTGCTTAGTGTACTTATAGAGAATGTATTGTATTTCCCCAAAAATTCAGCACCCATTCAACTGAAATATATGTTTTTGAGACTCCTTGAATAATAAAAAAAAAAAAAAAAAAACATGTATACAACAATGTTAGTATGCGTGTGTTTGTGTGTGTGTGTGTCTGTCTGTCTGTCTGTCTGTCTGTTGGAAGCAGCTCAAAAACGAAAAGTTCGTGTTTTAAGTTCAGTATCTTCCAAGGATGCAACACGAAGAATTTCAAGAAAATCCCCCCACCTCCAGCTACCCTTTACATGGAAAATTGTTCGAAACTTTTGGTTTTCTTAAAAATGTTATAACGTTTTTATTTAAAATGTCCTATATTAAAGATGACAAATAAAGTGTATATCTGTAGGTTTCTGGGAACAGCCTTTGAAGACGTGTTTATTCTGGATACATTTTGCGGAATTTTGAATTACTGATAAAGCATAAGAGATAGATAAAAACTTACATAACAACAAATGTATAGCTTTTTAAAACGCACAATCTATGTTAACCGTTTTTGAGATATTCGTTGTTATTGGTTTCAGTTTTAATATACTCATAGCTTTCACATACAGGAAATTGTCTACTCCTGGCATACGAACAGAGGAACTTCAATCACATAGAAACAAACTTTTAAAAGATTTTCCTGTCGCTGTAGCCTATGGTACTCCCTTATTTCCCTTTTACTTACAAAGAAGCAAGTAATAACACGATTTATGCTAAATTTTTTCTCGATTAGAATGAAGTAAATAGGAGAATGAGCTTTTTAACAGTAATTTGTTGCAGATGTAGTGAAAAATCATGTGAATGGAACAAAAATATATACGTACAATGCACACAGTAGCTAAAGAAGGTATATTCTACTCATAAATTCGCTATCTATATGTCAACGTAATTATGTTTTGGGGTCCTCTGAGTCCGTAAAAAGCATTTTTATAAAAAGGTCCTTGTGCGTGGTCTGTGTGTCTCTGTGGACACCAGATCACACGAAAAAAACGAAAACGAAAAGACAGTTAAATATAAAATATATTTATGTTTAGTACCTACGAGGAATACGACACTAATATTCTCAAGAAAGCCCCTCCCCCACTACAAACTATCCTTTACATAGAAACATTGCTTTTCTCAAAAATAGCTCTAACGATTTTGATTAAAATCCCGTATATTAGAAACGTTTATAACAAAAATAAAATGTATATTGCTGAGAATAGCCTCTGAAGACCTCTATATTCAGTATGAGTTTTGTAGAATTTTTCACAACGGTTAAACCATAAGAGTCAGACAAAAACTTATTACTAAAATACATAATTTATGTCACATATGTCTCCGTTGACCCGTTTTCGAGATAATATCGATTTCAATATAAACTACCTCAATTAGCGACCAGCGTTTGAAATATTTAACTAATATTTAGCCTAGTATGTCCCCTTATTTACCTTTTACTTACAATGAAGCAAGTAATAAGACAAATTCTGCTAATGCTTATCTCGATTGCCATGATGTAGATAAAAAAATACTCTTTTGTAAGAATTTCTTTTTTTTTTTGGGTAGTGTTTAACGCCCGCTTTAACTACTAATGGCACCGCAGGCGGTGACACTGATGACACATGAATGATGATGGAGCACCGGTGGAATGCGATGGCGGGGGAAACCGGAGTACCCGGAGAAAACCCGCCCCAGCGCCGCTTTGTCCACCACAAATCTCACATGCAGTCGCTTGGGATCGAACCCCGGCCGTCTTGGTGAGAGTCCGGTGGTCTAACCACTCGGCCACGGCGCGGCTATTTTGTAAGAATAGTTTGTATATGGAACAGCTACGTAAAGTTCTGAGAATGGAACACATCAGATTTTTACTTTCTCTATACGAAATATGTATTTAGAGTATAGAGAAGGTATTGCATTGTACCCAAAAATTCGATACTGAGAATTCACCGGAAATACATGTTTTGAGACTCCCTGAATAAAAAAAAAGAGCATTTTTAGAAAAATGCCCGTGTGTGTTTCTGTCTGTCTGTGTGTGTGTCTGTGTGTCTGTGGGCAGCTTAGCGCAAAAACGAAAGGACCGTTAAATCCTAAACTTGGTATTTAAGTCTGGTATCTTCCAAGGATGCGACACGAAGATTTTCAAGAAAATTCCCCCACCCCAAATTACCCCTTACATGGAAAAATCTTTGAAACTTTTGATTTTCTTAAAAATGGCTCTAACGGTTTTGATTAAAATATCATATTTAAAGATATTTACCTGACAAATAAAATGTATATCCTAAATTTTCTGGGAATAGCCTCTGAAGACTACTTTATTCTGGATGAATTTTACGGGACTGTGCATAACTGCTAAACCGTAAGATATGGACAAAAACTTACTGCACAGAAAATGTAGCTCGCGATAAAACACACAATTTATGTCATATACATTTTTTTCGTGGAGTTGATCATTTTTAACATATTCTTGATTTTTCGTTTCTGATTTGAAAAACATACTTTTTCATACAGGAATTTGTTATCTCCTGTCCATGCAAACAAAGGAACTTCAGTTACATAGCAACCAGTTTTTGGCTATCATTATAACCTATAGTACTCCCTCATTTCGCTTCTACTTACAAGGAGGAAAATAGTAAGACTTTCTGCTAATGTTTCTCGATTAGCATGAAGTAAATGGTAGCATAAGCTTTTTAACTAAAATTTGTTGCAGAGATGTAGAGAAAGTCATTGGAACACATTAGATTTTTAATAATTGTTCGCATACACATACACACATGCCGATACAAACCCCTCTGTTCAAAAGGTCATAATGACTACTTTTAGTTAAATTATTATATGTTTTATTTTTTTTTTTTTTTTTTTTTTTTTTGTCTGAACCAAATGTTTTCACTTTCTCCGCTATCAGAGAGATACGTGAGCCCATAGATGCTATGTTCTTGTTTTCTTACATTCCCTGGAAGGTTCAGACGCACAGAAATATTTTCATAATGAAAGTGGAGGTTAAAGCAGATCAAAAGCGAAGAGAACGATCTCATAAGGAGAAGAAGAAGAAGACAAGGTAGGCGATTACGGGTATAACTGTTGAACGTGCTCCGAATAATTTAATAACATTTACAGGTGAGGCAAGAGGTGAAATTGGATCCTATAAAAGCGTGAGGGGTAATCCAGAGCTGCCTATAGGGTAGGTAGGGGTGGAGATATCTTCTCCTTGGAAATGCTTTCCAAAGCCTCCCTCCTTACGCACTCGGAAATGCTTTCCAGTCTTCCTTCTTACGCACCCAGGATATATAAATGGCTAGTCTTTATTCACTATAGCGAAGTAGCAGCATTTGTCTGTTGGCCGCTTCCAAGCTGCAGCAAAAGATGCTGTGAATTTTCAACAGCTTAGAATCAGAACTAACAGACAAAAACAGAGACAATGTACGAGGTTAAGGTATTGCATTCCACCCAAAAATCAGAAACTGAAATTTAGCTAAAACATAATATATTATGTTTTGAGGTTCCCTGAATCACAAATCACAAATCTGATATCACGTGATTTTCTCTAGCTCTTCCATACACAAAATATTCCTACAATTGAGATAAACGTTATGCTTCCTTGTAAATAGAAACGGAAAAAATATCGAAAATGTTTTATTTTCTCAAAAATGGTTGTGACGATTTTGATTAAAATACCATATGTTGAAGATATTTTCATTAAATATATATAAGTATATATCCTGAATTTCAGTCAATGTAGTAATACCAACTTATTTTAATAACATTTAACTGCAATCAGTCAATTTCCAAAACAACATTTAAGTGTATATTATTATATATTACTATTTATTGTTACATTTATCACTATTTGATTAGAATGAGTTTATTCGTAAAACAAAAAATGAATTTTATATTATTATTTATTTTAATAATTATCATTATTATTATGTAACGACAACAAATGTAAAAACTAGTGTGTTAATAGCATGAACATGTATGAACGCAAGTAATGTTATCATTGTAACGGGGCATGCAGATGAATTTTTCATAATAAAAAAATACCCTGAATTTTCTGAGAATAGCATTCTAGGTCCTCTTCATTCTGGATGACTTTTGTATGATTGGTAAACCGTAAGAGGTATACAAAATCTTACTACAGAAAACCTTTAGAGGTCAATAAAATACACAATTTGTGTCAAATAAGTTTTCTCCTAGAGGTAAGCCGTCTTGATGATATTTTGTGTTGCAAAAGTCTTTACCAAGCATCGTTTAATGGATATACTTGAAGTTAGCGATTATTTTTTTTTCTTTCCTCTATTTTTGCAGTTCCAAAGCGCCAATATTACATAAATATGAACGCAATGTTTATTTATTTGAGCTAAGATCTTATGAGCAACTATACTGGCTTGTTACTTTCAAGTAAGCCTTTCTGATGAGACATTTATGGTTTATAGATAGATACTTTATTTCACTGCTTAGGGAGTGGCCCGGTGGCAGCGCTGTCAATGTAATAATACAATGAGTTAAATAAACAATAATGTGAATAATACACTGTTAAAATGCCAATGACATCATAGTATACTAATATATACATAATTGTAACAACAGTAATAATAACACAATATTTTTATTTACTATCCTGACTATAAATCACTCTTCCTTAGTCTCTTTTTAAAACTATTTACACTGTGAGGCAAAGTCTCCAGTAAATCTGCAGCTATTTTGTTCCATTCGTTTATTGTTCTATTTGTGAAGGAGAATTTACCTATGTCTGTTTTCTGTTCCCTATTTCTTATTTTTTCCGAGTGATCATTCCTCCCACAATATAATGGCTTTAATAATCGTTTGGATATGCCCTTCCATGCAGGTTCCCCCTTATAGGCTCTAAAAATTGCACATAGCCTTGCTCGTCTCCTACGTTTTTCTAGTGTTTCCCAGGAAGTAGCAGTGCTGGTATGATTTTCGAATCGTTTACTTTTGCCTACAAATTTAGCTGCTCTTTTTTGAACTCTCTCTAGTGCCAGTTTTTGCCCCACCCGATACGGATCCCAGCATGCAGCACTATATTCTAATATTGGTCGAACTAAAGAAGTGCATGCCAAATTTCGCGACTTTCCATTGCTGCGTTTTAAAATCCTCATTACGAAATGCAACGCTTTCCACGCCTTCCCAGTGATCGAGTTTACATGTTCCCCCCACTCTAATCTTTGATTTAATATTATCCCTAAATATCTGGTGCTATTTACTCTCAGTATTTTCTTATTGTCTAATTTATATATTACGTTTTCTACCATTCTTGCCCTTGAAAATATAATTGTTTCACATTTGTTTGGATTAATCGCCATTTTATTATATTTTGCCCAGAGTTGAATTTTGTTTAAATCTTCTTTTAGATCTATTGTTTCACATTTACCGCTAATATTTCTATAGATTATACAATCGTCTGCAAATAGGCGAATCTGAGATGTTATCGTGAACAACATGAAAAACAGTTAGACAAATGTTCCTTTTTATTGGTGTTTAGTATATGGGACCCGAATGAAAGACTAATGCATCTCTTTCAGCTTTGATAGATATTTAGAAAAAAGTATACTCATCATCAAAATACATCAACATATGAGAGTTTCTTAAATTTTTCATATTGGTTATACGTAACCCATTATCTGTTACGTATTTTTAATTTCGCTACACGTGCTATGTACATAGTGTATAGAGAAGGTAGTGCATTCCAACCAAAAATTCGATACCGAGATTTCACCGGAAATACATGTATTTGTGACACCCTGAAACCAAAAGAAAGCATTTTTAGATAAAGGTCCGCGTGTCTGTGAACACGATATCGCAAAAACGAAAACTTGGTTAAATACTAAACTTGGCATTTAAGTTTAGTATCTTCCAGGTATGCGACACGAAGATCTTGAGAAAAATCCCACACCCAATCTATCCTTTACATGGAAAAAATTCGAATATTTTGAATTATTTAAAAATGGCTCTAACAAATTTGATAAGTATGTTTATATGTCAAATAAAATGCTATTTTGAATTTTCTTGGAATAGCTTCTGAAGAACGCTTTATTCTGAATGAATTTGCTGAATTTTGTGTAACCGGTAAACCGTAAGAGATAGGCAAAAACTTATTACACAAAAAATGTAGATCTCGTTAAAACACACAATTTATGTAACACACGTTTTATTCGTGAAATTGACCATTTCTGAGATGTTGCTTGTCATTTGTTTCAGATTCAAAATACTTAAATTTTCTCACACGGAAAGTTGTAGACTCCTGGCCTGCAGAGAAACGGGTTTCAACCACATGGCAACCAGCTTTAAAGGGCTTGATTAACGTTTTAGCTTCGTGTATTCTCTTATTTTCCATCTACTTACAAGTAAGCAAGTAATTAAGACAATTTCTGCAGAGGTAAGTCTCGATTATCATAAAGTAGACAGAAAAATATGCTTTTTAACAATAATGTGTTACAACGATGTAGAGAGTCATGTGAATGGAACACATCAGATTTTTATTGTTTATATTGCAATTTTCATAATGTCTAGTAAGAAATGAACCAGCTTTAATTTGAATATTATGAAGAGGGTTTCCTTAAAAAAGTGATTAATTTTGATTATATCAAAACAGCCTTAAGGGGAGTCGAAACGCCCTATCTTGCCAATGCTTAAGTTTTACCCTTTATCTCAACAACTATTTAATATATAGAGATAAATTGTTCAAGTATATTCAGGAATACCTGTTGATTAATGAAAAATAGAGTACTTCCGTTGATTAGAAGGAAAGGTATGATTTTTTTAATAAAGTTATTGAAAAATAATTTTTAAATTTTAGAAAAATATCTAATCCATGTACATAAAAATCTTTTCGTTAAAATAAAGCGTATTTAGATGCAAAAGTGTGGTATAAATTTCAGCTCTTAGTGTTAATTAGTTTTTAAGATAATTGGCCATTTGTAAAGAAAATTTTACTTCTTCAGAAATTGCTTTCAAACACAAGATTTAAAAATAAATGTAACCTAACTTTCCAAACACAACGTCTCAGTGCTGCGAATAGCTAAAGTAAAACTTTCCGATCAAAATAAGAAAAAGATCGCTTCTATAACCTTAATATTTATAATGTTATTGAAGTTTTAACAAGTGAATGTGTTTCAATGTGATAAAAAATTACTACGATGGATTATTTTCAAGAACATTTTTAAATTATTTACAGTTAGCGTACCTCTATGAAAGCTATAGCAAACTGAGCAGGAGATTTCAGATATTTATATGCAATTAAAAATTAAAATGGGAAAAAATGGCGAAAAGCCCATTTCAATCCCCTTAACAACAGTTTGTTTCAGAACATGTATAAAAAGCTATGTGAATGGAGCACGTCAGATTTTATTTTCCAACACTACACAATGTTGACATTAGCAAACGTAAATGGCTCATACACGTTCTTGGAAATTGCGTGAGTTACTTTGATTATCCTAATAGTGTGAGGCCACAGAATGGTTATGGTCCTTAGACTGCCCTCATCAAAGCATTCTGACCCGTGCATGTTGAAGCTTTGTCCTCTTTGGCGTGGCCTCGGGAGACGGCGCCTTTCATTACGTCATCATAGAGTGCTTTGTTACTAACGTTGGCCCATATACGATGTATAATATCCTGCCGGAAGTTTTGTGGGTAGAGGAATTAGGTAACTTCATCACAAAGCTTAACTTCAGAGCAGTTCTTACGTGCTGCCGAGGATAATACAGTGCAACTGTAGTTAACTTAGCAGAATATACTCCAGCCCTAGCACTGTCTGTTTAGTGCTAAATAGAGATTACGTGTCCTTTAGAGCCAGAGAGGCATGCTAGTGTGCTTTTATTGAGGTACACTCACTTATTCAAAACGAGATAACAAAATATGGTGTGTATTCTTCAATTGAATTAAATAAATTTCCCTTGCCATTTCAGAGCACAAATATTAATTTGCTATCCACTTCATGTGATAATTGTTTTTGACTCTCTACAGTTATTGGCCCTTATTCTTCTGCTTTACTATTCTGAACAAAAAACTTACAAAAATGTTACATCATCATCATTTGAATGAAACACATTTGCCTTGCAATTTCAGAGCACAAATATTAATTTGTTGTCCACTTCATGTGCAAATTTTCTTGAGTTTCTACAGTTATTGGCTCTTATTCTTCTGCTTGCTGTCCTGAAAAAAAGCTTACAAAACTATTACGTGTAATATGTTAAATATAGTTTGATCAAAATAGTCACCTAGGCACATAAAATATTATAAATTAAAATTAACGGCGAGAAAACTGATAATTAAAACTCAAAGGATAAATATTCGAAAATACAACGAAAATAAAAGTGCTACAACATTAAGATTTAATACTTTTTTACCTGTCGGCACTTATAAAGCTCGCTTATTTTAAGGGCTACTGATTTGTACTTAGGGTTAATTTTGTGTTAAACTAACCTCTAGCATAAAACACAAGATAAGACATTTTTATATTGTAAAAATACCAAATATATCAATTAGCTTCAAAGCGTATCATTACACCACTTATTTTACTTAGGCCCTCCCCGTCCTTTGTCACAGACGCAGGCAACTACAGTCAAATTTAATCCCTCAGCTTCCTAGTGTGCCTCTACACTGGTTAGTTTATTTGGGCCCTCCCTGTCCTCTACCATAAGCCATTTGACTGCAGTTACGATGTCGTTTGGCTTTGAATGGATGACTAACATTTCCTATCGTCTTAACGCTCACGGCTATTCGAATAGTTTCGGTGATGGCGCCTTGGGAAGGGCTATGAAAATCGCTTTGGCAATTAGAGGAGGAGATACGTATGTTACAGAATAATATGAGTAATAAATGATTTAAGATAACATATTATTTCTATGTATGTTAATTTCTAATGGAACGCCGTTAACATTTAGCAGTCTCTAGCATCTTTGACAACACATTCTACACTATTCCACAACAAAGCACTCTTGAGATAAACAAAGATTGTAAGCAGACCTAAGAGCGTTGCTGTGGGAATGCTCTCCTTGGCCCTTGCCGCAATACTCAGCTTCACAGCCGAAAATATATATTCATCTTTTCATTACGTTACTTGTTTTAAAACGCGATAGTGTATGCATTTAATATTTGCATTGCTATATATAATACATTTTTAATGTCACTGCTCCTGAAGGACTATAGCGTATCAATTGCCCACGCGGCATGTTGCACGAAGTCATTACCAAAGTGTGTTTCTTACAGCAGATCCAGTATAGTAATGTTTAGGAAAGGTTTTCGTTGCAAAAGAGTCAATGTGTTGGGTTTCATTGCGCGTAAAACTTGGAAAAGAAGAACCTTTTGAGAAACACTTATTTCTTTTTATGTAACTGTCCCCCTCCCCTCTTGGATGACAATCGTGCTCCAGGCAAAGACGTGCAACTACATCGCTTCCCTCATGTGGTTATAATCCAAGCTGGTAGTATAGCTAGGTCCCGCATAAGCAACTCAATTAGTCCAGCATTGTGGCTTCCTAGTGTACGAGCATGTGAACGCGTCAAGCAATTACTGCTACAGTATGAGGAAAACCATTATACCGACAAAAATACCAACAAATTCACTTTATATTTATTATTATGGTCGTAATAAAGATGGCTGCTCCTTTTTTCTTTCATTTATATGCCTTATTTAATAGCTCATATCGGCGGTTTTCCCGTTGGAATATCGCTCATAGCAGTAATTTTCACTAGTTTACTGCTTGTATCTTTGGACTATTAAGTATGTTTGATGTTATTATATAGGGTGTTTCAAAAACACGGGGCATAATTTCAGGTATGTATTTCCCACATGTAGACACTCAAATTAGTTCAATATAACATGTGTCCGGAAATGCTTCATTTCCGAATTACGGCCTTCACAACATTGAAATTCATTGGAAAGTTTTTCTTTCCTCAGGTTGTTGTCATTTCAGAAGATGTTCAAAATGTCCACCTCCTGCTTGAATACAGACCTCACATCGATGTCTCATTGACCTGCGAACACGATCCCAAACTCCAGGAGTATTCCGTATGTCCTCACAACTTGCCACATTTCGATTCCGAAGGGATTCCAAATCCGGCACCGGAAACGAATAAACCGAGAGGGTAGAAATCGAGAGGGTTCAGATCAGGAGAGCGTGGAGGCCAAGCAATTGGGTCACCTCTACCTATCCATCGATCAGGAAACATTCGATCCAAGTACCGGCGAGCCGTAAGACTGAAGTGTGCAAGAGCGCCATCATGCAAGAAGTGAATGTGTTGATGATTGATCAGTGGAGTGTCTTCGAAAACGTCAGGTATGGTGTTTTCCAGGAAGTTTGTGTACGCCTGCCCCGTAAGTCTGTTTACAAGTACATGGGGTCCAACTAATCGATCACCAATGATACCGGCCCACATGTTGAGGGAGAACCGCACCTGGTGATGAGATACAACAGTTGCACGTGGGTTTTCATGCGACCATACATGCTGATTGTGGAAATTTGTTATGCCATCTCTTGTAAACTGTGCTTCATCTGTAAATAATACGACGGCAGAAAAGTTCGGATTTACACCACACTGATGCAAGAACCACTGACAGAACCTAACTCGTGCAGGGTAATCTGCTGGTGACAGGGCCTGTACACGTTGCAAATGATAAAGATAAAATTGATACTCGTTCAACAGTATCCAGACAGTCGTATGAGGAACATTGACTTGCAACGCTAACCGTCGTGTGCTGATAGAAGGAGTCCTGTCCACAGCCTCCAGAATCTCCTCCTGCACTTCTGGAGTTGTAGATCTTGGTCATCCCCTTTCCAAACCAGGAGAGGTGAATGTTCCATACTCGCACAGACGGGAATGGAGACGTACAAATGTCTTCCGATCTGGACATTGTCGCTGTGGGTACCTCTCCTGGTACAAACGACGAGCCAGCGCAGCATTGCCGTCCGCCATACCGTACATGAAGTGTATCTCTACCAGCTCTTGATTTGAATACATGTCGCATAGTCTTAACGCCTAAAGAACACTGAATGTAACCTTCCTCAGAATGAACTATCAGAGTGCCCTCCTAATGTCTCCTTTGACGGCAAAGACCTGCGGAAAGAAAAACGTTCCAGTGAATTCCAATGTTGTGAAGGCCATAACTCGGAAATGAAGCATTCCCAGACATGAACTATTTTGATTGTCTACAGGTGGGACTTTAAATGTTGTAAAGGCCATAACTCGGAAATGAAGCATTTCCGGACACCTGTTATAATGAACTATTTTGAATGTCTTCATGTAGGAAATACATACCTGAAATTATGCCCCGTATTTTTGAAACAGCCTGTATATCTGCTAGGTATAAAGATGGAATATTATCAGCCGGCGCTGAAATTCTTGCTAGATTTTTATAAAGAATGTTACCTGAAAAATATTGTGTGCATTAAGAAGATCTATTCATACAAGTTCACATGATAGCTTAAAATATGAACCACACATTATAACAAATACGCTGTAGTCTGAGTATAATTCAAGAAATAAAATTGTTAAAACAAATGCTTCGTTAACAAAATGAAATAGATATAACCAGAAATTGCATCAAAACCTTTTCAAAAGGTTTTAAAGTTCTGGAAAATTTTTATTTTATTGTCATATTCCTAGAGTTACTTTAAAAAGCCAGCCTAATTTGTTTCAATAACTCTGAAGCATACTTTTTCTCAAAACTTTTCCTGTTGCCTTTCATCATAAATTTCGTCTCCCTGTGTAATATGTAGTAAAAGCGGGTATTAAACGCTATAAAAGAATAGAATTCATGAACATTAAGAAAGCTTTCCTGGTTTCTTTCGAAAATATGTTGTGGTTCTTATTGTATTTTGTTACTGTGTTAAAGATCCTATGCTACTCCAGCTTTGCTAAGTAATTATTGATAGAAAAGCAACCTTAGTTTCATGTTTTCACCCATTTCCAAAAGAGCATCAATCTTCTATTTTATAACTTGTATATTGTAACAAAACTGCTCTTTATTACTCAAACAAACAACTATTTATTTCTTCCAACTGATGGCAATCAAAATCAGCTTACAGATATTTACTTTGTTTGCTTTCAATGTTTGTGTTGGTTACTACTGTTCACTCCAAACTTCCCGTCGAAACTGACTCAACTGCTGCACGCTGTGCAATCTCAGTTGAAAGTGAATCTCTGCGGGCTCATTCTCTACTTTCTATACCTAACAAAGACGTAATCACACGTGGAAATAACTGCACCCACACAAACACACACCTACACACACCACAGGTGCAAGAATCGTGTTTTCGCCGAAGCTACACTTGCCCATTCACACAGGTGTAACAATGCATGGCAACAATCAGCTATGACTGAAAGAAAACTTCTTACACACGTGCGGTGATTACATGTCTTTAATACACAAATATATTTTATTTTAATCAAAACTGTTGGAGACATTTCTGAAATATTTCAGTTTCAAAAACTATTCCATATACAGGGTTGGAGCATTTTCTTAAATATTTCAATGTCGAACCTTTGAAAATATTAACTTAAATTGCAACTTTTGTATTTACTGAGTTTTGGTTTTTTAATTATGGTATACGAATACCCAAACACAGAGAAGCTCACTAACAACGTTTTATAAATATTTTAATCAGGTAGAATCAAAACGAGGATTTTCTATGTAATTGCGATATACAGTTTTTGGATGACAAACTATACTTTCCTGCTTAGCAGAGAAAGCAAAAATATTTACATAAATTAATATACCTTTAGGCACCGTTTTCTCGCTTTCCTTTTTCCTAATATTTGCATATAAAATACTCCCTGCGGAAGAGTTTGTTCATGCGCCTTTTAAATTTCAAAATGTGTTCACCTATGAGTAGCAAATGGAAATTGCTCTAAATTTTTATCTGCTAAAGATATTATGATTTTTCATCCGGAATATTTAACATTCGTGACGGAAAAATAAAGCATTTAAAATTTTAAATATGCATAGATGTAAACTCTCTTGGCAGAGAAAAATCCAAATAAATCTTTAATTATATTCGTTTGACTTATTGTAAAATATGAATTAAGAAAAAATAATCTGATGTGTTCCATTCACATGACTTTCTCTAGTGTTCGACTAACAAACTTCCCTTACAAAAGAATATATCTACGTCTTGCTAATTCAAACATTGCCAGAATTGGACTTATTACTTACTTTTTTCTAAGTGCATAGAAAGGAAACAATGGAATAAACTAGACTAAAGTGATATATCTTTTATAAAGCCCGTTGCTAAGTGAAACAATTGAAATTCTGTTCTCCTTGCATTCTAGGAGTAAACAAAGAGAGACGAAAAGAAAAATGTCTCCCGTTTGAGAAAGATTTAATAACCCATAACTTAGAATATCTCGAAAACTGTTATCAGTTGCAATAATTGTGTGTGTTAGCGAGATATAAAGTTTTTGTAGTAAGTTTTTGTGTATCACTTATGGTTTGCCAGTTATACAAAAGTCATTCAGAATGAAGAGGTCTTCAGAGGCTATTTCCAGAAAATTCAAAATACTCATTTCGTTGGTCATAAAAATATCTTAAATAGATGACACACACAGACTTGTAGCTAAAAGTGATTTTTATTTTGGATTAAAGTAGTCTCAAAACATATATTTCGATATTCAATTTTTTGGTGGAAAATACTTCTCTATCCACTACGTAAATTGTGCATACGGGCCAGAGAAAGTAATAAAATTGCAAAAGCAAAAGTATTATTCTTTGAAATATTTGAGTTGCAAAATGTGTTTTAGATAGTCACTAGTGAAAGTAGAGCTTTTACCAGATGTCAGTACTGTTAAAAGTAGAAAATTTTGTTGCTGAGCGTTATAAAATTATATCACTTTGGTGTCCTTCGGAATATGACCATGGCCTAATAAGAAAATTGTTTCGCAAATTTTGCAACGCTTTCAACTATTTCAAATGCAAAATATGAGCCTATAATTAGTCATGTATCCACTACTTCAATTCCAAATGTTCTGGGAATAGCCTCTGAAGACCTCTTTATTCTGAATGAATTTTGCTGCATTTTGAATAACTAGGAAACCAAAAGAGATAGACAGAAACTGACTGCACAAAACATGTAGATCTCGTTAAAATACACAATTTATGCATTATGTATATTTTCGTAGAGTTGACCATATTTGAGAAATTTCTGATTACTTATTTCAGTTTTAAAATACTTAAAACTTTTCGCATACGGAAATTTATCAACTCCTGACAATGCATAGAAACGGATATCATCCACATGGCAACCAGCTTTTCAAAATTTTGACTGTCGTTTCAGCCGGGTGTATTTCCTTTCTGTCTACAAGAAAGCACTTCTGCTAAAGTTTATCTCGATTAGCATGAAGTAGGTAAACTTTTCAACTATAATTTGTTACATAGATGTAGAGAAAGTCATGTGAATGGAATACATCAAATTCCCACTTTCTCTACACGTACCATGTACATAGTTATAGAAAAGGTATTGCATTCCAGCTAAAAAATCGATACCGAGATTTCACCGGAAATAGACTTTTTCGGGTCCCCTGTATCCGAAAAAAAAACATTTTTACTTTCTCTACACGTAGGGTTAAGTCTCATAAGTTTTACCGGCCTTATATCTGAAAGACTATCAGTATAATCACGGTTGCTGTGAGTATTGTCAAACAAGTCGTGTTACAGTTGATTGATTTCCAACTGTGCGAAGCATACTCCTCTGGGAACTGCTAAGTTTCAGCAGACTCACTGGTATGTATTATTTAGTTTCTATTTTGCATACACGTTACTTGATTATTGTATAATTAATGTTGGGTAATAATAATTGAAATAGTTTCCGCTTCAGGGGAAGGCAACATTAAATACATAAAATGGCTAAGTCACCTAAATTGTACCACCATGTTTCTTATAATTTGTACCGATACAAACTATAAGATATGCTTTGCAAGCTCTACAGACCCTAGCTATTATGTATTTTGTATGCGGAATAGTAATTATATGTGTCGAATTAAATTACTTCTTATTCAGAAGCTAAATAATGTTATATGTATGGAGAGTACAACAATAAGGTTACTTTTTGTTACTCATTCTTACAAGCAACATTAAATTTGCAGTACTATTTAGGTATATTGATATCTACTAATGCAGAGGAAATGTGTATTTGATGCCTAATATTTTGTTTATACGTAATACTATGCTTTGAGATTGCAGAAAGTAAGAAATGTGGCCTCTGGAAAGAGGAAGACATGGAAAGAACGTTGTACGCCTTCAGAAATGGTGATGCAATGGCGTGCCTAAACCAACATTGAAGACATGATTGAAGAATAAATATTTGAAAGCTTATGAAGGACTGAAGAATTTTGGGCGCTATAGATCTTTTAAAGAGCTAGATGATGTACTAGTTATTCATATTTTGCTACTAGAATCGTAGATGTTCACAATGTGACCATCAGAAGTTTGCTTAGCTGAAGATAATGGAATCCAACACAGATTCAAAAAGGAAAAGACTGGAAGAAATTGATCCACAGCTTTATATGTGTGTATTACTTTTCTCAAAAATGGCTCTATTTGGATTAAAATACCATATATTAAAGAATTGTATAAATGTATAATTTGAATTTTCTGGGAATAGCCTCTGAAGATGTTTTTATTCATAACGAGTTTTTCATAATTTTGTATAATTCCTTATTGTTTCAATTTTTAATTACCCAACTTTTCTCAAACGGGGGCATTCAAAGCGAACTGAACTTCTATTGTTTCACATACCGACCAGCTTTTAAAGGTTTTGACTATCGATTTAGCCTAATGCATTTCCCTTATGTGTTTCTTCTACTTACAAGGAAGAAAGTAATAAGATCAGTTAGGCTAATGTTTATCTCAATTAGAATTATGTAGGTAAAAGAATAATGTTCTAAAAGAATAGTTTGTACATGGAATAATTAGAGAAAATTATGTGAATGGAACATATCAGATTTTCTTTTGTTCTATCATTGGAAACGTATTCATTTGTAATCAATTACGTCAGAAACAGTGCAGGCATAACAAGTTTTGTATCAGTCTTGTCTTCAAACTTATTTTTTAATCGTATTAAAGCAAACTAATTAAAACTCTCTTTTAAGGGTGCTAACGCTTCAAAAATTACTGGTTAGTGACGTAAATCAACATTAGCCTTCTGGCAGCTTCCCTTCCCCTTGTGTAACATCAACTTCTATAAGGTACAGCCGTAAAATATATTATCGTGAAGAGCGGCTTTTGCGTTTGTTAAAACTAATTCTGATGCAGCCCTTACTTTCTGCGTGTCTTCTATGAATTATTAGCTTCTGTTCTCCATTGCGAGGAATTTTGGAGAAGTTTCCCGAGGAGAGAGAAGTGTGCGTAACGAAGTTAGTGAATAATTATACATCCATGGTGGCGCTACTTGCGGTTCTAGGCCCCATTTCAGCTCTTTCTTGTATCTGGCACGACATGGAAGCCATGAGGCAAAACAATATTAATTTGGGTTTGTGTAAGTTCGCAACCAGAGTAAAATAAGGGGCTCTGTGTATTTCTTAAAGCCTGGCCACATTCTTAATATTATAATTTTCTCCCTCACAATTAGAAGGTATTGTAACGATCTATGGGTAACGTTAAATATTAACGGGGGAGGGTAGAGGAGTAGCGCAGTACAAGGACACTGAAAACTTGAAGCTGGTTACAAACTATGTATATTGTTGGAAAGTGAGGCGATATATCAAACCGACGCAAAACAAATAGTTAAATACTACTACTACTACTACTACTACTACTACTACTACTACTACTACTACTACTACTACTACTACTGCTACTGCTACTGCTACTGCTACTGCTGCTGCTGCTGCTGCTGCTGCTGCTGCTGCTGCTGCTGCTGCTGCTGCTGCTGCTGCTAAATGAAAAACCATGAGTCAAATTAATATAAATCGGTAATTTTTAATGGAAACAATGTAAGCATACCATTAGAGAGCTAGTACAATACTGAATATCTGTTTTAAGTTTGAGTTATATTGAATAAATAGCGACATAATTTAAAGTCTGTTTCTCGGTAAAGCTGTATAGATATTCAAAATTTAATTTTCTCGAAAAGTGTTCCCACGGACATTTGGCTGACCGACAGAGTGGCGCCTTCTCATTCTCCCAAGCTTAAGATCCATTAGAGAAGGCTTCCTAACGCTACCCTTGGACCAACGAGAATATAATAATTTAAACAAAAATCTCCGCCAATAGTAGTCTAGTATCAGTTTTTCTAACTGACAAGATTAGCGTGGGTTGCAACTTATTAAATAGAGTGCTCGTCCAAGTTCAGGCAATGGTTCGTCATAACACACGCAGACTCCACGTCGCTCCTAAAACAATTTTACACGGTTAAGAATGTGTTACTCTATCATAGTAAGGTAAGGAATTGCAAGATTCGTATAAAATAAAGTAAAAATTAAACAAAATTTAAATTAATCATCACTGCGAACCAGTCAATTTTGTATTTTTTAATTTTCATCTTACAACATCCACAACATCTTCCCATGTACTTACAGATAGCTAGCCAGATGTCGAGACATAACGACGAGATTCGACTCTTCTTTCAACTCGACAAAGTGTCTAGAACCAAAAAGAACCCCTAGTCATCCACTACAGACGTGTCACCTAAAAAACAGAAAAGTAAAAGAAGAGAAACATAGAAACCAATAAATATAGCTGAAAAAACAATATGAAAGGTCTGTTTATTAAAGATTGAGAATATATATTATCATGTTAGTTTTACCTTACTACATTGTAGTTGAATTTAGGAAATGAAACCTCAGTGTGTAAAACTCCTTGACACTGAGACTATCGCCTTTTACGACGTCTCATTTTCACAACATTTAAACCATAATTAAATATTTAAAAACCTCTCTATAGGGGGCAGCATGGCTCATCCATCTTTCTTGACGGGCTCCATCGGCTTTATACCTCGGTTACATCTTATCAAGCTAAGGAAAACCCGTCATGCCCAGAGACCCCAAAATACGCGCAGCGTTTACTAATTCTATATAAGGTTTACAGTATATCACCTATGATGTTCATGTATGTAATGCTAAACGTGGTTGTAATTTAAAAGATCCAGGCGCTAACGTGGATGGTCTGTATTCGTGGGGTAGGTTTAATTCCCCGAGACCGCCCGTTCTGACCTTGGGATTTTTCTGGAAGCCTAGGTGAATGCTGGGACTGTGTATTCTACCATCCTGTCCTTTCCCTAATGTTATTTACCTATCATCTTTCAGATTGACTACAGGGCTGCGGTTTGATTGGGGCCGCGCAGATGTCGCAGAAACTTCTTCTCGGCCCTGTCAAAGGAAACTCTGTCGAGCCTCCACAGAAGGGTCATGCTCCTCGATCCCCATAGAGAAATTTCATATGGTTTTTACGTTCCCTACTCTACTATAAATATAGTAGATAAAGAAGGTTTTGTATTCAACCCAAAAATTCCATGTCGAAGTTGCACCAGAAATATGCTTAGAAGTCCCTTGAATAAGACAAAAAAAACATGTTTAAAAAAAAGGCTCTGTGCATGTGAGTTTATATTTGGACAGCATAGCTCAAAAACGAAAATGCCAAGTTTTATATTTAACGGACTTTTTGTTTTTCAGTTATGCTGTTCACAAACACACAGATACGCGATCATATAGACACAAATACACACACACACACACATTTCTTTCTAAAAATATACTTTTTTCATTCAGGAGATCCCGAGATGTATATTTCCAGTAAAATCTCGGTATGAGAATTTTGGCTGGAATGCAATACCTACCTATTCTACCTACTATGTATGTGCAAGAGAAAGTAAAAATAGCTAATATACTGGAGCGGATAGCTAATGAAGCATACTTAGCAAAATGTTCTACCCGTAAAACCCTGTGTTATGGAAAAATAAGGAATTTTTAAGAAAATATTGGAATGAATAGCCCATCAAAAGGCCCAAAAAGTTATCACAGTAACACAGTGGACGTAGATACAGGAAGCCTTTTTTAAGATGAATGCTATCGTCGAATGTTTATTGCTATCGCAAAGTATATCCAATGCTTCTTTTGGGGGTGTAATATTTGAAAATATTTATAAGAAATCGAATTTTGGGCAAAACATTTGGGGCAGGAAGGATCTCTGTTTAATTTTACTCGATGATTTGTATGTTTATCCATTACTAATTTACTTCTCTAGAATATAATGATGTTAAAAATACAAAGATATATGATTGAATAATAGCTGTAATCGAATGTTATAAAGATCTAGTTCGACTGCCTCCGTGGTCGAGTGGTCAGCGAGCTGACTTCTCAGCCAGAGGTCCCGGGTTCGATTCCCGGCGGGGAATTTTACTTTAACCGGAATTATTCCCTATCCCCCATAGAGTCTGGAAGTATGAACGTGAGAGTGAATGTGCGTGTGTTTAGTAATATAAAGTTTAACCTAATGTTCTGAACCTACAGTTTCACAAGTGAAAGCCCCCTATATGACCATTAAAAAAAAAAAAAAAAAAAAAAGATCTAGTTCATTTTATCGAATCATATAAGGAATCAAATTCAACGATAAGGAAGGAGGAAGCTGAATATTTTGGTAAAATGTCTTTAAAGGTCTTCTTTATTGTCTTCAGTAATTTTGTCTCAGGATAACTACAAATTTCACAACAATGAATGCTTCTAATCATTCAGTGACACACGGTTCATCAGTCTCGCAATAGGTAAGCTCTGTGAAAACAGCAGATGTGTGTGATGAAATAATTAAACCGAGCATCCAATCTACCATACAAAATAATTTCCTACAATAGTTACATTTGTTAGCAAGGTTTGAGTATTACTAAAGAGCACAAAGAGCATAATATCCCATGCACAAGGTTAGATCTTCAACATCTCTCATTTGTGTTCACATTTATAGTTTCCAATACTATTAAACTGCTTATTACTTTTTCTACCTATTACCGATAGTAAGTATTATATTCCAACGAGGCCGCGCCGTGACCGAGAGGTTAGACCACTCGCCTCTCACCTAGACCCCTAGATCCCAAGCGATTGTCTGTGAGATTTGTGGTGGACAAAGCGTCGCTGGAACAGTTTTCTCCGGGTTCTCCGGTTTCCCCCGCCGTCGCATTCCACCGGTGTTCCATCTTCATTCAATGTATCATCAGTGGTTGCGGTGCCACAAATAGTAAAAGCGGGCGTTAAACATTACCCAAAAAAAAATATTCTAACGAAAAAAAAATCTGATGTATTCCATTTACACCATTTTCTCTAGCTGTTTTACAAACAGGCTTTCCTTACAAAAGACTATTTGTTTTATCTACGCTATTCTAATCAAGCTAAACTTTGCAGGTCTTTGTCTAATTATTTGCTTATTTGTAAGAAGAATGGAAATAGGGAATACACTAGGCTAAAGCGAATATTCTAAGCGAAACAATTGAAATTGGGTTCTGTTTGCTTGCTAGAAGTAAACAAATGAAAGACTAAAAGAAACGTGTCTCCCGTTTGAAACAAGTTTTAGTACCTTAAACCTGAAACCAATATCGTATAAAGTTGAATATCTGAAAACGGTTAACTCTATAAACAAAGTATGTTACAGAAATTGTCTGTTTTAATGAGGTTTACATTTTTGTGTAGTAAGTTTTTGTCTATCTCTTACGGTTTATCAGTTATACAGAACTTATACAAAAGTCATTTAGGTGGCAAAAGTCTTTAGAGGCTATTCCCAGGAAATTCAAGATATAGGTACATTTCATTTGTCATGAAAATGTCTTAAACATATGACATTGTAAGTCGTTAGAGCCATTTTTGAGAAATTTAAAATTTTCGAAAAATGTTTCATGTTAAGAAGTTGGGGGGGAGACTTCTTGAAAATCTCGCTTGGTATTTAAAATACTTTTACTTTTTGAACTATAATGCTAACAGATGCACTCACAGGCTGACATACACACAAACATATGAACAAGTTTCTACAAATGATTTTTTTTGGAGTGGTGGCTCTGGAGGTCTTAAAATATATATTTTCGGTGAAATCTCGATAAGTAATTTTGGGTGGAATACAATACCTCCTCTGTCCATTAAGCACATTCTACATGCCTGCTAGAGAAAGTAATATATATTCGAGATTTACTGGAAAGAAATGTTTTGAGATCTCCTGAACCCAATTGTAAACTTGAAGAAAGTATATCGTTTTTCCCACTTAGCGCACTTTAACTATCACTCCCCTAAAGCTACAAACGGGCACGCGCATGTTTATTAATATACGTCCTCAACTTTACTTCTCGCAAGTCTTTTTACAAGACTTTTCCAAACTAAAAATGTTGCAGTTTTTCACTAATTTGTTTCAAATTTTTATACTGCCTCTCAAAACACATTATATAAAATTGGTCTTATACTTTTTCGAAATGAAGATTCAAATTTGAGAAATACGTTATTACATTTTGAAAAGTCAAGAGCTTTTTAGTGTGTGACAAGTAATAATCTTTCTACACTAATTAGAGATAGTAAAAAATATAATATGACAGATCTATTTGTAAACTCGTTTGTAATACTAGATTGTTTTGTGCGAGTATTTTTATAAATGCATTACGTGACTATCATTTATTACTAAAATTAATTTATACAGTAAAAACTATTATTTATAACCATACAACCTAGAATTTTGATTCTTGTCAAAAATATAACTTTATTGAGTATAATAAATTGTATAAATTACAATAAGATACCTTATATACTGTGCACTTTCCAAATTTTACAGATGAATCACGTTAAGAAAATCCCCTAAACTAAATTAATGCTTTGATACTTTATATACATATTATCACTATATTTTATACAAATGACGTCACAATTTTGACTACCATATATTTAGGACTTCAAGGCATTTGGATGACATAAAATGTATAGCTTGAACTTTCTGAAATTGCCCTTTAAGATCTTTTTCTTTCGGAAGAAAGTATTAGTAGTTTTACTTAACGAGTTTAACTACAAGAGAGAAGACGACATGATCGACATCCTGAAGCTGTTTTATATGTTTATTTGTCCTTAAAAGAGCTCAATTATATTAGGGACAGGATGCGGCTGGGGTAGAGGAGGTGAAAGCAAGCATAGCCATGACGGTTGACAATAGAATCCATTGTGCACAGGTGATATTATTTCATAAGCAAATAATATGATGTCCTTCATTCACATGACTTTCTCTACAAAACTAATTATTATTAGAAAGCCTATTCTTCTGATGCAAGCTAATCGAGATAAACATTTCCAGAAACTATTTTTTTTTTTTTTTTTTGCTTCCTTGTAAATAGACGGGAAATAAGGCTAAAGCGTTTGTCAATTCAAGAGTATTGAAAAAATCTGATGTGTACCATTAACATGACTTTCTCTATATCCCAGCAACAAATTATTCTATTTACTTTATGCTAATCAGAAAAAATTATCAGAAATAGACTTATTACTTGCTTCCTTGTAAGTAGAAGCGAAATAAGGTACTACCATAGGTTAAAGTGATAGTCAAAAGCTGGTTGCTATGTCAATGAAGTTCCTTTGTTTATATGGAAAGGAGTTGACAAGTTCCTGTATGAGAAAAGTATACGTTTTTCATAGCAGAAACTAAAAATAAGGAATGTCTCAAAAACGACGAACTCCACGAAAAAGATGTATATAACATAAAGTGTGTGTTTTAATGTGCTCTACATTTTTTGTAGTAAGTTTTTATCCATCTCTTACGGTTTAGCAGTTATTCAAAATTTAGTAAAATTCATCCAGAATAAACTACTCTTCAGAGGCTATTCCCAGAAAATTCAAGATATACATTTTATTTATCAGGTAAATATCTTTAATATACGAAATTGTAATCAAAATCGTTAGAGCCATTTTTGAGAAAATCAAAATTTTCGAAAAAAAGTTCCATGTAAAGGGTAGTTAAGGGTGATATTTTACCGACTTTTCGTTTTTTAGCTATCGTGTTCACAGACACACGGACTCACATACATGGACCTTTTAGTGATAATACTTTTTTTTTGGATATTGGGGACCCTAAAACATATATTTCCGGTGAAATCTCGGTATCGATTTTTTTGGTGGAGTGCAATACATTCTCTATACACTATCTACATAGTGCGTATAGAGAAAGTAAAATGAAGCTGGGCAGAGAAGGTGATGTGAACATAACACATCAGTTTTATTACTCTTCTCTACACTTTAACAACTGTCGAATTTTAAGGTGGTGGTGGCGGCGATTGAGTCGATGGAGGCGCTGGGGGGGGGGGAAGGAATCACCTATGCATATACTGTGTAGTGACATAGAACACTTGAGAATATATTTTCCAAAACTCTTACTGCAGTAAATAAAGGGCGACAATAGCAAACAAAAGAAAAGTGGGGGAATATCTCTGCTTAAAGAGAGATCTGAAAATACGTGTAATCGTGATGGCGTTATCAAGAATTAAGTAAAGTCTGTTGTACTTTTTTGCTGTATGTATTATTTTAATAATCTATTGTTTTTTTTTTTTGTTTTTTGGCAAACTACATGGGTAATTAAACCTGGAATATCGGTATATTTGATAATCTTTCCCACCTTCTCAAGAAAATCCCCCACCATAAATACCCTCTACACGGAAAATTTTTCGAAAAGTTTATTTTTCTCAAAAATGACACAAACCATATTATTAAAATACTGTATATTAAACACATTTACATCACAAATAAAATGTATATTTTGAATTTTCTGGGAATAGATTCTGAAAATCTGTTTATTCTAGATGAGTTATGCAGAAATTTGCATAACGGTTAAACTGTAAGAGATAAGCAAAAACGCACCAAACAAAAAATGTGGATCTCTTCAAAACTACGTAATTTATATCGTATACTTTTTTCTTACAGAGTTGGCCGTTTTAGAGATATTCCTTGTTATTGGTTTGAGTTTTAAATTACCTAAATTTTGTCAAACTGAACCATGCAAAGCGAACAGATCCTCAATGTTTTCGTATAGCGACCAGCTTTAAAATATTTGACTATCAGTTGAGCGTAATGTATTCCCTTATTTTTGTTTTACTTACAACGAACCAAGTAACAAGACCAACTCTGCAAATATTAAACCCGATTAGCATGATGCAGATGAAATAATAGTGTTTTATAAGAATAGTTTGTGTATGGAACAGCCGGAGAAAGTTATGTGAATGGAACACATCAGTTCTTTTTTATTATTATTTTTATGTACCTTTATATATAATGAAACTTTGCGCCCATTGTAAGCGAATAACCATAGTCCCTTTTCTATTGTAATTATTGAACGTGCACCGGCAATTTGCTTTGCTTCAAATTTCGCATTGTCACACCTGGATGTAAATGGTCACACCTGCGTGTAATGTTCACGTCCAATAATGATTTCTGTTCTGGAAGTTTCTGGCCAGTTTTAAGTTTAGGTTTATTGAAGCACTAATAAATACATGTATTGTACAATTCATATCTTGTGCTGCCCACTAGAATTTGCCCAGGCCACTTTTGCCAGTTAAAAAGAAAGCAGTTATGTCGGCAGTTCAGTTTGAAAAATGACTTCAGAGATTACAGTTAAATTCGAGAGAGCAGTCGTCAGGTGTGTATGAACGACAAATCGACCAGAGATAAAATTGTGATGTCAGCATTGAAACAAAGACACTTATTGAAATTTGTAGGCTTTCACGGCCGGTGTCAGTATAAGAAAAATTATTATCCGGGCCTGTAGGCCGTGGTCTACTGGGTTCCTCCTTTTTTATCTTCCCAGACGTTTCGTCTGCGGCTGCGGCAGACATCTTCAGTGGCAGTGCGATCGAAGTGGAGGTCTCAACAGCGTGGAGGTCTTTCTTATAAAGACACTTATTGTAATCAGAATTTGAAGTAATAAGAGATTTAGTTACAATACTGTAGATTCCTTTTGATGGTCTTATATGCAATTTCCTGGTATATTGAGTGGACATTGAACAAATGCAGAAACTGACATGCGTGCCCATAGTAGGATAGAAACTTGACCCTTTCACGGGAACGTCAACGTCAAACTTGCCAACCACGGCTACTGGTGGCGGGGAGTTATTTAATTTCAAGGGAGTAACAATGCAGAATCCGCGTGGGTAGCTTGTTTACTCATACAAGTGACCCTAACTCATACGCGTATTGTCTCTAAGCAAAGTACGCTAAGACAGCTTGTAATGGCCGCAGTCATTACCCGCTTCTCTTTGTGTTCAACCGTCACGTGATGCCTTTATGAACGGCTGGCTCGTCCAGTGAGAAATTACACCAACTCCTGCCTCTTCTTTCTGTGATGACCATTAAGGGATATTATCCAAACCACAATACTATGCAATAACTAGAGAAAACAACTATTTTATTGGATACTCCGTTTCATAAAACAAAATGGTTGATTTTGTGCAGTGATTCAAAGGTTGTTATTTCTTTCTCTTTTTTCCTTTCTTTCCAGTTTCCTACATTTCTTTGTTGACCTATTTATGAATATTTTTTTTTCTTTTTACTTATATATAAACATATACACATTTAGACCGCGCCGTTACCGAGTGGTTAGACCACACGTCTCTAACCTAACCGGCGCGGGCTCGATCCCAAACGACCGCATGTGAAATTTGTGGTGGACAAGTCAGCGCAGGGCAGGTTTTCTCCGGGTTCTCCGGTTTCCCCCATCACATTCCATCAGTGCTCCATCTCCATCCCATGTATCATCACTGTCATTGCCTGTGATAGTATAGTAGTAAAAGCGGGCGTTCAACACTACCAAAAAATATACACATTTACAAACATTCAAAAATCCATGCCCAATGTGGGACTCGAGTTCACGATTCCCTGCACCATGATGCACCAAAACTCAGCGAGCGCGCCTTGGGGACCGGCTTAGGTTGTCATAGATGTACTGGTACACTTCATTTTAGTATCTCAATTTGTTTGTGTCTACAGTTTGTATGTACTGCAGATACGGCCAGTAAACACCAAACGTGTGTGAACGGCTTGCTTCGCAAGTCATAGCCGATTGTTGGCATCCATTGTTACACCTGCGTGAATGGACATGTGTTCCGGTGGCAACTTCTTTTGACATCGCAGCTGTGCTTGTTACACCTGTGCGAATGAGCACGTATGTTGTCGAAAGGTGTTTTGACATAGGAGGCCGGCATTGTTACACTTGAGTGAGTATTTGGCATCTGCGGTGGTTGGCACGTGTGACTGCTTTTAGAAGCTTCCAACAACGTGACCGAGAGGTATAAAATCTTATGTGTACCTTTTACAAGACGTTATATCTCTGTAGCAAATTATTGTTAAAATATTTCTTCTATTTCATTATAATAAATATAAACATTATCAGAAATTATATAATTACTTGCTTCCTTGTAAATAGAAGAGAAATAAGGGAATACACTAGGCTAAAGCAATAGCCAATGTTTTTAAAAGATAGCTGTCATGCGGCTGAAATCCGTTTCTTTGCATTGCCACGCTACACATTACGGTATGAGAAATGTTCTTTAAGTATTTTAAAACTGAAACCAATTCTAAGGAACGCCCTGACATGGTGAACTTCACGAAAAAAATGTATATCATAAAAATTGTGAGTTTCAAAGATATTTACATTTTTATGGTAAACTTTTGTTCATCTCTTATGGTTTACCAGTTAAGCAAAATTCATCAAAATTCCCGCAGAAAAAAAAGCAGGTCATCAGAGGTTATTCAATATACATTATATTTGTCATATAAATATCTCTAACATACGGTATTTTAAATAAGATCGTATATGCCATTTTTGAGAAAATCAAAATTGTCAACATTTTTCCAAGTGAAGGGTAGGAGTTTGGGAAACTCAAAAGCTTCTTTTTCCATCCTTGGAAGATAGAAAACTTAAATACCAAGGTTGCTATTTTACCAACTTTTTGTTTTTGAGTTATCGTGTTTACAGACACACGGACACACGTACACGCCTGGACCTTTTTCTAAAAAAATATTTTTTTGTCTACAGGACATCCTAGAACGTGTATTTCTGGCCAAATCTCTTTATCGAATTTTGGGTGGGTGGAATGCAATACCTTCTCTACCTACGTACCATGCATTATGTAGAGTAAAAGGGCAACGCACGATGCCCAGAGTTCAGTTTTCACTGGAAATGCATTGCGTGCAACGGTTGATTGAGTTTTGACGAGAAATTCATAGCAGTAATTGTCACCGCAGCGAACGTTGAAAATAAACTATGTGGCAGAATTGTTACATTGATGAAATATGGTTACTAGTAAGTGATCGTTCAAACTGTTTAAGACAATTTCTGATCCCGCTGACTGTGAAGTGCGTCACATAATACAGTTTTTTAACACACGGAATGGTATAGCAGTTGAAATTATTCGTCAACTTGTAGAGATTTACAATCAACATGTAATGAAGTTGTAATGGTGAGAAACATGGCAAATCAATGACAAATGAAGCACGAAGTGGGCAACCTTCTGTTGTCACTAATGTGTTGAACAAGAAGATAGTCAAAACAGACGGTTCACAATAAGAGTGCCGTGTATTGTGTTTCAGCAGTGGCTGATTTCACTGGCGGCAGCTTTGTTTTGAAGAGGGCACATAAAAGTTGCTTCCCCGCTATGACAAATGTCTGAACAATGATGGCAACTATGTCAAAAATAGGTTAATGTTGTTGGGAAAACAAATATTTTATGCCATTTTTCCAAACCAGTACTCACTTTCAAAACAGGTCTCGTATATTAAAGTTAAGGTGCAGACTAATAGTCCTAGAAGTAATAATATGAGAATATATTTGTTTTGGGGTAATTATTTGTCAGATAAATTAAAATAATTCAAATGATTTCTGAATTTGTAATTACGGTTGTAAATCACGAAAATATTTTCTGCAACATTCAGAGTTAAATTCACATCATGATTATGTTTAAATTTACTACCATTCAGAAAAAAGTTGTTTAAATTAAATTCAAACTAATTAATTCCCATGTCATAAATAATAAATTCAGTATAAAATCGTGCACTGTTTATCCTTTCCAACTTTATGCCTTATACATATTCATGTAACTTGTAGCATTCATCCAAATAATAAAGTAACAATGTTTATCTAAAAAGAACCAACCGAGCGTTATATGCTTCATTAATATTTACATTGATTAAAGAGTCTTATATATTCCATTTACATGATTTTCGCAACCTGTGCCTCAAAGAAATAATTGTTACAAATACTTTTTTCTTTAATCAAGCTAAACTTTGTTACTAATTACTTGCTTCCTTAAGAAAAGCGAAATATGCGATGCACCAGATAAAAGCGATAGATAAATATTTTAAAAACTGAGGATATGTGATAATTGAAATTGAATAAACCTATCTTTGCATAGAATAAAATAAAAGAGATATGAAGTAAAAATTATTTTCAGTTTGAACAAAATTTAAGTCGTTTAAAATTGAAACCAATAAAAAGGAATATATTGGAAGCGGTTAACTCAACAAAAATGTTTATAACGAAGCGGTTAGTTTTCGTCTATCTCTTGTGATTTACGTTATACAAAAGTCATCCAGACTGAAGAAGTCTTCAGAAGTTATTCCAGAGAAAATTCAAGATATATAAATTTCATTTGTCATATAATAAACATATTTTATGTTAATCAAAATCGTTAGTCATGTTTGAAAGAATAAATAAGTTTTCAAACATTGCTTAATGTAAAGGGTAGTGATGAATTATGCTATCCGCAGACACCCATGTACATACATACATACATACATACATACAGACATTTTTTTAAAAATTTTATTTTATTCTGGGCATCAAAACATGTATTTCCATGAAATATCGGTATCGTTTTGTTGGTGGAATACAATATCTTCTCCACCTACATACTACATGCATTGAATATATGTGCTTAGGAAAATAAAAAAGGTACTTAGGTTCTACTTCAAATTTGGATAGCACATTTGAATGAAGTACCTTTTTTAGAGGTGAATAAGGAATAACATTTTTTCAAAAGTAGAAATCGTTATAACTTTAAATCCTCCCTAAAAAATATGGCTTCTCCTTAAATATTATATACTACTCCATTGCTGTAATTTAATTCGGTGATTATCTTCTTTTTAGTATGTTTGTTTACAGGTGCATAAATCAGAGTTTAAAAGGCTTTCATTGAGATTCTGAGCAATTTGTGTAGGAAACATTAAATTTGTAATTGTACTTAAAGTTTCCACTGAAACTCTCTATGTTTCGTACCTTTTATCAGCCTGTGTCGTCTTTTAAGGGCTAAGGCCTCCTACCGTTTGGAAGGGCACCTCAAAAAGACTCATTAGGAGAGCAACTCTTAAGAAGTACTACTATGTCCTGTACTATTAGAATGCAACTGTAAACGAATGAAGCTAAATTACAAACTACTTTTTATTTTCTCTATCATGTAAATTGTACATATGGCCAAAGAAAGTATTGAATTTCATCCTAAAATTTGATACCAAGATACATGCTTAAGAACCGCTGAATATAAAAACAGCAATTTTAGAAAAAGGTCTCTGTGTCAGTGAACAGCAGAACTTAAATACCAAACTTGGTATTTAAGTTCAGTTTCTTTAAAAAATGAGACATGAAAATTTTCGGGAAAATCCTGTCTATCAAAACTTCTCTTTACATGAAAGATTTTTAGGAATGTTATATTTTCTTAGAAGTAGCCCTAAGGATTTTTATTAATAAACGCACATTAAAGATGTTTATAATACATATTAAATGTATACCCATCTTGACTTTTCTGGAAATACCCTCCGAAGCTCTCTTCATTCTAGTTGACTTTTGCAGTATGTGAAAATTTTAATATTTTAAAACTGAAACCAATAACAAGGAATATCTCAAAAATGGTCAACTTCACAAAAAAAACAAACATTAATTGTGTATTTCAACGAGATCTACATATTTTGTGTAGTTAAGTTTTTGTCTGTCTATTACGGTTTCCTAATTCTGCAAAATTCAACAAAATGCATCCCGAATAAATAGGTCATCGGAGGCTATTCACATAAAATTCAAGATATACATTTTATTGACCGTGTAAATATCTTTAATATACGATATTTTAATCAAAATAGTTAGTTATTTTTGAGAAAATCAAATGTTTCGATAATTTTTCCATGTAAAGTGTAGTTTGGGGTAGGGGGATTTTTCTCAAGACTTTGTATCGCATCCTTGGAAGATTGTAAACTTATTTACCAAGTTTGGTAATTTATCGACTTTTCGTTTTTGAGTTATCATGTTCACAGACACGCTGACACAGTGACACTAGGATACACAGATACACTCACGAACCTTTTTCTAAAATGTTTTTTTTTAATAGTGGTTCCCTAAAACGTCTATTTACTGAAATCTCCTTATCGAATTTTTGGTTGGAATGTTGTATCTTCTCTATACACTATGCATAGAGAGAGAGTACGTACAGAGAAAGTTAAAATGTGCTTGTATTTAGATGATTCTTTTCCTTAGTAGTAACTCCAGTAGTCCTGTGCAGTAAGTAGACTTATGATGGTTCAAATTGGAGAAGAAAATAGGCCAGTAGTGCACTTTTACAGTTCTCAGTTCGGAAAATATGGTTTTATTTTCCCAGTGTCCTGATTAATATTAAAAGTGCTTGGAATATCTCAATGTTCATTTAGGAAACCCGCTTTGGCTCTAATGTGAATAAAGTACAAAAGGTCATGAACTAAATTATCGATTACTAGCAGAAATGCTTTATCCTTTAATATTCATTGTATCCGTAGGGTGCTCTAGGGATTCACTCAGGTTCCATTAGAAAGGAAAACCTACAGATTTCCCTGGAGATAAAGCCAAATGGTGTGTGAAGCCGACCATTTTGCAGCTGTTTCAATAGAGAAGGCTGTGGCCTAATGTACCGAGACCCCTAGAGACCTACATCGCCTGTTGCAGAAAAAGCTTTTCCATAAACACTGAGCAAATTTTGATCGCATTGCTCCACAGGTTTGCGTAAGAGAATGAAGTTAGCGGCATTTTAGGCTACTGCATAAACGTTTCAATTTTGTTCAAACTCTTCACTTCAGGTCTTTCTTTCCCCGTTGATTCAGAACATTTTCGCCTGTATAACTTTCTCTACCCCGTATGTGCAATGTACAGAGTGGATAGAGAAGTTATTGCATTTCACCTAAAAATTAAATAACGAGATTTCGCAGAAAATATATATTTTGAGGTTCCCTGAGTCCAAAACAGCAGTTTTATAAAAAGGTGTGCGTGTATGTGTGTGTATCTGTATGTCTGTCAGTATGTGGACAGCATAACTCAAAAGTTAAGAGATCGTTAACACCAAACCTGGCATTTATCTTTGGTTTCTTCCAAGAACATTTTTCAACAAAATTTCCCTCCCGCAAGCTACTCTTTAAATGGACATTTTTTTTGGAAACTGCTTTTCTCAAAATGATTTTGTTTAAAATGCCGTAAATTAAAATATTTAAATCACAAATAAAGTGTGTATTTTGAATTTTCTGGGAATTGCCTCAGAAGAGCTTTGTATTCTGAATGGTTTAGCTTAATTTTGCATAATGGTTAAACCATAAGAGATAGTTAAAAACTTACTACACGAAGAACAAAGATCTCGTTAAAGCACACAAGTTATGTCATATACGCTTTTACTTTCTCTACACGTACTATGTACATAATGTACAAAGAAGATATTGCATTTCATCCAAAACTCGATTTCGAAATACATGTTTTGGGTCCCCCTTAATCCAAAAAAAGCATTGTTAGAAAAATGTTCGTGTGTGTGGGTGTGTCTGTATGCCTGTGGACAACATAGCTCAAAAACGAAAAGACCGTTTACCACTAAACATTGTATTTAAGTTTGGTATCTTCCAAAGGTGCGACACAAAGATTTTCAAGAAAATCCCCTTACATGGAACTTTTTCGAAAATTTTGATTTTCTCAAAACTGGCTCTAGCGATTTTGATTAAAATATGGTATATTAAACATATTTACCTGATAACGTACATCTTCAATTTTCTGAGAATAGCCTCTGAAAACTACTTAATTCTGGGTGAATTTTACGGAATTTTGCAAAATCTAAACCGTAAAAGATGGGCAAAAAGTTACCACACAAAATAACTTGAGCACGTTAAAGTGAGGAATTTATGATATATATTTTTTTCATGGAGTCGATCGTTTTTGAGATATTCATTGTTTTTAGTTTCAGCTTTGAAATACTTATACGTTTCTCATACGGGAATTTGGTAACTCCTGTCCATACAAACAAAGTAACTTCAGTAACATAGCAACCAGCTTTTGACTACCACTTTAACCTATGTAGCCCCTTATTACGCTTCTACTTACAAGGAAACAAGTAATAAGACTATTTCTGCTAATGTTATCTCGATTAGCATGAAGTAGATAGAAGCATAAGCTTTTTAACAATAATTTGTTGCAGAGATGTAGAGAAACTCATGTGAATGGCACACATCAGATTTTTTATGTAGAACTGACATTTCTGAGATACTCCTTGTTATTGGTTTCAATTTTAAACTGGATAAAACTTTTCTCAAACGGGAGGTGACGTTTTGTTTCATCTCGCTTGTTTCACTACAGCCATGCAAAGCGAACCCACAGGGCCAGCTTTTAAAACATTTGACTATCGATTTAGCCTAGTATATTCATTTATTTCCCTTTTACCTACAAGAAAGCGATAACAAGAATAATTACTGCCATGTTTAACTTGATTAGCAAATCGTACATGAAAGAATAATCTTTTGTAAGTAAAGTTGTTTGTGTAACAGCTAGAGAAATTGATGTAAATGGAACACATAATTCTTTTTCCCTTGGCTTCTTAAAATTCGTCTCTCCGATTCCATTTCTCTCTTATTTTCTGCTGTCTTCACGGTCTACATAACATACCTGTCCTCACTTCTCCTCTCCCATCTCATTCATTTAATCCTCTCACAGCTTCCGGTCTGTCAAGTCGTATTTTCTACCTTAAGTAACCGTCCATGTTTTCCTCTCTGTTTTCTTCATCCCTTCTCATATCATTTTCAAGCTGTAATTATTTATTTTTATACAGACCTCCGACTCTTTTAATCCGTTCTTCTATTCGCTGCATTATCAAACTTTCATGCTCTATCTTAGCTCCAATTCCGAGTAGGGTAAAATATTTATGCATCATCTTTCTCCATTGCATCCTTTTTTTCGCCATTCTATCATAAATATTATAATTATTCCCTTTGAGCTTAACGCTTGAAGTATAGCTATCAATACAAATTTAATTTAGTGGTTTTAGTATTTAATTTCATGTATTCAATAGCATTTTATGCAGTTTTATATTTAGGACATAAATATGCAAATATTCCTTCGGATAATTACCACAGTAAAATATGGCTTACGTTTCTTTATAGAATTCTTTTTCCAAAATATAACGTTAAAATTAAAAAACTATTGTATAAACAGAGTTTCTGACCAAAAAAATGATTATACATAATTTGTTTAAAACATCTGCCTGACTTAGCATAGGTGACCATAAAGAAGTTGAATTAAATAATTAACTTTAAATGAAACAAAATGATGGGGATGATTATGGCGTTGGTGATAAAGACTATAATAATAACTACAATAATAACAATACATAATAACAGCAAAATACAATTCCACTAAAAATTATCATATATGTAAAAAATTTACAATTATAAATGGTTATAATTTAGAGAGGTATAAATGGTTATTTGATGTTGTTACCGAATCCTTTAAAATGTGTATACCTACACGTGTCTTCAAGTTGTTTGATGAGCACATCAAGCAATTTAGAGTAGTCATTTGGTCATTTATAACAACATCCACGAGCTCAAAAAGAAGACCTTTCGCCTCCTGTCTATTTAGTAAAAATTGCGTTACTACGTTAAATGCTTCATAACCTATCAGGGTTAGTGTGTTTCATATTGTGATCATGTGAATTTGCTTATTGTTTAACATTGAAATATGATAATTTTAGAGGTATAAGTGAGCCCCACTGTAACTGGGCTGGATCGGACTGAACTACTAAGCGGAGGGGATTTCATGTTGGCGCGAGATGAAGTTTCTGTCGAGCAAGTGCGGGCCGAGGTAGGTCCTATACGATGCTGGTAGTTCTTCATTACTCCGCTAGGTTTCACCAGGCAGACACCAGCCCAACGTGTTTCGACACTGGCCCTCCCCGAGACGACCACCATGCCACTCCAGCGGAGAGAACAGCAGTTACAAAGCGACATGTCATCATCTCGACCGCAGCACAACCACCAACACTTCTACCTAGTAAGATCGGATTGAAAGATGGAATGGAACAAATGAAGGGACACCAAATTCCAGGGATGAAGGAAAACTCCCTGGCATTTGTCTGGTGAAAACCACCCATGAGTCAGGAAGATCGCCTGCAAGAATCGAACCTCATGGTTACCGCGGAACCATCTCGCTCAGTTGGAATACTTACTATCTGGAATTGCATCTAAATGAGAATCCAGTAACGAAGAATAAGAGCAAAAGAATAATCTGTTATCCTTAACATTTAACATAAAATATGCCTCTAGTTTCGCTCCTAACCTTCTTCCAAATGAATCCTACTGCTTTCATTCTAGATGAAAACTGTAATAAAGGGTTAAACGATAGCAGGAAAGCTGTGTTGTGAAGATGATATTTAGCTTTATATAGTGTCTGAATTGGATGTTTGAACACTTTCAAGAACCCCGAGTCACTTCTTTGGAAAACTTTATATGAAGAACTTCACAAAAAAAAAAAAAAAAAAAAAACGGATAATGAAAAGATAACAGAGCGCAACAATGACGTTTACAAAAAAAAAACAATAACTAAACAAAATGAAGAGTTTCACAGGCATGGAACCTTGCAGGAATCATGAAAAATGCCACAGAACAAACATTCATATAATGGTTTCATTCTAGCCAGTCCAGTCCAGGTCACACTTTATCTCCTCTCTTGTTCCGTACCCCCCCTCTCTCTCTCTCTCTCTCTCTCTTTCTCTCTCTGCCTCTCTCTTTTCACCAGTCCTCATAGCCTGAAACCAGAGTTATAGTTTTCTTCAAACTATGATGTCCCTCAAAGGGGACCCTCCCCCCTAACACTGGACAGTAACCATTATCAAACAAAAGACGACTAGAGACGAGAGGCAACGCAGTAAATCTGTTTCCTGGAGACATTATCTGCAAGCCGAGAATCACTCCTCAGTTGAGGAACCAGTAAGTGGAAGACTTGTCAACAGCGAGGGTTGGTTTCCAACCGCAAATCCCCTAATCAAAAACTATAAAGTTAGGGCGACTTTGGAAGAAGAATGGGTTAGGGCCATCATGTTCTGAAAAATATTGCACAAAGCTCTCCTGCCACAATACCACTACTACTGCAAGAGGGGAACTGAAAGGAGTAGGGTAGTGGTTGCAAAGTGTAGGGGAAGAAAGCTTACTAGAAAATTAAAACATTATAACAAAATTGCTGAACAACATGACTCTGCAGAGATGTGTGAGCCTCACATTCGGAAAATGTCGGGTTCTCCTCTCCTCCGGTCAGGCACTATGATTGTATTTTATCGCAGTTTCCAGGTCAATAGTTGGATTCTGAGGTGTTCTACCATGAATTACCTTTACATAATTTCCTATCCGCGTTTTTGGTTTTCGCAGTTTTATCTCGTCTGTTGGGATTGAAAATCAGGTGTCGGTGATTGATGGGTTGCTTACGGACAATCAAATTTGCGCTTTTAATTGCCTGGAGTTTGTTGGCAGCGTCAGATCCTTATGTCATTCTGGGAACTATCTTTCAGATCCGGGACGCCCACGTCTGAATTGGTGTGATGAGAATAGTTATTTTGATAGTGCACATCGTCGTACGGATCTGGTCGCCGGTCTTTGGATATCCTCTTTGCCTCTTCTTCTGAGAGTTCACGTTGGAAGTACATATGACATATAAAGGAAATTGAAAGATTGATTTTGCTATATTTACTTTGCAGGAAAAAAATGAAATAATCTATAAGCTTCTATTTTTAATTTCATATTTTAATTCAAATTCAAAAAGACATATCAGTCTTTTGAGCACTAGAAATGCTATTCAGCAGAATATTTACTCATATCACACAGTGATAGAATCAAAACATATTTAAGAGCGCCTTGAATAGTAATGTCACATCGAGATGACACGGTGATCACAAAATTATGCCTTCGCGTGTCTAAACACATTTTTATGCAATGAATATCGCCTTTTCATAGGTTTCAGAATGAGGTAAAAATTCACAGCTTTAAGATTTATTTATTTGTTAGGATTATATTTGTCTTCTGGCGCATATATACTCATAAAGTACATTCGGAGGCTGTTTCACCGGTATTTAAATAAAATGAATTAATCAATAGTTACTGCACAAATTTTAGCTCACCATATCGTAATTGTACTAGTTGGTGACCTTATAGATTGTGGCCTTAATAATGAATAGGGCAGGAAAACGTAGGTGTAACATAATATGTATTGCATTCCATTTAGCTGAACGTACCTGAGCATGTTTGTGGGTCTTGGTGTAGAAACCTGTAAACGACAATATAGCGCATTGTTATCTACGCTACGGAAGATTCAAGTTGCTCAACACCTAAATGCACAACTGTGTCATCTATCCAATGTGTATAATTTTTGGTTACATTTGTGTTTAAAAAATTTCCACACCAACACCCACAAACAGTTTTAATAATAGATTCGTACAGTAATTGCATACCTGCTCTATTCATTATTACGACACAAACTACAAGATCCGCCAACAAATTACCGCTATGGGCAGCTAAGATTTGTGCAGTATCACCACTACCATCACTGCTACTACGACGACGACTACTACTACTAGTGTTATTACCACTACTACCACTACTACTACTATATCTGCTAACACTACTACTATATCTGCTACCACTATTACTACTTCTATATCTGCTACCACTACTACTACTACTACTACTACTACTACTACTACTACTACTATATCTGCTACCACTACTACTACCACTACTACTACTACTACTATATCTGCTACCACTACTACTACTATATCTGCTACCACTACTACTACTATATCTGCTACCACTACTACAACTATATCTGCTACCACTACTAATACTATATCTGCTACCACTACTACTACTATATCTGCTATCACTACTACTACCACCACTACTACTATATCTGCTATCACTACTACTACCACCACCACTACTATATCTGCTACCACTACTAATACTATATCTGCTACCACTGCTACTACCACCACTTCTACTACCACCACTACTACTATATCTGCTACCACTACTACTACTATATCTGCTATCACTACTACTACCACCACTACTACTATATCTGCTACCACTACTACTACTATATATGCTACCACTACTACTAGTATATCTGCTACCACTACTACTACTACTATATCTACTACCACTACCACTACTACTACTATATCTGCTACCACTACCACTACTATATCTGCTACCACTACTACAACTACTACTAATACTACTGCCTCTATTACCACTACTACCACTACTACTACTATCACTACTGCCACTACTACTACCACTACTACTGTCACTACCACCACTACTACTAATACTACTACTGCCACTACTACCACCACTACCACCACTACTACTACTACTATATCTGCTTCCATTACTACTACTATCACTAATGCCACTACTACTACTACCACTACTACTATCACTACTACCACTACTACTATCACTACTACCACTACTACTAATACCACTATTATTACTACCACGACTACCACTACTACTATCACTACTACCACTACTACTATCACTACTACCACTACTACTAATACTACTATTATTACTACCACGACTAGCACTACTACCACTACTACTATCACTACTACCACTACTACTAATACTACTATTATTACTACCACGACTAGCACTACTACCACTACTACTATCACTACTACCACTACTACTATCACTACTACCACTACTACTAATACTACTATTATTACTACCACGACTAGCACTACTACCACTACTACTATCACTACTACTAATACTTCTATTATTACTACCACGACTAGCACTACTACCACTACTACTAATACTACTACTGCCACTACTACCACCACTACCACTACTACCACTATATCTGCTACCACTACTACTACTATCACTACTGCCACTACTACTACTACCACTACTACCACTACTACTATCACTACTACCACTACTACTAATACTACTATTATTACTACCACGACTACCACTACTACTATCACTACTACCACTACTACTATCACTACTACCACTACTACTAATACTACTATTATTACTACCACGACTAGCACTACTACCACTACTACTATCACTACTACTAATACTTCTATTATTACTACCACGACTAGCAATACTACCACTACTACTAATACTACTACTGCCACTACTACCACCACTACCACTACTACTATTATATCTGCTACCACTACTGCTACTATCACTACTGCCACTACTACTACTACCACTACTACCACTACTACTATCACTACTACCACTACTACTATCACTACTACCACTACTACTAATACTAATATTATTACTACCACGACTACCACTACTACTATCACTACTACCACTACTACTATCACTACTACCACTACTACTAATACTACTATTATTACTACCACGACTAGCACTACTACCACTACTACTATCACTACTACCACTACTACTAATACTACTATTACTACCACTATTACCATCACTACTACCACTACTACTAATACTACTATTATTACTACCACGACTAGCACTACTACCACTACTACTATCACTACTACTATCACTACTACTAATACTACTATTACTACCACTATTACCATCACTACTACCACTACTACTAATACTACTATCACTACTACCACTACTACTATCACTACTACCACTACTACTATCACTACTACCACTACTATCACTATTACCACTACTACTAATACTACTATTATTACTACCACGACTACCACTACTACTATCACTATTACCACTACTACTAATACTACTATCACTACTACCACTACTACTAATACTACTTATACTACTACCACTACTACTAATACTACTATTACTACTACCACTACTACTATCACTATTACCACTATTACTAATACTACTATTACTACTACCACTACTACCACTACTACTAATACTACTATCACTACTACCACTACTATCACTATTACCACTACTACTAATACTACTATCACTACTACCACTACTACTATCACTACTACCACTACTACTATCACTACTACCACTACTACTATCACTACTACCACTACTACTAATACTACTATTACTACTACCACTACTATCACTATTACCACTACTGCTAATACTATTATTACTACTCCTAACACTACTAACACTACTACTACTACCACTACTAAAACTACCACTACTACTACCAACTACTACTACTACTACTACTATCACTACTATTAATACTTCTATTATTACTACCACGACTAGCACTACTACCACTACTACTAATACTACTATTGCCACTACTACCACCACTACCACTACTACTATATCTGCTACCACTACTACTACTATCACTACTGCCACTGCTACTACTACCACTACTACCACTACTACTATCACTACTACCACTACTACTAATACTACTATTATTACTACCACGACTACCACTACTATCACTACTACCACTACTACTATCACTACTACCACTACTACTAATACTACTATTATTACTACCACGACTAGCACTACTACCACTACTACTATCACTACTACCACTACTACTAATACTACTATTACTACCACTACTACCATCACTACTACCACTACTACTAATACTACTACCACTACTACTAATACTACTATCACTACTACCACTACTACTATCACTACTACCACTACTACTATCACTACTACCACTACTACCATCACTACTACCACTACTACTATTACTACTACAACTCTACTACTATCACTATTACCACTACTACTAATACTACTATTATTACTACCACGACTACTACTACTACTATCACTATTACCACTACTACTATCACTACTACCACTACTACTAGTACTACTATCACTATTACCACTACTACTATCACTACTACCACTACTACTATCACTACTACCACTACTACTAGTACTACTATCACTACTACCACTACTACTATCACTACTACCACTACTACTAATACTACTATTACTACTAGCACTACTACTATCACTATTACCACTACTACTAATACTATTATTACTACTCCTAACACTACTACCACTACTACTACTACCACTACTAAAACTACCACTACTACTACCAACTACTACTACTACTACTACTACTACTACTACTACTACTACTACTACACTACTGCACGGATTTTATTGGGTTCTTTCAAAAATAAAAGTACTTTTATGCGATTTTTATTCGGTTAATGTAATATTTTTTTCTTTGCGTAGTATTATACCACTCAGAAGTAAGGTATGATATACTCAGTTTGGTGATTTGTTTAAAACAGAACGTAAATAGATTTTTAAATTTAATGTGTATATTAATTGGCATTATTTCTATCATTATATTCATTACTCCTTCAAGTATTTGGAATTTATTTTATAAATTCTCAAAATCTCAAAATGTGTTGTAATAGTGGCTGTGATAAATGTGTTATAATAGGATGACTATTCATAATATATTAGGCACTGAAGCGCAGGCCTAATCTATTAAAGACCTATGAAGTAAGAGGGAAAGGACAGGCCACATCTTCTAATGTAAGCTACAGGCTAAAAAAAAATACACGGAAGTCCCTAACGATTTCAAGTTCGTAGGACCGTTCCACTGCTGGGGCTGGCCAAACAGTAAAATCAACCATCAATAAGACAGCCTTCTATGCCCATGGAAACTACTCTTTCCTTTGAGCAGACAAGTGCAACAGTTTTTACGCCACGAAATCTAAAAGCACACATGAAAGATGAGAAAGAAATGGAATGAAGGGAAACTAATGGAACTGAAATCTTATAGATGAGCTTTTACCCCAGTAAAATCCAATGGTAAGTCCTGGTTATTATAAAATACGTTACCGCGGTGACTTCGTTCAGTGACAAAAATATAACAGATTGTGAATCGAGTCTTTCTGCAAATAATTAGTTGTTTAGGCTTCAAGTTTTAGTTGACATACCAGAAAACTGTAGGAGCATTTCTGCTGCCAGGTAATTGCTACATTGATATCCTATGTGAGTTATTTTATTCAGGGGATGCGTGGGCGTGAGAAAATGAACATCACCAATTACGTTTTCTAAAAATATTTAATGGGAGTTAATCACTTATCTGTACGAGTTGCTGATGTTTAAGAATAATTAACAATTTTCTTGAAACGTGCGATAACAAATTTGCTAGCTTCCAAAGTATTAAGAACTTTATTTTGTACGCACATTTTTATTTCCATATTAAAGTTATGAATTTAATAACGAGTCACCATCAGCGAATTCCCTTGCAATTACCGTTGAACGTGTGATGAACCTACAACAACGTTACGAACACTGTAGTAAGAGTCCTCAAGCGCAACAAAATTTTCGAAATGCAAGCACTTGTATTGACCTAAGTCCAGCCTACATCAGACTTCCTGCACTAGCCCTATGTTACCAAATGTTGCACTTCTTATCAACACATCCTATATAATGAGATTTCGGGAGCCTAATTACCTTCGTTACTTTGACTATGACCTAATTGTTTCTTCCAAAGCAACTTGCCTTTCTTAATGACTTGCCTACAATAGAATAATAACTTAAATGTTTGCATTATTTGCTGATTTTATATGATATGTTATAGCAATAATTCCTATATTGTATAATTTTAAATTCTTTTAGTCGAAACTAAACTTTTTTTGCATAAAGCTCAAATTGCGCTAGTCCTTTGCTCTTCCTTTGACATTGCAGTGCCAACGTTCTATATGCCTTAGAAGGTCACTTTTGTTTTGAGAAAGTAATGCATGGAATGGCTTTAGAGGAGCAAGAATTTCACATTGCTTTTATTGAGCTTTATTCAAGCCTGTAAACTATGTTGGGTATGTCCACTTCATCACGTCGTCGTCACTAGTTTCCTACGCACTTGTGAGCCAAATACCATGGGTAAACAGTGGCAGGACTGTGCAACCGAGAGAATGTTGTCATGGAAGAACTCAGCATTCGCGTGATTCTCTATGCACACATGGTGCTAGGGTTGCACAAAATGTGATTATGTACCGTAATTTGCTTACACTTTTGGAAACATCGCTCATAGCGCATATGAGACGTTGAATTATATGTTGCAGGTAATTATTTATGCTCACATTTAGGCTTAACAAATTTCTTCTTCCAGTTTATTAAACATCAGTAATAATATTTATCTTTTATTTATTTATTTTTCTATTGTTTATCTATAGCACTAAAAGTATATAAATACATATTTAAAAATTGTGATGTTCCATTCAAATGACCTTCTGTATTGCAAACAAAATATTATTACAAGGGGTTATTCCTTTATTTACATCGTGTTAATCGATATACTTGCTTACCTGTGAGAACAAGAGAAATAATAGAGTACACTAGGTTAAAAGAATATAAAATCCTTGAAAAAATGGCTGCTGTACTCCATTCACATGACTGTCTACTTTCCTGTAACAAATTACTGTTAATTAGCTTGTTATTCTATGTACTTCCTGCTAATCGAGTTAAACATTAGCAGAAACGGTTTTAATACTTAGTCTCTTATAAGTAGAAGGGAAATAAGGGGATACAGTAGGTTAAACTGAGAGTCAAATGCTTTAAAATGTGGTTGCTATGGTTTAGAAATCCGATTCTTGCGCTGTCAGATGTTGAAGTATTTAAAAACTAAAAACAATAACAAGGAATATCTTAAACACGGACAACTCCAAAAAGAATACATATAACAAAAACTGTGTGTTTTCACAAGCTCTGCATTTTTCCTGGAGTAAGATTTTGTCTATCTCTTACGGTTTACCAGTTATGCAAAATTTTGCTAAATTCATTCAGAGTGAATATGGTTCTCTGAAAATTCAAGATATACATTTTTATTTGTCATGTAAGTATCTTTAATATACGATATTTTAATCAAAATCGTTAAATGCATTTTTGAGAAAATAAAAATTTTCCAAATTTTTTCAATGCAAAGGGTAGCTGGGGGTGAGAATTTTCCTGAAAACTCTCGTGGCGCTTCCTTGGAAGATACTGAACTTAATTACCAAGTTTGGTATTTAACGGACCACAGACAGACACACTCATACCCAGACACGCACACATACGCGCACACAAACATAGAACCTTTTTTTATAGAAATGTTTTTGTCTTTTTTTATTCACAAGGTCCTGAAACATGTATTTCCGGTGAAAACTCGGTATCGCATTTTGGGTGTAATACAATACCTTCTCTATACACTAAATACATAGCACGTATAGAGAAACTAACTAGTTGTTATATGATACAAAGAAATGCGGTTTTCTTTTACATGGTCAGGAGTAAAATAAAAGAGACACGAAACGTATGATCACTTCCCGTTTGAGAAAAGTATACATAATTTAAGATTGAAGCAAACAACGAGTAATATCTCGGAAGTAGCCAATTCTACAAATAGAAGAAACAAAACAAAAAGCGTTTATATGACATAAATTGTGTGTTGTAACACTTCATTTTTTGTGAAGCAGCTTTTTAGCGCTCTTATGGTTTACTTGTGTAAAAGTCATTCAGAATAAAGAAGATTTCTGAGATAATCCCAAGTTTTCAGGATATACATTTGATTATCTATGTAAGTATCTTATACATACGGTACTATAGTCAAAATCGACAGAGCTATTGTTGAGAAAATGAAAATGTCAAAATTTTCTTCATGTAAAAATAGTATGAAGTGAGGGCATTTTCTTTTAAATCTTTGTATCATATCCTTCAAAGTTGCTAACTTAAATAGTATAGTTTGGTATTTAACCTACTTTTGGTTTTAGAGTTAAGCTATTCGCAGACACACGAACACAAATATTGATCTTTTTCAAAAAAGTATTTTTCTATAGTATTCAGAGGACCCTTAAACATTATAGCCAGTGAAATATCGGTATCGAATTTTTGGGAAGAAAGGAATACTTTCTCCACTTATGTACGTTCCATGAACGAAGTAGAAAAAGTAAAAATGATGAGATGAATGTTTGTTAGCATGCTCATTGCGGAGTTCTTAAATGATAAAAGTTATATTGTGTAGCTTTTTAGGAAAAAAAGCTCTGATGTGTTCCATTCACATGATTTTCTCTGCCTGTACTACAAACAATCTATTCTTACAAAAGCTTATTCTTCTATCTACTTCAGATAGACATTAGAGAAATATTCTTATTACGTGCTTCCTTGTAAGAAAGGAAGTAAGGGAACGCCAGGCTAAAGCGACGCTCAAAACTTTTGAAAACTGTCGCTACGCGATGCAATTGAAATTCCGTTCTCTTTGGATGCGTAGGAGTAAACAAAGAGTTATGTAACAAATTGAAGCTTCCCTATGAGAAACGCAAATGTATTTTAAACTTGAAACGTATAACAAGGAATATCCCAAAAATCATTAAGTCTACACAAAACAAATATTATGACATATATTTGTGATTTAATGTTATCTGCATTTGTTGTGTAACTCTTGTGCTTTACCAATTATGCAAAAGTCATTCAAAATGAAGAGAACTTTCGAGACTAAGAATTCAGAATATACATTTTATTAGTCATGGTAAATATTTTAAAGTAAATATTTTAATCAAAATCTTTAGATCAGTTTGTAGTAAATCGAAACTTTAAAAATAATCTGTCATGTAAAAGTTTTGAAGTAAATCACAAATTTAAAAATAATCTTCCATGTAAAGGTTTTGAAGCAAAAAGGACATTTTTGAACACATCATTGTCGCAATACCACCTTCTTCCTCCAACAAACACTCTATTTTCTCCCCAAACTGATCACATTCAGAATCTCCTCACAAATAGCTTTTTCCGTTGCTTTTGTAACAGTTCTGGCTATAGTTTCTTTTTGACGTTCGCTGCGACGACGATAACTGCTCGCCATGGATTTCCCGTTAAAACTGAAGTGTTGCACGCGATGTATTTCCAGTTAAAAACTGAAGGCTGGGCTGGACTACGTTGTCCTTTTTATACCGCTCGGTCACGTATATGGAAACTTCAAGAAGCAGGCACGTTTCAAACATCTCATGTGTTTTAGACTCACTCAGATGTAACAGTCGAAGAACCTTCGGATAAAATAAATGTCCATTCACACAAGTGTAGCAATCTCAACTTCTATCTAAAAAAGAACTAGCCTCCACCACAAGTGTCCTCTAACAATGGGCAGGCTTTTTAGAAAAAAAAGTGTTTGTGTGTGTGTGTGTGTGTGTGTGTGTGTGTGTGTGTGTGTGTCTATGAGCAGTGTAGCTGAAAAACAAAATGATCATTTAATACCTAATTTGGTATTTATGTTCAGTGTCTTCCAAGGATGTGATACAAAGATTTTTAAGAAACTCTCCCTGCCACAAACTTAAGTTTTACATCTAAAGATTTTTATTAAAATATTGTATATTAAATATATTTACTCACAAGCAAAATAATAATTTTCTGGGAATATTTTCTAAACACCTGTTCATTCTAAATAAATTTTGCTGAATTTTGCATATCTGGCAAACTGTAAGAGAAAGAGACAAAACCGTACTGCATTATAGATATTGTTGAACATAGCATTTATGTCATAGATTCTTTTCGTGCAGTTTCCGAGATATATCTTGTTATTGGTTTCAGTTTAAAATACTTCAGACTTTTCTCATGTGGGCAGTTGCAAACTTCTGGCCATGCAAAAAAAACGGATTTCAACCACATGGGAACTAGCTTTTAAAAGAGTTGAGTTTTGCTTTAGCCTAATGTATCCCTAATTTCACTCTTACTTAGAAAGAAGTAAGTATTAAGACAATTCCTGCTAATTAAAGTAGACAGTGGAATAAGCTTTTTAACAATCATTTCTTACAGAGATATAAAGTCATGTGAATGTAACTCACCAGAGTTTTAGATTTATTTTCTCTCAGAATATTAGGACTATTAATTCGTGTCTGCATTTTATTAATATAGCAAAAAAGTTGAATTACATATAAAATATTAATTTTTAAGGGATTAAAATTCATTGTCTACAATTTTTAAAAGAATGATGTGTTCCATTCACATAGGTTCTCTACTTCTCTGAATCAAATTATCGTTAAAAGGCATATTCTGCTGTCTACTTTGTGCTAATCGAGATAAATGTTTTCTTGTAATTAGAAGAAAAATTCACTAGGCAAAGCAAATACCAAATCTTTTAAAATCTGGTTGCTCTGTGGATGAAATTCGGTTCTTTGCATTCCCAGAACTTGTCAAATCCATATGTGAAAAGTTTTAAGTATTTTAAAACTGAAACCAATAACAAGGAATACAGGTCAAAAATGGTCAACACAACATGGAATAAATAGTGTGTTTCGAGGAGATCTATATATTTTGTGTAATAAGTTAAGATATCTATTTTATTTGTCGTGTAAATATTTTTAAAATACAGTATTTTAATCAAAATTGTTAGCCACTTTTTAGAAAATTTGATTTTCGAAATTTTTTGATATAAAGGGTAGTTTGGAGTCTGGGGACTTTTCTGAAAATCTTAGTGCCGCATCCCTGAAAGCTACTAAACTTATATACCAAACTTGTTACGAATTTTCGTTTTTGAGTTATCGTGATCACAGACACATAGAAACATACTGATCTTTTTCTGAAAATGTTCTTTTGGAATACAGAAGACCCTAAAACTTCTATTTCCGGTGAAATCTCGCTATCGAATTTTTTGTTGGAATGCAATACTTCTCTGTACACTATGTACATAGTGCGTGTATAAAAAGTAAAAACAGCAAATAGCGTATAAAAAGGCGTCGCGGAAACCAATTTAAAATGTGCATGAAATGTTGTGTTCATATTATGCATTAGATACCATAAACAACAGTGTATTAAAACTTTGAAGTGGTTCGGACTGAAATTGATATTTTTAATGGACGCATTTATTATAGACGCATTCTCACGATGATGGTTGAAACTTATGTTGTCGCCCTACCAGGTACAAACACGCTTTTCCTGAAGACAGTGTTGCACCCTCGTTCATTTTAATTAATCCTGCGGCGATCCGTTAATTATGGCCATGAAACCCTAGTGCACTGCGGTCTGGTATAATGAACAATCCGTCTCAGGTAACTTACTGCCCTTAACAACAGAGTGTACAACGGACATAGCAAAAGAGACTAATGTGTGTTCTTCCTGCAGAAAGATGACCCAAATTTCACGTTACTTTTTAACTTTCTCTACACGTACTATGTACATAGTGTATAGAGAAGGTAATGCATTCCACCCAAAAATTAGATAACGAGATCTCACTGGAAATAGACGTTTAAGAGTCCCCTGTATCAAAATAAAGCATTTTACAAAGAAAAATCCGGAAGTGTGTCCGTGTGTCTGTGAACACCATAACTCAAAAACAAAAAGTCGGTAAAATACCAAACTTGGTATTTAGGAAGATCTTACAGGGATGCGAAGATTATAAGAAAAACCCCCACACCCCAAACTACCCTTTACATGGAAAAAACATTTCAATTTTCTCAAAAATGGCTCTAACGATTTTGATTAAGGTACTGTATATTAAAAACATTTACACGGAAAATATAACGTACATTGAATTTTGGGAATAGCCCCTGAAATTTTCTTTATTCTGGATGAATTTTGTTGAGTTTTGCGTAACTGGTAAACCGTAAGAATGAGAGAAAAACGTATTACAGAAAAAATGTAGAGCACGTTAAATCACACAATTTCTGTCATATACGTTTTTTCGTGGAATTTAACACTACTGAGATATTCCTTGTTGTTTATTCCACATACAAAGTACTTAAGCTTTTCTCCCACGGAAAGTTATAAATTCCTAGCCCTGCATAGAAACGGATTTCAACCACATAGCAACAGTTTTTAAATGATTTGACTATCGTTTTAACCTGGTTTATTTCCTTATTTCCCTTCCTACTTGCAAGGAAGCAATTAATAAAAATAATTTCTGCTAATTTTTATTACGATTTTCATAAAGTAGACAGAATAATATGCTTTTTAACAATAATTTGTTACAACGATGTAGAAAAAGTCATATGAATGGAACACATAAGATTTTTTTACTTTACATATACTGTCCTCTACATTTATAATGTAGAATCTCTATATATTCTATAGTGAAGGTATTGTGTTCTCACCCAAAAATTCGATGGCGAGATTTTGCACAAAATATATGTTTTGAAGATCCACGTCCTTAAAATTATTTGTGGAAAAAGGTCCGTGTAAATGTCAATGGACAGTATAGCTCAAAAGCTCAAAGACCCTTAAAAACCAAACTTAGGTATATAAGTTTAGAATCTTCCATGGAATTGACATGATTTTCAAGAAATTCTTGCTTAGAAAATTAGTTTTATAAAAATTTTATTTTTCAAGAAATGGCTCAAACGATTTTGAATATAATACCATATATTAAAGTTATGTCGCATCACAAATAAAATCTATGCTTTTAATTTCTTAGGAATAGCTTCTGAAGACTTTTCATTCTGGATTACCTTTGCAGAATTCTGTATAAGTGACAAACCATAAGATATAGACAAAAACTTGCTTTACAAAAAAGTATCTCTCGTTAAAACACACAATTTATATCATTTACAGTTTTGTTGTACAGTTGACCATTTCCAGAATATTCCGTGTCATTGGTTTAAATTTTGAGCTAGGAACTTTACTCAAACATGGTCAGCATTCGTTTCATCTATCATTTGTTTGACAGCTGGCTATGCTCACATAACAACCAGCTTTTAAAAGGTTCGACTGTCGCTTTAGCTTACAGTATCCCCTTATTTCCCTTCTGTTTAGAGAAAGCAAGTAATGGGATAATTTCTGTTAAAGTTTATCTCGGTTAAAACGATTTAGATAAAAGAATAATCTTTTATAAAAACATTTTGTTTGCAGAACAGGCAGAGAAATCACGTGAATGAAACATATCAGATTTTTTCCCTTCTATTCACCGATGCGTAACTATTCAGTTGCCAAGTCAGGTACCCAGGTGCTTCCTTTGGTACTGGCTTTCGGGAGGTTCAGGGTTTGTGGATTACAAATAATCTAAAACATACATTTTATTTTCATTAATATTACATTTGTTGTAGCTTTAACATTTCCGAGTTATTCATTGTGATGGGTTTCAGTTTTAAATAACTTACATTTTTCACAAGTGAGATATTTGTTTTTGCTGTTCTTTGTCAAGAAAAGAGAATTTTGACCCTACCACATGGCGACAAGTTTCCTAAATTAAGTAGTTAAAGTAGGTGTTGTTAAAAGTGTAGTTAAAAAAATGTGACTTTCTAAGAATAGTTTGAAAATGGGTAGAGTCGGTCATATGAATAAAACATATCGAATTTATATATTGGTACACCGTCTAGTGGTGGCGCTTGGTGGTGAATGCGCTTTGCAAATACAGCTCTCGGCAGCGGGGAACCGTTGGAGTCGTCTGCGTAACCAAGCGTGTTCAGTCAGACCTAGAGCGCGGGATGTTAGAGCTCCCTGAAGAACTGCTTGGACCATGTTAGGGAGCCACCATGGTGGTTCTTTTCCAGAGGTTCGGTTATGGCCGCCCGTCGATAATACTGCCACATTCTATTCTCATGGATCCCATAGGTGACTGTATGTGGAACTGCAAACAGTTTGCAGTTTCGTCTGCGGTCCGTTTTCGATGGGGTCGCGAGTGTGTTCCCCGATGCCGGCCTACCTGACCCGTTGGTTTTTTCGGGGGTATCCCCGATCACCAGGTGAATGTTGGATAGGTTCAGTTCATCCCCACCTCCGAATTTTCCGCAATTTCTGTTTCCATAATTTGCTTAATCATCTTTTCTTGAGGACGATGACCATGTTTGGCGGATTTTGGCAATATAGTGGATTGCACATTATAACAAGGTATCCTGGCGTCGTTAGCGGGACTCGCCTTCGTATTTGGGGCTAGCCGGGTCGCTTGCGGCCTATGAACAGGGCATAGGGCGGCGTCGTAGACGTTCTATCTGCAACCGTTAGGGATTGCTTACGCTCGTCATCTGGATCTGGTTGCTCTTCGGGTTTCTCCCCTCATCTCTCCCTTCTTGAGATCATGTAAGAGGCAAAGAGCCACAAAGGTCTACGTTCAGTGCTGTCCAATGGTACTGGGGCCTCCGTCCGTGTCTAATCCTAATCTTACGTCTGCTGTTTTACGCTATAGTATTTTCAAATCGTGAAAATAAAAGGATGGTATCAGAATTTCTATTTGGCAGAGTCATATGCACCATTACCATATGTGCTTATTTTCAGACTTCACTGAAGTAAAACAAGAACATACACTGGTATACATAAACAACCGTGCATCATGAAACGCAGTTGTTTATATGAATTCTGTCAAAAATAGCCCCACCCTCTGCCAGCATGACATCTTCTGTTCTTTGGACTTAATTCTAACCACTAAATTCGTAGGGTACATTTTTACAAGCAACAATGTAACAGTAGAATCATTTATCATGTTCTCACTAGCGGAATATCGCAAAGACAAAGCTTTTTAAATTTCAACGCAAAAATAAAGTATTATATTTAAAAAGCATATAAATAAAGACGAATGTTAAAATACTTCTTCATTATTTTAATACATCTAGGTCTTGTATTTCATGCTATAGTATACTGTTTTCTTCTTACCATTCGATGGCACCAATAACTTTAATTTTGGTCTCCATTTGCAGATGAGACTAACATACAAAAGCGTATCTGTCATTCGGTTTAACGGCAAATGTAAATAGTAATGCATTCCTTCTAAAAGCTGAATTATTTATATTGCACTAGTTTCGTTGTGTACGAATCACAGCAAAACTTCGAAATGGAGTATGCGAAGCAAACACTTATTTCATATCGATTATAACTGGGGTATAGTTTGAAGGATTGCAATTTAACATCGTTACGCGGATTGATGATACAAAGACGGTATCGATAAACTTACTCTCTGCTCACGACTCGTGAGGTTACTGCTCCTACTGCCTGTGTTTTGTGTTTTCTGTTCAACCGGTTCGGAGAGCACTTGCTACTTGCGTCTACAGATAAATACAGTGAACTTCATGATTTACGCATCCCAAATCCACTCGTTATTTATAAAATATATATTTATTTATTTTCTTTCAATAAAACTTTATTTATATTTTGGAATATTTCTCATACATATTTGAGTAGCTATTTTATTCCTTGGTCCACCATATAGTTTTAACTCTGTGGTTATTTATGCATGGTGACCTTGCCCTAGTTCACGTTACTCTATTTCTTTTCATATATCATTTACTCTCTTGTTTTTTTTTAGAAATTCCCATAATTTATAACACCGTTCCCTGATTCGTTTTGCGTCCCTGAGTTGTTTTTCAGGCCAGTAACAGAGAGAACTGACAGCTTGGCAGAGTCAAAAATCGATTGTCTGTGGAGCTTATACGTACGATAAAGGGAAATGGGGTACATTTGATTAGCATCAGTTCATATTTCACTGACATTTTGTGAAAAACACAAACGTAAATACAAAAATACATTATTAATAACCCGAGTGAACTTTTCAGTTGGGCAGTACAGAAATGTTATATGTTGTAAATTTTCGCTCTTTAAGCTCTTATGTTCACATTTAAAGCTCCTGAAAAAAAGCAGTGAAGACAACTGTGAAGTTTATTTGTTAACGCACACATTTTCTTGGAAGCAATTCTTCTATGTATAGAGAGTTAATTTCTTTTCAAGTGGAATAAAATGTATCCCATTTTAAGCATTGTACAATTAAGGGTATGTATGATTAAAATTTCATAAAACATTATAAAAATCGACTTTTTTAATTCCATAAAATAATTTAAACGATTCTGAATGTAAAAAAGGTATAATTGACCTTCAGACGCCATTTTGGTGTCTTAACTGGAGCTACAGCAAAGCATTAGAGGTGAAACTGTACTGGACTCGACAAGAAAAATTTCGTCGACGAGATCTCATTCGCAAAATGCAAAGTAGTAAACGAGTTGCACAGAATAAAATCAGCAATGCAAGAAGAAAAGGACAGAAAATGTAGCAGCAGAGGAAAGGAAAACGAAGACTAAGAATGCAACCTACCAACTTTGTGGATGTTAATATGAGCCTTGCGTTTAAGTCTTTCCTTGTTTTCTCGCTATTGATATTTTTATCATTTTTCTTCCTGTAATTTGCTCCTTGCGAGGCAGTTTTCTGTTACACAAATACACTTTTCTGTACATGTTCACAGAGCTACAATAAATAAGAATTGCTCTAGGTTTTGCTGTTAGATAAATATAAGCACATGTTTTCAATTTTCAAATATAAATATTATATTTTTATGGCAAAAAAGCACATTCATAGCTTTAAAATAGGTTGGAGCCTAAAATAGATACAGAGGAACCTAGGATAATTTAAAAAATAGATTATATTGAGAACCTAACGTTAAATTATTAGATCAAAATTATAATGTTTTGTCACAAGGGACTTTTTAATGTCTTTTAGTGACAAAAACATAACCAAATTTGTCCATAAGCTTCAAACCATTAGAGCAAAATGGATGAAATTTCACTGCAGCTTATTGGTATTATATTATATCTGTGATATAAATTTGAAAAAGTTAGGGTTATTATTTTGGAATTTCAAACTTTCATACCTGTCCTGCAAACTTGATAAATAATGTGCAATTTCTTGCTGATAGTTTAGTGAACTGCTCCGATGAAATATAAATGAATGAATTAGTGGACATGAAGAGGGACGAGGTGAAGATAGATGTTAAAATTACCGGTTAAAAAAAATAGACATATATAAAGAGGATATATATGTAAATAGGAATAAAACGAGTACTTCAGAACAGCATTGATAACTCAAATCACAGAATACACATAATGCAACAAGCGATTCAGTGGAAATTGCTGCTTCTGCGAAATAGAAAACTGCTAGTGAAGTCAAAATACATAGATTACTCACCTGCTCTTGTTCCAAAAATGTGCATTATTTCTATTAAGGTTATTTTGCAGTCTAATGCTTATTAAATCTTTAGATTGTGCTTCTATTAGTTTACATTTAAATCACCATAGAAATGTAACTGAAATACACACGCTTTTGATTAAACAATAGTATATTTTATGGACAAACAATATACCGTAAAGACGTTTTATTTACCTTCTCTACACATTACATCCATATAGTAGTAGAGAAGATATTGTATTCCGCCCAAAAATTCAATGTAGAAATTTCACCGTAAATGTGTTTTCAGGTCCCTTAATTCCAAACAAGGCATTTTAGGAAAAAGGCCGTTAATACCAAATTTGGAATTTAAGTTTAGTATTTTCAAGGATACGTCACGAATTTCAAGAAAAAACCCAACACAAACTACCCTTAGCATAGATTTTTTTATATGTTAAAAAATTCTTAAAAGTGGCTATAATTAGTTTTATTAAAATAACGTATATTAAATAAAGCTGTTTAATGACAAATAAAATGTATATTTGAATTCTCAGGGAACAGCGTCTGAAAACAACCTCATCTTTCTGGACTAAGTTTGTATAAATGGTAAAACCGTAAGAGATAAACAAAAACTAAGTTCACAAGAATTTAGCGCTCGTTAAAACACACGTTTATGTCATACACATTTGTTTTTATTTTATTATTATTTATTTAAATATTTTAGAATTAGCCGTTTCAAATATATTGATTGTTATTGGTTTCAGTTTTAAACGTACTTAAATTGTTGTCATCTTTCGTTTCATACCAATTTTGTTTTACACTTAATCATGCAAAGAAAAGGGAATTTCAATTCTTTCATTTAACAATTATTCTTAAAATATTTGACTATCGCATTAACCTTGTGTATAGCTTCAATACTAACAGGAAAGCAAATAATAAAAGAATCTCTGCTAAGGTTTATCTCGACTAGCATTATGATGATAATTGAACAATCTTTTCTAATAATAACTTTGCAGAACAGGTAGAGAAAGTCATGTAATGTGACACATCAGAGTTTTTATTCAAATTGATTGAATTTCTTGTTCATTATAATCACATATTTCTATTAAACATTTATCATTATTTTTTCATTTTTCGGCAACTATATCGCACCGTAGCCTTTTTGTTGCTAACTCCTTTTTCTCCTCCTATAGGCGCAGTGGATCGCGAATTTGAGCTCCATTTTGGGAATGTGTGTTTTTGTTGTTTTTCTCTGTTTGTTTTACCTGATGGCCAATTAAATCCTGCCTGAAGGCCAATAGGTGTACAATAAAAAGAAATACTCTTCCCCATAACCAACGTTTCGTCCTCTTTTCAATATGTAGCTTTCCTCAAACAGTTTTCTTTTATTTTACTTAAACATTTGCCTATTAATTTTTATTTCCCTTTTATTTTTAGAATTTTCACAACTATAATATTTATGTCCAAGTTATTCCATTTCCTATCCCATATTTCCTTTCACCACTTTTCAACTTCTTATATTCTAATAAATGATGTTCTATACTCGAATACAGCAAACATGCATTTATTACAAATTACTTTGCGTACCTGTATTTATTAGGAATGTGGTTTATTCTGCTGATGTCACAGCACCTAAATGCAATAAAATTACTCTCTCTTGTTATCGGTTGCTTACCAGTCGCACATTTACGGATCACTGTTTGCTTTTCTTCCTTTCTATTTCTCATTCCTACAGTTTGGACCTTCAATTTTGAAACACCCTGTATCTGTCCACGATTTTGCTTTCTAGCTATTCAGGAGTGCATTCTGTAATCAAAACTGCTACAAAATAATCAGTATGTAACAGTTCTCATGTTAAAGCCGTAAGAGCGTTAGACAGTGCGATAGCCATTAGAGGTTTGCACGGCTCTGTCCCGCGATTAGATTTAATATGAAAAATTATCATTGAGCTAATTTTGAACATAAGAATAAAAAAAATAATTTATCACATTTAATATATGCATTTTATTTTTTGTGTAAATATAGATATGTAAAGCTTAGTATCTGATTGTCAATTTTCCAAACTTGAAAAAGTGGCTCGGCGAAAACGTTCACTTCTAAAGAAGAGGTCATCTCCAATGCCTATTTTGAGGACCTTCCGAAATCCTTTTTTTTCTGGAAGGCTTAAAACAGTTAAAAAGATGTATCAAGTTAAAAGGGGACTTGTTGAACTATATTATACATAAAGAGAAATTTTATAAAAATAGCTTGTTTCTCTATCTTTTTCTAAGGACTCTATTGGGCACCCCTCGAACAGTGCACATAATAAATAGTTACTGTATTCCACTGAAAAATTCAAAACCGAGATCTCATTGAAAATACATACTTTGAAGTCCTCTGAAAATAAAAAAAAATATAGTTTTAGAAAACTATCCCTACTTGTGACTGCTTGTGTGGTCTGTATATCGAAAGCGAAAAATCAATTAAATACCAAACTTAGTATTTAAATTCAGTATCGTCAAGAACGTGATGCGAAGCTTTTCAGAACTACTCAACTCACCCCACACTACCCTTTTTTCAAAATTTTCAATTTTCTCAACGATGGTTTGTAACCATTTTATTCAAATGTTGTACGTATATCAAATATATTTACATGATAAATACATTCCTTGGGAAGAGCTCCTGAAGACCTTTGTACTCTAAATGACTTTTACGTATGTGGTAAACCATGACAGAGAGACAAAAACTTACCACACAAAATGTAGTATAACACACAGTTAGTTTGTAGGACTAACAATCTCCGAGATATGTTTAAAACTTTTATATGTTTAAACTTTTATCGAAACGTAAGTTTTCATCTGTTCCATATATTTTTGTTTTACTGCTATCCATGGAAGTAGAGCCGAATTTATATGTTAATCGCATAGCAACATTTTTAAAAGAATTTGGCTGTCTCAAAGCATAGTATATTTCTTTACTTTCCTTCTACGTACAAGGGTGCAAATCATAAGACCATTTTGGCTTCTGTTTATCTCGGTTATAATGTTGTAAATAAAATAATAATATTTTGTAAAAATAAACTGTTTGCAGAAAAAAATAAGAGGAAAACATGTGAATAGAACATATCCCATTTTTGTAGAGTTACTGATTTTCAAGATATGCTTGATTACTGGTGCATATTTTCAGTACTCAAACTTTTCTCAAATGGGAAATCGTCATTGAGAATAATTGGTTGTAGAATAAGTAGAGAAAGACATGTGATTGGAGCACATCAGAATTTTTTTCTTATTTGTATTAATCTATTTCAAATACTTGCTACGCATATGTGATGCCCATCGTTTTTTATATTTTACTTGTTTCTCTCTACCTTGTTCCAACTGTCAGGGTCCTGTTTTTTGACCTCTGTACTCTTGGTCGGACGGCACGCAGAAAATGTTATTTCGTTAAGTTGTCACTACATTCTTGATAGGTCCCGTGCAGTGATGTTGCTTGTCATGTTATTGCCTTTTCTCGTACTACCACTCTCGCTCGGCCTGTTTTCCCTCCCTTTCTGCGAACACACGAGGGAACGGGGAGAGGAGGACACGCTGAAGAGAGGTCGGTAGACAGAACAATGATACGTTACATTGCCTGTCTCTACAAACAAAGGAAGTAAATAGGAAAATAAAAACAAAAGACACGAAAATACACAAGACTTTATCAAAGAAGTAGATGGGGGGAAAAAGAGCAATCGCCTTCTTGTGACGATATTTTTTCCCTTTTATATTTTACGAGAAATTTGATTTGTCACCAACCTATACAAGAAACAATACTGCGGAATATTTTGCTTTGAAGAACAAGTATAGACAACAAACCGAAATATACTTTTCAGTCAAATCGAAGCGAGATTGCTCTCCATAATATATGAAATCGTGATATCTTCCTCTCTGACAAATACTAGCATAGATACCGTACATTAAATTATGTTGAATGCATAACGAACTGTGAATTCAACAAGGGATCTGAAGCATTGGATTGGTTAACCAGTAAACTACTCGCAAACTAGTCCTAGTCAAACTAGGAAGTCATCGTGTTTCCTTGAAATATCTTCTCAAAAATCTGAAAAATAAAATATAAGCAAAGTGCAGAACACTTTATCCATATACTGTGCAACAGTTAATGTTGATAACGCGTCTGCCAAGCACAGCCCCATCACTTACATGGTTCAAGAAATTCATGTAACTCTTTTCTCCCTTCTTTCCCCACGTTCCTGAGCCTGAAACCGAACTGGGTTTCTAGGTTAATATTTGAGTGACATATATTTGACGTAAAATCAATAGGAGACGGACTTTTCCAGTTCTTCTGTCGACTATCGCTGAGAACCTTGCCTTCCAGTCGTTCAGGTGTCGTACTCCTCGCCTTTCGCCTCTCACCTAGATCTAAACTGTGTCCATAAGCTAATGCGTGTGTGTTAACTTCAATAGCTGTATTTTTGTTGTAATTGATATTTTATTAATATGAATTTGAAGTCGCCCAATCGAAAATCTAAGTATTTTAAAGACCATTATTAGTTATATTCTTAAGTTTTATTCTCAAATCTTTAATTGTTAAAACTTGAGATAATACAGTTTATCAAATAAGACAAAGAAAATATGTGCTCAGGACTAATACGGAACACAGATAAAAGTTTCTGTCAACATTAAATACGGAAAAACACAATAGAAATCCGAAAGCATCAGCATGTTTCTTGCTATACAACAAAATCACTTTTATGAAAATGTATAAGTAGCCCACCATTTCTTTTACTATCTCTAAATTTGCAGGTTTTGACCTATAACCGTATGACTCAAATATGTTCACAACTCAAGAACATTGAATAAAGAAATTGAAACATTTGCAAATTAAAGTGGAAATAAACGAATTAAAAGACACGACAGTAGTATCTTTCCACTTTAAAGGGCCATATGACGCTTGAAAAGAGATGATGTATTTTGTATCGACCAGGAACTCCATAAATAACATGAATCACAACACGTCAGTTTAAACCGAGAATGTTATATGTATGACAGTAATAAAGCAATCTACATTCAGCTTTGTTATGAATGTACATCCAACGCTTCAAAAGCTCTTTCTGTAGGATTAGAAACAGAATTGGTAGAATATAACTTTTACTAACATACACAAGTTACAAAAGTAGTAAGGTGTTTACTAAAATGTCGCGATTAAAGAGAGATCCACAAATCATTAAAGGCAATTTTATCATTAATATGTGAAGAGAAGTTATTTACCTTCTCTACACGTACTATGTGCATGGTGTATAGAGAAGGTATTGTATTGCTCCCAAAAATTCGATACCGAGATTTCGCCGGAAATACATGCTTTGAGACTCCCTGAATCCAAAAAGAGCATTTTCAGAAAAATATCCATGTGTGTGTCTGTCTGCATATGTGTGTGCGTGTATGTGTGTCTGTGTGTGTTTGTCTATGGGCAGCATAGCTCAAAAACGAAAACACCATTAAATAGCAAAATTGGTACTTAAGTTTAGATCATTCAAGGATACGACACCCAACTACAAATTTTTATTTTCTCAAAAATGGTCAATCGATTTTGATTAAAATTTCATATATATAATACATTTACATGATAAATAAAACGTATATCTTTAATTTTATGGGAATAGCCTCTGAAGACTTCTTCATTCTTGATGCTTTTTATTAAATTTTGCATAACTGGTAAACCGCAAGAGATACACAAAAACTTACTACACAAAAAAAATAGAGCTCCATTGAAATACAGAATTTATGTCGTGTAATTTTTTCGTGGAGTTGGCCCTTTTTGGGATATTCCTTGTTATTGATTTCAGTTTTGGAATACTCAAAATAATTTTACCGGAACTTTTCAACGCTTGACCATGCAAAGAAACGGATTTCAATTCCATAACAACCACATTTTAAAACCCTTTACTGTCGTAGGTGTATTTTCTTATTTCCATTTTACTTTTAAGGAACTAAATAATAAGACCGTTATGCTATTTTTTTTTAGCATGGAATAGAATGTTAAGCTGATCAACAATAATTTGTTACACAGAGTAGAGAAATCCATGAGAATGGAAGATGTAAGATTTTTATATTTAGTAACTGTTACATTAAATGGACTAAAAATTAATTTTTATTTCACGTATTTTAGCAATGTAACTTGAAATGCATACCTTGTATGTGTAGTTTTGAGAGTAATAATTACAATTTGCAAATAACTAACAAAATTTTATGTACATATTTAATATTTTGAGATTGCGGATCTTAACATTAAATTTGGACATCTTTGTATATGAGGACGTAAGCAGATGTAACGACATAAGACGTAGAAGCCAAGTTATAGCATTTTCATCTTCTCTACTCCAACTGTGTACATAATTCTACCCCAAAAATTCGATACCAAAATTGCACAGGAAATAGACGTTTTAGGCTCTTCTGTATAAAAAATCTGATGTGTTCCATTCACATGACTTTCTCTACATCTCTGCACCAAATTATTGTTAAAAACTTATGCTTCTATTTACTTCATGCTAATCGAGAAAAAATTGGCCGAAACAGTCTTATTACTTGTTTACTTGCAAGTAGAAGCGAAATAACGGAGTACCATAGGTTAAAGTGATAGACAAAAGCTGTTTGCTTAGTGACTGAAGTTCCTTTGTTTGTATGGACAGCAGTTGACAAATTCCAGTATGATTTTCAAAGCTGAAACTAAACACAAGAAATATCTTAAAAACGATCAACTCCATGAAAACAACGTAAATTGTGTGTTTTAACGTGCTCTACATTTTTTGTGTGCTAAATTTTTCTCATTCTCTTACGGTGTAGCAGTTATGCAAAATTCCGTAAAATTTATTCAGAATAAAGTAGTCTTCAGAGGCTATTCCCAGAAAATTCAAGATATACATTTTATTTGCCAGGTAAATATCTTTAATATACGATCTTTTAATCAAAATCGTTGGAGCCATTTTTAAGAAAATAAAAACTTTCGAAATTTTTTCCATGTAAAGGGTAGTTTGGGGTAGGGGTATATTTTCAAAATCTTCGTGTCGCATCCCTGTAAGATACTAAACTTAAGTACCAACTTTGATATTTTACCGACTTTTCGTTTTTGAGTTATCGTGTTCACAGACTCAAGGAGACACGGACACACAGACACACGGACACACTGACACACGGACACGCACACACATGAACCTTTTTGTGAAAATACTTTTTTTGGATATAAGGGACCCTAAAGCATATATTTCCGGTGAAATCTTGGTATCGAATTTTTGGGTGGAGTGCAATACCTTCTCTATACACTATGCACATAGCGCGTGTAGAGAAAGTAAAAAAGCATATTTAGAAAGAGGCCCTGTGTGTGTGTGTGTGATCATGTGTCTGGGAACACGATAACTCAAAAATTAAATTTCGGTAAAATACCAAACTTGGCCTATAAGTTTAGTATCTTCCAAGGATGCAACATGAAGATTTTGATGAAAATCTCCTCACCCCAAATTAGCCTTTACATTGAAAAAATTTCGAATTTTTTACTTTCTTAATATTGAGTAAGGATTAAAATACCGTGTATTAAAAATATTTGCACGGCAAATTAAATGTATATCTTGAATTTTCTCGGGATAGCCTGTGAAGAAGCATCTTTATCCTGGTCATTTTGTGTAACCAATAAACCGTAAGAGATAGAAAAAGTTTACTACACAAAAATGTAGATCTTGTTAAAACACACAATTATGTCATATATGTTTTTTTTTTTTTCTGAAGTTGACAGTTTCCGAGATATTCCTTGTTATTTGTTTTAAATTTAAAATAATTTTCTAATCCGGAAATGTATAAACTCCTGTCAATGCATAGAAAGGATTTCAACCACATGGCAACTAGATTTTAAAAGATTTGACTATCGTGTTAGCCTAGTGTGTTCCATTATTTACCTGCTACTTACAAGGAAGCAAGTAATTAAGTCAATTTCTGTTAATGCTTATTTCGAATATCATAATGTGTATAGAAGAATAAGCTTTGTAATAATAATTTGTTACAGCGATTGGAGAAAATTATTTGAATAGTACACATAAGAGTTTTAATGTTAAGTATGTGACTTACATTTAATGCATTTGATAGTTTAAGCTGTTTACTATTAATTGTAATGCGAGAACTTTAAATGTTTTATACTTTGTGTGTTTATTTTTGTATACTTTAACGTGTCGTATATTTTCAAGGCCTGCTTGGTCATCATAAACTTGTAAACGCAATGTTGGGTAATCTAATGTAACCTATGAATCATTTGTCTCTCTCTGCCTTTAGCAAAGGTACTGGTATAAGTATGTATATTCATACATTGAGAGCCCAACATGTTTTCCAGTGTGCTTTAAACTTGTTTATTGAAGCTATTTGAATATACAGTATCAACCGATGTGTTCATGGATGTTTCTTATTTAAAATAAAGTAGCAGTATAGCTAATCTGTGACCTTAATTAAAATTCTAGTTAACCACCTTGCATTTTAGTTTAAGGAGAGTTAATATTGATGAGAAAAAATCAGGTAAATTTCTTGTCCTGCACCTTGAATCTAATTTGTGCTGGCTAACTCATACTGAATATGTTGCTAAGAAAGTAAGCAAGCAAGGCTTATTCATGTTAAAAGTATTAAAATAATATCACTACTGAGTCATTAATTATAGCTTATTATGGTTTCATTCATAGTCATCTAACTATGGTCTTTTTCTTTGTGGTAACCATACATCTGCTTTTAGAGTGTTTATATTGCAAAAGAAAGCCTTGAGATTAATTTATGAAGTTTAATCTAAGTTTCTTGTAAACCAATTTTTATTAAATCTGGTATACTTACTCTGTCCTCAATGTACGTTCCGACCTGTTTTTTGTATGTAAAGAGACATATTATTGAATTTACAACTTGTGCTTCTCTACATAGTCATAATACTTGAAGTAATTCTAACATATACATAAGAGTAAAAATACTATATGTACAAGTAGTTTCCATTATACATATCTTAAACATTACAATAGCACACCTTTGTACACAAGACAATTTGCATTTCAGGTTTTAAGAGTAAGGTCAGTACCACATTGAGGGCACAGCCTCTATATAGTTTAAATGAATTTTATAGTGTAATATTTATTTGATTTGTTAATATAATTGTACAGTGTTTGACGATGTCATGAATATTTGTATTTCTATGGCAAATAAATTATCTATCTATCTCTCTATCTAAGGTCTGAGAGTAAAACCTTGGGTAAAATATATGCCCTGTTGTTTACTAAAACTACAGAAGTGTGAGTTACAGTGAATTTCAGAGCTTCTGTAAATATTTATTTTATCTACCGTAACCTAGGTAATATATCCAAAAATTGTAGGTATATAATTCCATTAGAGGATTGGGTATAGTGTTAGAGTATTGATAAAGTATTAAAAAATTAAGAAATAAATTATCTTTCATCTTTCACTTATGCAGATAACCCTTTGTGCAATAAAGAAATTGCAGAATTCAACGGACAATTGGAAGCAAACACCGGTCAGTGGTGCGAGCGTCCTTCGTTACACACTTGTTGCATATCAGCGGAAATGGATAGAGAATCGTGCTCTTGCAGTTTCTAGTCCATGATGATGTACCTGAGACCGAAAGCATTGTTAGCTGCTCAACACTTTAGTTACAGAGCCTTTATTTTTGAGAGACTAAAGTCGCCTATCAGTGTTCATCAACAGCTAGCTTTGTAATTGTGTATTCGCTGTTCTTATTTAACATTAGGGGCTAGGTCCACTGATGGGTAAATAAAATCATTAAGGTAAAAAAAAAAAAAAAAAAAAAAAAAAAAAAAAAAAAAAAAAAAAAAAAAAAGTATAGTGTTAAATAAGAACGTATATACAATTACAAAACAGTTATTGGTGAACTCTGATAGATGACTTTACTCTCTAAAAAATCTTATGTGTTAAGCTCTCACATGACTTTCTGTATCTGCAAACTTCTTACAAAAGATTATTCTGCCTTCTTACAATGCTAATCGAGATAAACATTGACAAAATGTTCTCATTGCTTAGTTCCTTATATATGGAAGGGAACTAAGGGAGTTTACTAGGCTAAAGTAATAGTCAAATGTTTTAAAAGATGTGATTATGCAATAATTGTCATTGCAAATCACTTCTTTGCTTGACCAGGAGTAGAACAAAAGAAAAACGGACAATTCCTGTCTGAGAGAAGTATACTTTTAAATTGAAACCAATAAAAAGAAATATCTCGGAAACCGTCATCTCCACAACGAAAACGCAACGGACATATAGTGTGTTTTGACATGCTCTACATTTTTTGTGCCGTACGTTTTCGTCTATCTCTTATACAGAATAAAGAGGTCTTCAGAGGCTATTCCTAGAAAATTCAAGATATATATATATTTTATTTGCGATGTCAATACCTTTAAAATACGGGATTTTAATCAAAATCGTTTGAGCCATTTTTTAGAAAATCAAAATTTTCAAGAAAATGTCCATATAAAGGGTAGTTTGAGGGGAGAATTTTCTTGAAAATCTTCGTGTCGCATCCTTGGAAGATACCAAACATAAATACCATGTTTCGTATTTAACGGTCTTTTCGTTTTTAGTTACACACATACACACACACGACCTTTTTCTGAAAATACTTTATTCGGACTCAGGGGACCCCCCAAAAAATATTATTTCCGGTGAAATCTAGATATCGAATTTTTAAGTGGAATAAAATAACTCTCTATCCCCATTTAGATTGTATATACATGAAACTGAAAATAGTAAAAAGTATACCAGGTGGCGCTTTTGACTAACTGGGTTAGTTACACGTCAAGTGAAATTCAAAATGAGTAATTAAAATTGTTTATGAAAGTAAATGTTCAAACATTTGTTGTTTAGGTTAATGTCAAGCTACAATCAAATCCCAGATCTGTTCGCATAGGTTCTTGTTTTTAAACGGAATTTTAGCATTTTCAATGAAGAGGTTCCTTTTGTTCATAGATGTCACGCAGCCATCTGTAACATCTTTGAACACTATTAGGAAAAGCGTCTGAACATTAAGAAATGGGAATAAAGGGGAGAGGGACCGATTTTAATATTTTGTTTAAACACATATTGCCTCTTGGAATAAATTATTTCTGCATTGCCCAATTTATTTCTTAGTAGATTTTAGCATGGCATTATTGACCCAGCATATTTTATCATCAGAAATGGAATCACTGACACATAATATAGCATCGGACCCTGAAAATCTGAATTTCAGAAAAAGTGTACCTTTTTATCCCCTTGTGCACATACAGAAAAAATAAAAGTTTTAAAATGGCATTTTTTGTTTAGCTAAAATACCAAACTTTACAGTTTATCGGTGTTTTATCGAATTGTATAGTTTGTCAGTAATATTATGAAATCAGCTATACTTCATTACCCAATTAGTTATATAATTATGCTAAATTTAACCCTAGGGTTCAAGTTAAATAGCTAATAAAATGACTTCGTTAGTAGAATCACAGGGAAGCAAAAAACAAAACCTAGCACATAATTCTCCCTTTGTTCCAGAAAATAAATATGATTCTCTTGGAAAGTAAGAAGACTGAATAACCAGGTGAGCGAAAACAATACTACTAAAAGTGAATTAGGTAAATCAAGGTTAATTTTTATTACTAATATCGTAAATATGGACCTTTTGTTAAGGCAAATTTATAACCTAATCCAGCACAGGTTTCACATTTTTAGTATTTGGCATATGTCATAACCTACCAAGAAAATAAGGATATAGAAAATAAAATACCAAAATGTTAGACAATGTGTGGAAGTATTAAAACAACCTTAGGACAGAAAACAATAAAAGACACAAAACCTAAAGTGTATAGAATAAGGGCCGTGCCCTACTAATATGTATATGGAAGCGAAAAGTGTTGAATAATCAAAACAAAGGACATGAGCAAAATACAAGCAACTGAAATGCTGTTTCTCGGAAGTATTAAAGGATGCACAGAGCAAACATAATTAGAAATGAATCTATCAGAGAAGATTCAAACGTAATACACACAAAATGAAATGGACAGAATATCTAATGAGAATGGCTTACAATATAATACCAAAGAGAACAATACTATCCAAGAGGAACAATAGATCTTGGTCGGCCAGTTATGACTTGGTCAAAGCGGGCTAGACATCTTAAATTTTGAAGCACAACTAGAATAATCCCAATAATTTACAAATTCAGAAGTTAATTTAATTTTAATTCAACCAAAACACAACTATTCAAAAACCGTTATATCTCAGGTATATACCACTAACAGAGAGGGGCTCGCGTGGATTAGACTAGGAGCATGGAGGAGCACGAAAATTTCTGACGAGAATGGTACGAGAATCTGTCCCATTTGCGAGGAGGAAGAGTCGTGGACTCACATCTTGGCAAGATGTAGGGGTACGGAGGAATGGCGGGAAAAATATTTGCCGCGATTTTTTACCACTGCGAATGTACGGCTAGAAGCATGTTGGACGCTACTGGCAGGCACGGAAAACATGGACGGGCTAGGTAAATTTATACTTAAGGCAAGACAGCTGAGATCTGAAGAGGCTGCCAATAGAGAAGGGGGGGGGATAAGATCAACTAAACAAAAGTGACTACAATGTTCTACATACACACACATATATATATATATATATATATATATATATATATATATATATTATGTCATACTTAGGTCACTGTTGTGCTAGGGTTGTATATATTATGTGTATATATGTCTTTTAAGTGTAATTATCTATTATAAGAGGGTGCATTTATGAAGGTGTACTCTGTGCTGTAAATTTAAATTGCTATATTTTAATATCTTTGTATCTTTATTTTCGGATTCACTCTTAATTTTATTGTTGTTTAATATTGCTTTTGACTATGTATTTCCTTTGTCTTTTTATTTTCGTGTTTACTCTTCTAATTCTTTGTTGTGGTTGTTGTTTTAATATTGCTTGTAATATGTATTACAAAAGCACGTACGGTCTGTGGACCCGTGCGACTGTTGAAATTCTATGTACGATATTGCTATGTTAATAAATACACTATTCATTCATTCATTCATTCAACATACCAACAAAGTAAAATTTCAGTTAAGGATGATTGAGGGTTACAGATCAGTCATTAAGTACCTAGAGTCGGAAAAAGCAAAATTTCCAAATACCATAATTTCCAAATCCAAAATGAAAAAAAAAAAAAAATCTCTCGAGTTATATTAAGGGTATTGCATCAATCTTACAGCTTCATGAAGGATGAATTGCGAGAATTGTCAACCAGTTCAAATGTTGCTCGTTCATCCCAGTACAAAAAATGATCTTCCTTGTTTTTTCTTGACTTAAAACCAAGCCAAAATATATACGATCTCTGCCGACTTATGTTATAAAAGCGGAGTCACCTAAACCCAAACGGCTTGTGATTCAGTGTATGCAATGCCAACAATATGGTGACAGCAAAAATTAATGCCACAATTCACCTCGCTATGTTAAATATGATGGTATCCATGTAACGCTACCCGTGTGTGTTAAACTTAAAGGGTAATCACACACCTACTATAGAATTTACTCTAAGCATAAAACTATACAGAATTATTTCAAATCAAAGAAGGAAAACACAAACAATATTAATAACACCGTAACTATTACAGATATCCTTAAAAGATCCTTCTTACTATACACTGAATACATCACTTTCTCAAGTGGCAACCAATAAAGAGACAGTTCCCATGGCCGCGCTTGCTAAAGTGCCTCGCTTTGTGGCTTCGTGTACCACCTTGGCATGAGTGTTTTTATATGTTTGTGAAAAGTGTATATACGTGTATATTAAAACAGTGACCGAACAGAAAACACAGTAAATTTAGGAAAATGTACGAAGGGGTATACATACCAGACTCCAAAACTGTAGTGTTTGAAAAAGAAAAAAAAAAAAAAAAAAAAAAAAAAAGTCAGACCACAATTATACACCAGTCAATGCAGAGATCCCTTTTAATCCTGACAATAACTTGTCAAATAAACATTTTAATTAACAGTATAAATTCTGCTTTGTCTAAATATTAACCCAAACATTACAATATTAATCCACTAGTTCTCAACCAAAAATAAATATCATGCTTAACAGGAAAACTTTATAAAGAATTTCGAAGAAGTGAATAACAAATAAAGTTAAAGATATTTCTCTACAGTTACAAACATCGAAATGCTGCTCATAACAGAAATAAAACTTGCACCTCATAATTTGTTTGCCATATCAGTTATAAAATATATGGATCACATCATTTCAGTAATATTAGAAAGAGAGATTTTCAGTTTTCATTAAAGCTAACATTCAGCAACAGGAACTCTTGCCAATTAGAAAGGTATTTCTATTGGTATTAACTTCAATAATAAATTTTATCAAATTGCATCATTTTACTCAGCTCATGAAATTATTTGTTGTGAACTTTTGGTATCTTATTTACTTTATGAGTACAAATTATTTAACTTCAACTGCAAACACTCTCGATGGAACTCTAAATACTCAATGCTCGAGATAGATTTCTTCTAGATGCGGCATTAAAATCCTCTCGGAAATTTAAACATGCTGTACATCTTGTTTATTATTCAGACGCAGGTCAATCGCCTGATGTACTATAGCTTTTCTCCTGTATTATAGCCCAAGTTAAGTTCTGATTAATTACAGTCAGTCTTGCTTTGAATGTGGCAACTCCTTCTTAATTAGATATGAGTTTGACTGGAAGTACTGCACAGTAACATTGAACAGTGTTAAAGAGTTAACGTTATTATTATTAAAATTTTCTAATGACCGTGACGTAGCGATATTGCTCGTAATATCCAGCATGCTGCAAGCCTCGCATCACCAAAATGTAACATATAGTCTTTCAGACATTTACTATTGTTCCAAGAATTGCACAATTAATAGAAGAAAATAAACAATGTTGGATAGGTAGAGTCAGACTGAAAAATTCATAGCCATAGCCACAATACCATGGCAACAGGCCGGCACATATCAGTTGAGAAAATTAATGCCGTGCGGTCATTATGTCATGATAGCTTAGTGGTATAGTAACCAGCTAGAGACCGTGGTTCAAATCCAATTAAATCAATACAAACCAATGTTGACGACGACTATGATCCAGGTACTGATGTCATAAAATAGCGTGCCAGGTGGTCCAATTGTTCCGCATTTGACTGTACAGATATCTTTCTGTGGGTTAAATGAACTGCAGAACTCGACGGCGCTATTTCAAATTAAACCCGGCCAGTGGAGAGTAATGAGGGCGACCTTCATTTTCTCTTCTAAATGAACGTGACCTGCTCGCAGTCTCTACTGTTAAGCAAGGGAGGTAAAGTGACCGTTAAAGTTCTCTACTGTTAACTCGGTTAAAATTGTGTATGTAGAAAAATAAGTTTTCGAAAGTATAGTTTTCATAACCATAAAATTATAGAAGATCGAGAAAAATATGTGTACGTGACACTTAAAATATTTTTCCTTTACAGACTTTTGTTAATTTGAGTGTTTGTAAATAGAGTGTAATATATTAGTACGAACCCGTAATTTTAAGAGGCATTATGCTTATCACTCGGTCTATCAAAAAAAGTAAACTACGCAAATAATTATATATTTTGAGATAATTAAAGATATATCAGATAGCTCTGTATGCAATATCCAGAAAAAGAAAGGAAAACCGAAATGTTTCTGAGCATTTACATGTAAGGAAACTAAGGCAGCTTTCAAGTAAAACAAATAGGTGCTTCAAACAATAAAAGCTTGGCTTAGTGGGCAGAGAACATTTATGATTGGCTTACAAAGGTGTTTGGAACTTAATCAGCTACTTCAAAAGTGTTTGGAGAATAAAAGACTTAGGTATAATATTTAGTAACAATAGCAAAAGAAATCTTATGTGTTTCCTATTCACATGGCTTTCTGTAAATCTCTGTATCAAATTATTGTTAAAAAGCTTATTCTTGTATCTACATCATGCTATTCCAGATAAATATTGTACCTATTATTTTGTCCCTTGTAAGTAGAGGGGGGAAATTTCATGTGTTCCATTCACATAAAGTCCTCTAACTCTTCAGCAAAGAAACCCCTTATTCAAAAGATGAATCTTTTATCCACAGCATGCTAATCAAGATAAACATCAGCAGAATTGGTCTTCTTACTAGTTTCTTTGCAAATAGAAGGGAATTAAGAAAATTCACAGGCTAAAGCGATAGTCATATCCTTTAAAAGCTGGTTACTATGTAAAACAATTCAAATTCCAATGTCTTTGCTTACCAGGAGTAAACGAACAAGAAACGAGAAGAGAGATACCTTCCCACTTAACAAAAAATTAAGTGGCTAAAATTGAAACAAATAATACGGAAAATTTCGAAGATGGTTAGCTCTAAAAAAATATATATGACATAAATTGTGTGTTTCAGTGAGATCTACATTTTTTGTGTAATAATGTTTGTGAGAAAACAATTAATCCCATTCCAATTGACCATAATAGTTGGCTATCAAATCCCGGCCATGGCATTGAATTTTTCAGTCTGACTCTACCTATCCAACTCCTGTCCTACACACACCTTGTGTGAAAAAAAAATGAATCAAAGTTTTTGTATATCTCTTACAGTTTACCAGCTATACAAAAGTCATCCAGAATGAAGTGGTCGTCTGCCACTGTTCCCAGAAAACTCAAAATATACATTTCTTTTGACATAAAAATATCTTAAACATAAGGTATTTTAATCAAAATTGTTAGAGCCATTTTTGAGAAAGTAAAAATCTTCTACAAATGTTCCATGTAAAGAATAGTTCGGAATGGGGGGGGGGGTTCTGAAGAGCTTCGCGTTGCATCCTTGGAAGATACTGAGCTTAAATATCAAGTTTTTAATTTAACGGATTTTTCGTTTTTGAGTTGTGCTGCCCACAGCACACACATACACATAGACAGATAGACAAACACAATGACATTTTTCTAAAAATGCTTTGTTGGACTCAAGGGTCTCATAATATGTATTTCCTGTGAAATTTCGGTATCGAATTTTTGGGTGCAATATAATATCTTCTCTATACACTATGTACATAGTACGGGTAGAGAAAGTAAAAAAGACTGAAGTAATAATTTATTATTAGAGCTCTGAAAGTCTAAATCTCTGATATATCTACAGCCTCCTTTTTTGATTATCGTTACGTTATTTGGATGGCACTTAACAGGAACCCATGCTGTATTAATAAAGAAAGAAGTAGATTCCTAGGCTTCTAAAGAATCTACTCCAATCACTCAAATTATTATGTATGCCTCGCGAGCTTTGGTAACTTGTTTTTTGGGGGGTGGTAGCATTATGCATCTACATTTTAAATTGATGAAAATGAAAATTCTGATTCAGTTATATTCGTGTGTGTTTAAAGAACTTGCCAATGATTGATAAAGGGGCATTAATTAGTTTTCAAAACACGTGTAATGAAACTTTTAGAATGCCAGCTGTCATAACTGAACGCCTACAACTTTTTATAGGAGAAATGTAGTAGGGTAAAACATAAAGAATACGTTTTAATGTGTTATATCTCTTAATTTCAAATTCCATAATTTGTTAAAAGACAACTAATTAAACTATTTCAACAATTAAATTTCATTATTTTTTATTTATTATAAAATATATTAAATGTATTTGTTCAAAATTAACTATTTTCAAATGCAATTTTGTATTTGTTCAAAATTAACTATTTTCAAATGCAATTTTACATTTTTTCTCCATGTTACGATCCATGTTAAAATCAGAATAATATCGCTGTCCTCGGGTTGCTGCTGCTTCCTTGTAATCGTCTGCTGTGTAGCCCTGAAGACGGTCTCAAGAAGAAGTCGAAACGTTGGCAGAAAATTACGATGACGCGGCAGCAACCAGAAGCCAGTCTTATTATGTACGACACTGGCCGCAGAAGCCTACGAGAACATTAAATCAGAATGTTTCCAAAATGGAAGAAAAGGTGTTCAATAAGGAAAAAAAGCGAAGAAAACGTGGAGAATTACTCTACTCAAGGAACGTCGCCATACAATTAGGATTAGAATTAGGATTAGTCAGGCAGTTATTACACACAATTACAGTGATATGTTTGCCGTGTATCAAAATTCTAGCTTGCTTGGTTATTCATGTAGTAATACTTACTGCGCAAATTCATTGTTCCAATAAAACTAAGCTCCATGATACAATTAAAATTGTATACAGTAACATTTTTACTTTCTCTACCGCATAGAGAATATAGTAGGTAGAGAAGGCATTGTACTCCACCCAAAATTTCGATACCGGCAATGCATACTTTGAGTACCTTGAACAAAACAAAATCTCAGAAAAAAGTTGCGCGTGCGTCTGTCGGTCTGGTATACGTTCTTTTTTTTTTTTTTTTTTTTTTGGTAGTGTTTAACGCCCGCTTTAACTACTAATGGCACCGCAGGCGGTGGCACTGATAATACATGAAAGATGATGGAGCATCGGTGGAATGCGATGGCGGGGGAAACCGGAGTACCCGGAGAAAACCCGCCCCAGCGCCGCTTTGTCCACCACAAATCTCACATGCGGTCGCTTAGGATGGTATACGTTTCAATAACATGTCTAATATACTGTGGATTTTCCACATTCCAAAGATACCTGACCTTAATGTTTATCTTGGTTAGCAAGATGTGGATAAAATAATCATCCTTTGTAAAAATATATTATTTCCAGAACAAGTAGAAAAAGTCATGTAAATGGAATTTATTTTTTATTTCTAATGTTTTAGGGTTTTTAAATTATACAAAAGTAATCTAGAGTAAAGATAACTTCAAAGACTATTCTTGGAAAAGTTAAAGCTCTATTCGAATTGTCTTAGAATAAGGTATTTTAACCAAAATTGTTAATCTTAGTTTTTGAGAGAACAAAAACTTTCGTAAAATGTTCCACGTAAAGTTTAGTTTGGCGTTGAGAGTTTATTGAAAATATTTGGGAGATGCTGAACTTATATCTAACTACTTTTTATTTGTGATTTATAGTATTCATTGACGTGCACACTCGGTGAAATTTTGCTAAAAATGTGTTTCTGTTTCAGAGTAGCAAAACATATATTTCCGGTGAAGTCTCGACATTAAATGTTTTTAGTGAAATACGAGGGATTATCGGAAGCTAAGGTTACAACGACTACAGTGAAACGAGTAAATTTTATGTCGAAAAACTGATACCGCTATGTGATAGTATCATGCTTTAGTTTATTTCTCCCCATAGTCCGCATATCGGTTGAAGCACTTGTGGGATGATTTTGAATATTACCTCCTGGTAAAAATCTTGTCCTTGTGTTGTGAAATGTTGCACGTCTTCACCTGAAGCGAATCGTCGGCCTCCTAGGTATTCCTTCAAAGTGAGGAAAAAGGTGAAAACGCTTGAAGCGAGATACGGGTAGTAAGTAGGGTAGTTGATGATATTCCATTGAAACTGCTTCACCAGCGTGGCGGTCTTTTGGGCCACGCGTTGTCGTGAAGGAAGATAACAACCTCGGTGATTTGCGCTCATACGCTTCTTCTTGTGTTGGACAGACTGTGAAACAAACTTTCCAATACTGCTGAATATCGTGAAAAATGTGATAAATACTTCCAAAAGACATTACCAGTTCTACGTATATGTCGTAATATGAGCCTGCTGTTCTGAATCAGCTCCTTCACGCCAGCTGTGTACAATCTGGGGATGCAATGCTGGGTCGGTCACTGTGATTCTCGTCGGTGACGTTTTCTCTACCGGCTGCAAACTTTTGACACAATACAGTCTCTCCATAAACCTCTACCAGCTGCGGTTACATGTTTCTTTGCCCTCAGAAATCCCATAGCTGAGCGGATTTCTTCGCGAGAGGAGTTTTCCAAACGAGTCGCCATTTGTGTTTACCATGCAATAGCGCTGTAGGTGGCAAGTGGCTGAAACTCTGCACACGTATTAGAATTTCTGTACACTATTAAATTTCTGATCATCCCTCCAACAATATTTTCCTGCTTGCTATACGCAAAGAGAAAATAGAAACCTTAGCTGCTTATAAGCTGCACTTAATTACTATCTTAATCCAATTCCTTTTTCGGTTGAGATGCATCACGTATAATTCTGGGTTGGTTTACTTCCTCTAAGAGGATTAGTACGTAGTACGTCCACTTACCATAAAATAACCTGCAAGTTCATTAATTCAGAGTGTGTTCGTCCATTTATTCCCTACAGAATTTAAGATAACTTTTTGGTTGTAATTCAAGCTAGTTAATGGCTGCCTTAACTAACGAGCCAGTTAAAGGACTGTGCTTTTATAAGGGAAAGATTATCTTTTTTTTAATGAATAAGGAAAAGCAATCTTAAAATAACCTATTTAATAAGTAAACCGTATCTTCTTCTGTGTATTTGGATTTTTTTTTTTTTCAGAGGAGTGACAAACTTGAAACATCCATGTTTCAAAAGTTTTATTTAAAGCTGTGCTTTAAGTAACCAAACTGGGTTTCTTGATCATTTTTGTAACCTTCTCTCTCGTATATAATATATTTCATTGCAGAAAACTTAATAAGTTTTAAGGGTGATTAATTTTGCCGTTTTATATTTTTTCTAGTATCTAACGTCCATCTTATAATTGACGGTTTTATGATACATGTAATGAAATGATAATTTCGTAAGTAAATATGGGAAAAAAACCACCCTGACCTAAGTTTAGGTTACCTCTCCTGGCTTTTACTAACTTTGAGGATTGAGGAAAGCTTACTAAAGAAATCAGTTAGGGACGATTGTCCTAGCGTAAATTCAACCGTAGACTTTCGTTTCACGATTCCTGCCTTCCAATTAGTATGATGAAATATTATCATAAACAAATTCGCCATCGTAGTGGATAATGACTTCGCAAGTCGCTTTGAGATATGATTATTTGAGAGCTCCTCAAAACACCCCGGGATATCTGAATCAGATGAGAGTTTCTAAATCGCTTAGGCATATCTTGCCATTACAGAAAAGTTAAAAGCTTCTTATCGCTCTAAGAGGTAATAGTTTCTGCCTTAAAATGTTTGTACTGATCACGAATGTTTTATAACTATGATAATTTCATTGCAAGTTTTATTCAGTATTTAACTAACAACAAGATTACTTACTAGCATAAATTCTGGCAGACAGAATGTAGTGCTGCGATACACATTCTAATAATTTCATAAAGACATTTATTTGGAATAAATTGTGCATTTTGAAGAGCTATACATTTTTTGTTCAGGAAGTTTTCAGTCTATAGCTTATCACTTACTATTTATACAAGAAGATACAAAAACATTCCGAATGAAGAGGTTTTACAAAATATTTCCAAAACGCCATGGATCTGTGATTCGAATCCTGGCCGGAGAATTGCAGTTTTCAATTTGATTCAACCTTTCAACCAAATGGTTACACATGTAGTTATAACTTTTTTGAAATTTATCTTTAAAAACTCAAATGTCTTTCCTTACATCTCTGTAACAAATTATTGTTAATCAGCTTATTCTTCTATCCGCTTCTTGCTAATCGAGATAAACACAAACAGAAACGGTTTTATTACTTAGTTCCTTATAGGTAGAAGGGAAAGTAAGGGAATACACTAGACTTAGCCGACAGTCACATGTTTTAAATAGTGATTGCTATTCAATTGAAATCCGTTTCTTTGCGTGGTAGGAGTTGACAAGATTTTTAAAACTGAAAATTACAAGGAATATCTCAAAACATCATCAAAAATATCTCTAGGAAAAAATTAGATGACATAAATTGTATTTTAAAGAGCTCTACATATTTTGTGTGGTAAATGTTTATATATATCATCACGGTTTACTAGTTATGAAAAATTGAAAAACATTCATCCAGAATAAAGAAGTCTTAAGAGGCTATTTCCAGAATATTCAAGATATACATTTTACTTGTCATGTAATATCTTAAACTTAAGAGATTTTAAGCAAAATCGTTAGAACCATTTTTGAGAAAATCACAGTTTTCGAAATTTTTACCGAGATAAGGGTACTTGGAGGTGGGGGATTTTGTTGAAAATCTTCGTGTCGAACCCTTTGGAGATATTGAACTTAAATATCAAGTTTGCTATTGAACGGATTTACCTTTTTTGACCTATGCTGCCCCCCCCCCCACACACACACACACAACACAGATATACACATACGGACATGTTTCCAAAAATAATTGTTTTTGATTCAGGGGATCCAGAAACATGTATTTCCGGTGAAATCTCGATGTCGAATTTTGGGTGTAATACAATACCTTCCCTATACAGGATGTACATAGTTCGTGTAGAAAAAATAAAAACTAAATTTAGCAGTTATATTAAGGAAACATATGCATTGTACTAGTTCCATGAAACTAAAATGTACCCACTATAGAGAAAAATCACAAAAGCAGCTTACCAAAACATCTCATTCCAACCGACACTATGGCTGTAGACCATATTCGTATTGCACTTAGATCATTTGTGTCCATTAGTATTGATTTAATTGTTTTTTTCACACAATCCGTGTGTAGGACAGGAGTTGGATAGGTAGAGTCAGACTGAAAAATTCAATGTCATAGCCGGAATTTCATCCACGGATCTCCCGGTCTGTAGCTGTTAGCTCTATCACTGAGCTACCATGGCAATATGCTGGCATAGCATTAAGATTCTCATCTGACTCGTATGTTTCCCAATAATGTTACAATGTAAGTACTTTAAGTCCCAGATTCATGGTATAGCCAACCATTATGGTCAATTAGTATTGATTTAATTGTTTTTTCACACAAGCCCTGTGTAGGAAAGGAGTTGGATAGGTAGAGTCAGACTGAAAAATTCAATGCCATAGCCGGGATTTGAACCACGGATCTCCCGGTCTGTAGCTGTTTGCTCTACCACTGAGCTACCAAGGCAACATGCCGGCGTAGCATTAAATCCCGGCTCAAATCCCGGCTATGGCATTGCATTTTTCAGTCTGAATCTACCTATCCAATCTGTGTCCAATTAATTCGTTGATTGCCTACAGACTTGCTTCATTATTTCCTCAAATTACAAGGCACATGATACTGCCTATTGGAGTGAAACCCAAGTGTGCACAGTAGGTAGAGATCATATTTCTTGCTATTTGCTGTGAAATTTAAGGAAGCTCATCAAGAAGTTGATGAAGCGTGCTATTCTTCTTGTACCACTGTCTCGCCTGTCTGTAAACGCGGCTGCCGTGTTGATTTTGTCAACACGTAACCCGAGTCTTCCGTCCACAAGCAACGCTGCTTGTTTGTTCAAGGTGCGCAAACAGGGAACATCCAATTTTCTTCTTCAGTTTATTCCCTTTGCAAAACGTCCCAATGCGCATTTACGTCGTAATTTTTAGAGCTTTATAAAAGAAGCGGAATTGAACACCTTGACACGTTGCGAAATTATCATGAGTATTACCATGCGTGTCTTCATTATGTCAATATTTCACGACTGGAGCGAAGCGACGAGTGAATTGTCCTAAGAAATGAAAACACGAGTTGTATGTTTTAAGGCAATTCAGCAAAATAGACTGTTAATAGTGTATAATATATAGAAAGGGAGATTTTATCACGCTATGATTGTAATACTTACATTAGCTCTCAAATGGTAGATGATGCATTTGACCATGTATATTTGACAATTTTTTACTTTCTCTACATGTAGTATGTACATACATAGTGTATAGAGAAGGAATTGTAATGCACCCAAAAATTTGATACCGAGATTTTACCAGAAATACATGTTTTGGGTCCCCCTGAATCCAAAAAAAAGCATTTTTGGAAAAAGGTTCATGTGTGTGTGTGTCTGTGTCTGTGGTATTTAAGTTTGGTATCTTCCAAGGATGCGACACGAAGATTTTCAAGAAAATCACCCACCCCAACTACCCTTTACATGGAACTTTTTTCGAATATTTTGATTTTCTCAAAATTGGCACTAATGATTTTGATTAAAATATCGTATATTAAATATATTTACCTGACAAATAATATGTATATCCTGAATTTTCTGGAAATAGCCTCTGAAGACTAAGTTTATTGTGGATGAATTTTACGAAATTTCGCATAACTGCTAAACCGTAAGAAATGGACAAAAACTTACCACACAAAAAATGTAGAGCATATTAAAATACACAATTTATATTATATAATTTTTTTCGAGGATTTGATCGTTTTTTTTAAGGTATTCCTTGATTTTGGTTTCAGGTTTAAAAATTTGTACTTTTCTCATACAGGAATTTGTCAACTCGTGTCCAAAGAAACAAAGGAACTTCAGTCACCTAGTAACCAGCTTTTGACTTCACTTTAACCTATGTACTCCCATATTTCGCTTCTACTTACAAGGAAGCAAGTAATGAGTTTTTTCTCGAATAGCATGAAGTTAATAGAAGAACAAGCTTATTAATAATAATTTGTTACACAGAAATAGAGAAAGTCATGTGAATGGAACACATCAGATTTTTTTTTACAGCCTCCTGAATTATGACATGCCCGCCTGTACCTACACCCAAAGTACGAATATCGATAGCTACAATAGAAATAGGAAACAAATCTTTTATTTCAGTTTTTAATAACTAATACATGAAATGAAAACAAACGTTATTTTATTTGAGGTTATTGTACTCATCTTATACATAGGAAATACAAATAATGCTTATTTTCACTCCTTTTTTAAACCAAACACATTATGAACTGGATAAAACTTTAAATATGCATTGTAACTGAATGAATTAAAAGTACAGTTGTGGAACTGACAGTTATTAAAATTAATGGTTGGATTACCACCGTGTTACCAATAACCATGACAGGAGATTAAACAAACAAGCGTCAGATGCGACAAGATTTCAAAGAAATGAACATTAGCCGCGATAAGATGTTTCTGCAATATCGGTTTCTGCGAGGTTGGAATTGCCTAATCTCGGCCATTTTATTGGAGCTTTAATAGTTGAGCTAAATTATCTGATAAATACAACTGTCGAAAGCGGAACATGGAAACTGGAACACTTGACATCTTTTGAAATATATTGCTGAAATATCGCAAAACGGCATACTATTATAGTATCTTTAAAATAACAAATGCTATGTATTACTCTTACATGCAATTTTCTACCCACTAATGTTAGCCTTTAACAAAACTACTACAAATGATTCCTAAGCCCGCTTGAATAGTGTCGGGGTAGCGTGTCTGCCTCACATTCAACAGGTCGCGAGCTCAAATCTTGCTTAAGTGAAGGTTTTTTCGCGGTTCTCCCTCATCCTGAGAAGAGGAATGCCGAGTAACTTTAAACTTCATGGACCCCGAGATCATTTAGCATCATTTCACCAACTTTAATCATCGTCCGATGTGACCAACCACGTTAGATATATATATATATATATATATATATATATATATATATATATGTGTGTGTGTGTGTGTGTGTGTGTGTTTGTGTGAGTGTGTGTGTGTAGTAATGTATTCCATCCAAAAATTTCAAAATTTCACCGAAAATATCGTTAAATGGCAAATTTTATCTTCCAAGGATGCGAAACGAAGGTTATAAAGAAGCCCACACCTCAAACTATAGAAAAACATTATAGATCTTATAAAGTACAAATCATATGGAAAATAATTGTGGAATTAATCCACTTCCGACACATTTAATGTTATTGGTTTAAATTAAAGTAGTTAGACTTCTCTCAAATTAGAAGTAATTTTTTTTTTTTTTTTTTTTTTTTTTTTTTTGTGAAGCAAAGAAAACAGAAATTCAAGGCCATCAGCAGCGACCAGTTTTTAAAGGTTTGACAGTTAACATTTGTCAATTGCTTCAATGAGCTGGAGTTTCGTCCCACAGGAGTTCTTGTACATGCCTGTAAATATACAGATATGAGGCTGTAACCTTTAAGTCTGGTTTGAACCTTGGGATCTAACCGACCGATGCACCCCGAGAGAAAATATGTAATAAAACATTTCCACAAATGTTTATCTCGATTAACATGAAGTAGATATAAGATTACGTTTGTAATAATGCTTGAAAAATGGTTGAAGAGGGTCATGTGAATGTAACACATATTTGCATTTTCTCTACCATATGTACAATGTGCTGTCATTTACCGGAAATACATATTTTAAAGATATCTAACTCAAAAAAATTAGAAAACGTTCCGGATGTGTATTTGTGTGTATGTGTGTGTGGATGTGTATTTGTGAACAGAATAAATCAAATAGGAAAAGCCGTTTTAGTATCAAATTTGGCAATTAAGTTTAGTCATTTCCAAAGATACGAGACTAAGATTTTTAAGAAAAAGCCCACTTTAAGCTACACTTTAAATAGAAACTTTCTTTAAAATTTTGGATTTTCTCATATATGGCAATAACCATTTATACTAAAATGCCATGAATTACAGATATTACAGTGAAAGTATAACCATGCATTTTTTGGGAATACCCTCTAAAGCCTATCCATTATGGAGGACTTTTGCATATCCGATAAGAGATACACAAAATCTTACAATCCAAAATGTAGATATGGTTCAAACATACAATTAATGTCATGCGTAATTTTCTGTGTTGGTAACCATTTCTGAAATGTTTCTTGTTATTGCTTTCAATTTTAAAAAATTTATAATTTTCTCAAACTGAAAGGAGAAACATGTTATCGTCCATTGGTTTCCAATTCACCAGGTCTAATCCAGCAGGAAACAATGGATTTTTTCGGTATCCTTGACATGGTATCCTTGGGAAGTACAGTAAAGCCATTGTTATGGTGTCGTAGATTTACGGCACGTAACAGAACCTTAAGCCTGATAAAGAGGCCTCTGAGCAAAATTGCTGTCTTTCAAGCATGCTGGGAATCGCAGGAATTAAAAACATCCATATATAAAGCTCAATTTATGTTTCTTCTCTTTTACTTCTAGCCTTACAAAGGGAAACGAATTTCAAATTCAATCCCCAAGCGATAACTTTTAAAAGATTTGACTATCACTTTGCATATTATTTCCCTTAGTTTTCTTCTACTTATAGGGAACTAAGAAACAAAATCATTTCTGGCATGGAGTAGGAGGAAGTCTTTTTTGTAAAAATAAGTAGAGAAAGTGTTGTAAATGTAACTCATAAGAGTTGGGGCTTCTAAATCGTAAGCCACCTTTCATCTGAAACCATGACTTCCTTCTTATTTCTACGCTTTCGAGAGAATCACCTCCACTATATAATTCGCTACTCCTACCCCGCCGAGTTTCCTCATGGAGCGGAGCTTTTTGTGAAGAATCTTTGACCATAATACTCAGAATTTTGAAGAAATTAAGTACTGGAATTTCAACCAGTTCGCACTGCTGTTAGTTATGAAAAGCAATCTAATGTTATTGGCATATTAGTCCTCAGGGCACAGTTTCGGAACGAAATGGGATCTAAACTTTTAGCAGAATGTGCCTAACTTTTAGTTAGAGGCGCTATGGAGAGTTATCGAAAGGGAAAAAGTGGAGTTTGGATATGATTGTAGCTAGAGACTATGAAAGTCATATTAACAAAGAAGACGGTAGAATAGTATAATTTAGAAAATACAATAAATAGATTCAGGAAGTAAAAGAAATCATAACTGGCAGACAGGATGTAAAAAGAGTTTTCATTTGTTTGTTTTGATTGAGATTTTAATATTCAATCTTTCATTATATATGTTCTATACAATTTGCTGATATTACTTGACACAACTTAATTTGTATAAAGTAAAATATTAAGTTTCAGATTATATGTTGGACAATTAATCAAATATTCCGATACAAAGTGCGTAAAGAGACAAACCTAAAATTTTAAACGAAGTTTTGATACCAGCTAAAAGACAGAAAATGAGCATGACATCAGAAATAAACAGTGTAAATGGAAATACAAAAAATGTTTTCATACTAGAAAAGTAAATATAAGAGAATAAATAAGAACATTTAACATTAATGAGAGGTTTAAAAAAAACAGGCAGAAAGAATGCCAGATACAGCATCAGAAAACAAATAATGGAACACCATCCTAAAGAAAAGAGATCTACGTGCAGATTCAGGAGAAATGACTTGAGGACCTTTAAGGCACTATAGGCAACTAGTTACCACACCATGAAATTGAGGGGAAGAAGAAGAATAAAAGATGAGGAGGATAACAAGTTATTTAATACAGCTTTTATAGTTTGGTTGTGTGCTTTAAATTTTAGTTTTCTAATTTTTTTGAACATGTGTATCTCGCAAACTATCCGAAATGAATATTTGATTTCGTTTTTGAAATATTCCTTGTTATTGGTTTGAGGTTTAAAGTACTTTTTCTCATACGGGTATCATATTTCTATCACATAACAATCAGCTATTAAATGATTTAATTACCGCTTTGCCTAATGCATTCACTTGTTTCTGCTAATTTTATCAGACACGTAGATTTCACCGGAAATACAAGATTTAAGGACACGAATCCAACAAAGCATTGTTAGAAAACCTCTGTGTGTGTATGTGTGTGTGAGTCAGTGGACAGCTTAACTAAAAGGAGGAAAAAGAACAAAAAGAAAAGCCGGTTAAACACCAACTTTGGTATTTAAGTATAGTATCTTGCAAGAAAGTGACTTTCAGGAAGATCCACCGACCCCAAAATATCGGTTATATTGAACACACTTCAAAATGTACTTTTTTCAAAATGACTCTAACGATTTGCATAAAATACCGTATATTAAACACATTCACAAGACAAATCAAATCAAATCAAATCAGTCGAGAACTTTTTGGGAACAGCCTCTGAAGACCTCCTTATTCTTAATTATGAATGACTTTGTATAATTGGAAAACCGTCGAGGATAAAGACAATCTTACTGCTAAAAATTTAGGCTCGTGAAAACATAACTTATGTCATATTGTCACATCCTGACTGTATGCACTGGATATGCTAATAATGAGAATATTGGTTTCATATGTTGGCGACATTCATAAAAAACCCGTTAGAATGGCATTTTCCTCTTTTGCATTGTGGACTTAGTACGGAGTGGTTGTAAAGACGCCTCTTGGACGCCAAGTTTGGCCTCACGCTAAGAGGGAACATAAGGTAATAATATAACAGCTTAACTAGTGAAAAGAATATTTTCCCTAATCCATCCTCTCATAGCCAAGCGAGTTTCTTAAAGCTTATAACAGTAGCGTGACATGTCTTTTTCTTTTCTTTCTTTTTTTAATTATTTCTTTTTTTTCAAGGCAAACCGTTTTGAGATTTCCTTCTTATCGATTTTAAAATTTCCAATACTTAGGTTTTCTCAAATGGGAAGGCGTTTTTATTTTTTCATATTGATCATGTAAACAGAAGGTAATTTCCATTGGTCAAATAGCGATAGCCTTTTAAAACATTTTACTATCACTTTAGTCTAGTGTATTTCCTTATTTACATTCTACTTAGAAGGAATTAAGTAATAAAACCATTTCTGCTAATGTTTATCTCGATTGGAATGAAGTAGAGAGAAGAATAGGACTTTGTAAGAATAATTTGTTACAGAATATGTACTGAAAATCATGTGAATGGCATGCATCAGATTTTTACTTTCTCTAGCCCGCATGTACAAAGTACATATATGTTTTGGGTCCCCTGAGTCCGAAAAAAACATTTTAGAAAAAGGTCCGTGCGTGTGTCTGCCTGTCTTTCTGAGTGTGTGACGTGAACAACATAGCTCAAAAACGAAAAGACCGTTAAACACTGAACTTGGTATATAGATAGGTTTAATATCTTGCAAGGATATGACACGAAGATTTTCAAGAAAATTCTCCCATTACAAACTACCCTTTACATGGAAATATTTTCAAAAATGTTGATTTTCTTAACAATGGCTGTAACGATTTTGATTAAAATCCCGTATATTGAAACTATTTAGATCCCAAATGAAATATATAGCTTGAATTTTCTGGGAATAGCCTCCGAAGACTTCTTTATTCTGGATGAATTTTGCCGAATATTGTTTAACTGCTAAACGGTAATTGTGGTCAAACAACACAATTATGTCCTTTACGTTTTTGTTGTGGAATTAATCATTTCCGATGTATTCCTTGTTATTGGTTTCAATTATGAAGTACTCTCAGAGAGGAAGTGTCCGTTTTTCTTTTCTTCTACTCCTGACAAAGCAAAGAAGCGATTTGCAATGACAATAGCATAACGATAACTTTTAAAACATTTGACTGTCCCTTTAATCTAATGTGTTACCTTAGTTTCCTTCTACTTATAAGGAACTAAGTAATAATAACATTCTGCTAATGTTTATCTGGATTAGAACTGTCTAGAAAGAAGAAGAATCTTTTGTATGAAATGTTAGAGCAGCTGGAGAAAGTCATGTGAATGTAACAGATCAGCTTTTTTTAAACATCGGTTGATGAAGCCGGCTCTAGGTTTCCCAAACATATGGCGATCAATACTCAGCACTCATACAAAACTATTTCAATGCATTAGTAACGTATCTGTCATTCACAAAGGCATGTTGCATATACACACTGATAGTGTAAAAAATAAAAGATGTTGTTATTTGTTTTATTTTTTTCAGACTTCAAAGGATTAGTGTACTGTGTAGCACTCAATTTAATTCTGGTGTTTAAATTTCAGTTGCAAATAATTACGTACTTAATTGGTAAATTATTGCATGGATCAACTATAAAAACAACGATAAAAATTCTGATTTACTACATTCAAATAGATTTTTCTACCTATGCTTCAACAAACTGTTCTTACAAAAGCTTATTCTTCTATCTTTTTCACCTTATCAAAATTAATATTACCAGAAATAGTTATATATCGATATTATTTACTTGTCCAAGGTTAATAGCTGAAGCGAAAGTCATTTATTTTAAAACCAAGTTACTATGTAATGGTATTGAAACTCCGTACTTTATGCTTGACCACAATATAAATAAAAGCCATTCACATGATTTTCTCTATACCACTGTAGCTAATTATTGTTAAAAAGTATATTATTCTATCAATTTCATACTAATCGAAATAAACATTTGTCTTATTGCTTGCTTCCTTGTTAGTAGAAGGATAATTTAAGTATTTTGAAACTAAAACTGAAACCAATATTTCCGAAATATCTCGGATATATGTGACACAAATTGCGTATTTTAAGATCTAATTTTTAGTTTAGTAAGTTTTTTTACTTATTTCTTACAGTTTATCAGTTATACAAAATTTAGCAATGAAGAGCTCTTCAGGTGCTATTCCTAGAACATTCAAGATGTATATTTTATTTGTCATGTAAGTATTGTTAATATTCTGTATTTTAATCAGAATTGTTAAAAATCATTCTGAAAAAATCAATATTTCTAAATGTTCTCCATAAAAACTGTAGTTTGGGATGGGAGAATTGTTTTTAGTCTACGTGTCACAGCCTTTTAATATACTAAACTTAAATATCACGTTTGGTATTTTACCAACTTTTTGAGTTATCGTGTTCCCAGACATACGAACACACACGAACATTTTCAAAAAATACTTTATTTGGATCCTGGAGTCCCTAAACCGTGCATTTCCGGTGAAATTTCTGTACCGACGTTTTGGGTGGAATGCAATACCTTCTATATATACTGTGTAAAAAGCACGTGTGGTAAAAGTAAAATGAATAGCAATTCCCATTTGAAAAAGCAAAAGCATTATGAAATTTAAAACAATTACAAGCAATATCTCGAAAATGGTTAGGTCCACAACAAAGATGAATTTGAAAAAGGGCTATTCCCATGTAATTCAAGATACATAGGTAATACATTCTCTAGCCCGGCATGTACAATGTACATAGTGGAGAGAGAAGGTACCGATACCGAGATTTCACCGGAAATACCTATTTTAGGCACCCTTGAATCCAAAAAAAAAAAAAAAAAAAAAAAGCAGTTTCAGAAAAAGGTTTTTGCGTGTCTGTGACAACAGAGCTCAAAAACGAAAAGACCGTTAAACACCAAACTTAGTATTTAAGTTTGGTACCTTCCAAGGATGTGACACCAAGATTTTTAAGAAAACCCTTTTACATGGAAACATTTTCGAAAATGTTGCTTTTCTTAAAAATGGCCTTAACGTTTTTGATTAAAATACCGCATATTAAAGCCGTTTCAATCTCAAATAAATTATATATCTTGAATTTTCTGGGAATGGCTTATTAAGAGCTGTTTATTGTGGATGAATTTTGCATAACTGGTAAACCGTAAGAGATAGACAAAAACTTACTACACAATTTAGTACCGAAATTTCACCGGAGATATATTTTGAGACACCTGAATCAAAATAACTACAATGTTCTTGTGTGTTTTTTATTTTTTTTGATATCGTTTAACGCCCGCTGTTACTACATATGGCCCGCAGACGATGACACTGATGGTATGGAATGAAGATGGAGCACCGGTGAAATGCTATGGCGAGGAGAACCGGATAAAACCCGCCTCTGCACCGCTTTATCCACTACAAATCTCACATGCGGCTGCTTGGTATCGAACCCGGTCACCTAGGGAGTGTGTATGCATGTGCGGGCCACACAAGTGAAAAACGAAAACACCAAAAGATTAAAATTGTTATTTAAGAGGAAAATATTAAATATGCTCAAAGGATGCGATAGTATTTTGTACCCACCCCCAATTGCATGGAATTTTTCCATATGCCTCTAACGATTTTTATTAAAATGCGTATGTTTAAGATATTTTCATGACAAACCAAATGTTTATCATGAATTTTCTGGGAATTGCCTCTGAAGACCTCTTCATTCTGGATGACAATTGATTGACAACCGTAAGAGATAGACAAAAACTTACTACACAAAAAATGTAGACCTCATCAAAACACCCAAATTGTTAATATATATTCTTTACGGAAAATTACCTATTTTCGAGATATTTCCTATTATTGATTTGAATGTAAATTACCTGTTTTATTTCTCTTTTAGTTTACTCCCGGTCACGGAAAGACGACCGAATTTCATTTACAATCGCATAACGACAGCTTTGAAAATATTTGTCTATATTTTAGCCGTGAATTCCCTGATGTCATTTCTGCTTATAAGGAAGTAAGTAATAAGACCATATCTGGCTGCGTCTTGATTAGCATGGTGTGGATGAAGAATCATCTTTTGAAAATTTGTTTGTTTGCAGAATATATAGAGAAAGTCATGTGAATTAAGCACGTCAAATTTTGTTATTTACTCCGTAAAACAAGCTTGGAAATTATTGAATTTCATCCAAAAATTCGATATTGAGAAATCAGCGGAAACTTCTGTGAACAGCAAAGCTCGGTTAAACATTCAAACTTTATTTAAGTTCTGTATTTTCCAAGGATACGAAACGATTATTTTCAAGAAAATCTCCAACTCCAAAATACCTTTATATGGAAAAGTTTCGAAAATTTTCATTTTCTCAAAAATTACCTCTATTGTTTTTTTATTGAATATAATATTTAGGATATTCTTATGATAATGAAAACCATATTTTGAATTTTCCGACACTAGCCTTTGAATTCTTATCTATTTGCATAACTTTTGCATAACTAGTAAGAGATAGACAGAAATTTACTACACAAAAATGTAGACCTAGTCAAAACACACAATTTATGTCAAATACCTACATTTTTATGAAGGTACACGCGTTCGAACTATTCATTATTGCTGGTTTCAGTTTACCGTTCTAAAATGGGTAGCCGTTATTCGTTTTCTCGTCTACTGTGGAAACACGGAGAAGGATATTTCAAAGTTATCACATAGCGACAACCTGTTAACGTTTTGATAATACCCTAGCGTATTCTCCTGTTCTTGTTGTATCTACAAGAAAAGCATAATACAAGTGCTTCTGCAAATCTCTTATCCTGACTAACATGACTCATAGATGAATAAGCTAAGAATTGTTTTTTGAAGAATGGGTGGAGAAGTCATTTGAGTGTAATATATCACATTTTTCCCCCCTTTTTTTTTTTGTTAACGTCTGTCAATTCTTTCAGCGGGTGAACTTTCCTTTTTTGCATTTAAACTTTTCAAAAGGTTCCACTTATTCGTATCTTTGATCATTTTGGTGTTAATTCCGTAGTTTAAATGTTAGTAGTAAAATAATGCTGTATTATTTGGTGTATACCATATTTAAGGTGAGATTCACTTGATTACAAGCGTTTTGGGGGAGGGCAATAACATTGTTTATCTGTTTCGAAAGGGTATGTTACTAATCTCTCACTACCCTTAGGAGGCACAAATATTCTCATGATCCATACTGAACTGAAACATTTCTGTTTTTCTTAAAAAATAAACATCATCAATATTTAGCCATGTTTCCTGGTACTATCTTTGAGTCTTGAAATTATAACTTTAAAATATTACAAATAAATTTCAGTCCATCATGGAAATGTCATTTTTGTAGCACATATGTTACGGTTGTAAGCAACACATACCCTACGGAGAAGTGTTTTTAAATATACAGGATGTTAGGAGTATATGTGGAGATATTAAAATTGTTAATTATGAACAATATAATGAATAAAATTACATTTATATTTGCTTCATTTGCTGATTTATAATTCTACTCATTAACAGTAGTATGTTTTCAGGTTGATTACTAGCGCATGGCGTGGCCCATACACAAGACATACGTGTGTATTTTCTTGAAGACCGATGGTGTGAAGGTGTAACCATGAGTGGACAAACCTCGTTATAACAAATGTTTTATCGGAATTGATTTTTAATGCAAGGCTAGTAACCTCACACAACCTTGAGACCCCCAAAACGGATAGGATTAGGAGAATTTTAATAAAGAGTTTACTTAAACTATTCTCTGGTTCTGCCATTCTTACAAGAATGCTGCCAAGTGCAAAATTCCCATGATAGGAAACACCTAAGCTCATGCAGTTAGACACATGGGCTTTAAACTTTTAGGGTGCTGCGCCTGTAAGGCTATAAGTTAAATTGGAAAATTGAGGAGATATGAGGGGAGCAGCTATTTGTGACAGCTCTATTACAGCTTCCAATTGAAGTCACATGGTGACGCAGCAGGAACATGCCCATCTATCCTTCAGCTCGACCCTTTCACCTATCTGTCTCCATCTGCTTCTCATATGTGCCGTGAACCGTGAATATGAGCTGCATACCACCGCCAGTAGAATCCCGCCTCCAAAGGGTTACTATACCGAACACTGTTTTTTTCTCATTTTAAACACATTGCAATTGTTTCAACTTTTAGGATGTAAGATTTGCACGAACTTGTTTCTTTTGTGTCTTTATTTGGAGAGGAACAACAAATGAAACATAAAATGTATGAAAATATTTATAAATTAAAATATGACTTAAAAAATTAAACCATACAATTGAAAAAGTCTAAAATATTTTAGTTTTAACACTAACTGATATCTTACATTCAATGACTTTATCCAAAATATTTCTATGAAAGCTTACTTACTACCTATCTTATGTGGATCGAAATAAACTTTTCTTTCTTTTTGTAAATATTTGTGTTAATGTCCTTCAACCTGAAACAATTCCAATTAAAAAAATAGAAAATATTATATTTTTAATGCTAGTTATTGTTATATCCACATGACTTTATCCAAAATATTCCTATAAAAGCTTATTTTCATGTTTATTGAAATACAAAATCACAGTTTAGCTTTCTTTAAACTGATAGACTAGATCGATAATGGATTAATTTTGAAATGATACTCAAAAGAACTCAGGGTCCTTGGAGCTCAGAGACAGTGATACTCATATTCTCAGGATAAGGGAAAACCCTGTGAAATCCTAATCCGGGGAACTTACACTAACCTAGATTCGAAGTCGTGATCTCTTGAGTGTGAGAAAGACACGCTACCATCCCATTACCGCGGGGAATAAACCTTTGTAGAAATATAAATATTTCGTTTTGGTTACGAGGGAGACAGAGAAAGCAGAATTGATAAACATACGTCTCTATATACCGGTCTTGAAATTCCATATCTTTCCACGTTAACGCGAGAAACAAGGAAGATGAAGATGACGCACATTTTCGAAACGTTGGAGTCATTCCATCTATTTACCTTCCTAGAAGCCCAAGAACATTTAGAGTTAAGTTTCATGACTTTTTCTACTCTTACAAACTAATCTTATAAAGCTTATTCGTCTATCTGCTTCCTTATTACAGATAAACCTTAAATAATAATTTCGTTGGAGGTACAAAAGGAATTCAATTTAGTTCCGTCATGTAGACTGTATAGCCAAATTTACAGTGGATTCTTAGTCAAGGACTTTGTAGGTTTGGTTTCGCCACATGGCATTTAGTGACAACTATTGACCCACCATCGGTACATGGCACTAACTTGCAAACATGAAAGATAGTGAATTCAGCCCAGGGAACTTTACGTGCAAATGAACATTACACGGGACTATCGGATTTATTTCCCTTCCGAAGGAATCTATGCTAGGGATTTTTACGTCCGAAAACATCCATCAACCTCCACCAGGTTTGAAGCCGCAACCTTGGATATTCGAGATAACCACTACACTACTGAGGGCAGCTATAAAAAAAGAGTACAATAGCTTAAAGGGGTAGTCAAAACTCTTCAATGTCTGTCGTTAATTGGATGCTTTGAAATTGTATTTACTTTGCGTAAACATAAAAATAAAAAGAAAAACAAATCTGAAGTGTTCCATTCACATGACTTTCTCTACATCTCTGGAAAAAATATTATTAAAAAGCTTATGTTCTATTTACTTCATGCTAATCGAGAAAAAAATAGCAGAAATACTCTTATTACTTGCTTCCTTGTAAGTAGAAGCGAAATAAGGGAGTACTATAGGTTAAAGCGATAGTTAAAAGCTGGTTGCTATGTGACTGAACTTCCTTTGTTTATATAGACAAGAGTTGACAAATTCCTGTATTAGAAAAGTATAAGTTTATTCAAAGCTGAAATCAATAACAAGGAATATCTCAAAAAACGATCAACTCCACGAAAAAAAAAATGTATATTACATAAATTGCGTGTTTTAACGTGCTCTACATTTTTGTGTGGTAAGTTTTTGTCCATTTCTTACGATTTAGCAGTTATGCAAAATTCCGTAAAGTTCATCCAGAATAAACTAGTCTTCAGAAGCTACTCGAGAAAATTAAATATATATTTTATTTGTCTGGTAAATATCTTAAATATACGATATTTTAATCAAGTGAGGCATTTTCGAAAAAATAAAACGATTGAAAAAAGTTCCATGTAAAGGATAGTCTTCGTGTTCATCCTTGGAAGATACCAAACCTAAATTCCAAGTTCGGTTTTTAACGGACCTTTCGTTTTTGAGCTATGCTGCCCACAGGCACATACACACATAGACACATGTTTTGAAACCCCTGAATCTAAAAGAAATATTTTTAGAATCATGTTCATGTATGTGCCTTTGCCAGCATAGCTGAAAAGCGGAAAGTCGGTTAAATACCAAACTTGGTATTCAAGTTCAGTATATTCCAAGGATGTGACACGAAGATTTTCCAACAAAGACCCTCACCCCCAATTACCCTTACATGGAACATTTTTCGAAAATTTTTATTTTCTCAAAAGTGTCTAACGATTTCTATTAAAATGGCATATGTCTAAGATATTTTCATGACAAACAAAGTGTATGTCTTGAATTTTCTGGTTATATCCTCTCAAGAACTCTTCATTCGGATGACTTTGTATGGCTAACAAACCCTAAGAGATAGACAAAAACTTTCTATTTACACAAAAAATGTAGATCTCATCAAAACATTCAAGTTATATCATACAACTTTTTTGTTACAGTTAAACTTTTTGGAGTCATTTCATGTTATTGGTTTCAGTTTTAAGGTATTTGAAACTTTTCTCAAACACCTTCATCTTTCATCTTCTCCTTTGTTTAATCTTAGGAAGCAGAGAGAACCGAATTTCAAATGTTTCATTTATGGAGGATTTTAAAGGATCCGACTATATCCTTAGCCTAGTGTATTCCATTATTGCCCTTCTACTTAGAAAGAAACAAGACCAATTCTGGCATTGGTTATCTTGATTAGCATGACGAAAAAGAATAATCTTTTGTGACGAAAATTTGTCATGTGAAAAGAAAAATCAAGGGCTTTGTAATTTTCCACTAATTCTACCTTCCTTTCCACTAATTATCTAAAAATTAAATTTCACGTAGTAAGCAATAAATTACTGTATAACAGCTAGAAGTAATAAAAATAGGAAATGTGAACTAGCGGCTTACGAGATATTTCCGACAAATTTTCAGTTTTTAGTTAGCATAAGTTTAGTTATCAGGAAATATTACCAGTTCGCTATCACACTTTATCTTCAGCCCATGGATAATATATTATCTTGAATAATATTCCACATCATTTTTGTTATTAAACTGTGTCCCTTACATTGAAAACATCTGGGCCAATATTTGTTAAAAGAACAGATATTACCTTATCTAGCACTATGTACAATGTACATAGGGGATAGAGAAGGTATTATATTCCACACGAAAATTCTATATCAACATTTTGCCGGAAATATATGTTTTGAGACCCCATTAATCCAAAAAAAAAAAAAAAATAGAACTATGACCGTCGGTTGGTCTGTATATATTGTGTATGTGTATCTTGAACGTTCTGGGAATAGCCTCTGAAACCTCTTCATTCCTTATCAGTTTTGTACAAAATGTGTATAACTGGTAAACGTAAAGAGATAGATAAAAGACTACTACACAAAAATGTAAATCTCATTATTTAAATGTAATATAAGTACCTTAAACCGCAACCGATTATGCGGAAAAGTCACAAAAATGTATATGATATAAATTGTGTGCTTTTATATATATTTCTTGTTCAATAAGTTTTTACCTGTCTCTTACCGTTTACCAGTTATTACAAAGTCATCCAGAATGAAGAAGTCTTCAGATGTCTTTCCCTGAAAACTCTTAACTTTTTGTTAGTGTGAAAATATCTTAAACAGAAAATACGCATTTTAAATAAATGTTCCATGTAAAGGGAAGTTGGATATGGGAGTTACTGCGCTTAAATACCAAACCTATTTTGATTTTTGAGTTATGCTGTTTACACACACCAAGCACAAACACATACACAGGCCTTTTTTTATTAAGAGACATCAAAATGTATATTTCCGATGAAAATAGAATTTTAGGGTAAAGAACAATACCTACTCTGTGTTATGTGAATTGTATATAATGCAAGACAGAGTAAAAATGCATGTAAAATAATGATAAAATACACATCAAATTAAGGATAAAAATTCAGTATACATAACTAAATAGTTTTTTATGTTTTTCAGTTCAGTCCTTGCTTAATTTTATCAAAATATTTAAATTTATATTAGATTATGGTCATGTATATATTAAACTCAACAATGAAAGTATTGGAATTTTGTGTTTACTATGCGACGTACGTCACGTGATTTTACAATAAACTCTATAACAGCCAGTATTTCATAAACGAGGCAATATTTGCGGTTTACCTCTGTCAAGTAAGGCCAAATATGGCTGTAATGTAAGTTTGTTTTAAGTAAAACAAACACTTATTCTGCTTTTATGTCGATCCCTGCATCCATCTACGCCGTTAGTTTAGTTGTTGGGAATTTCGCAGAGTTTGATGTTGGAAACAGAACAGAAATACACAATGGCGAAATAAGGCTGGATATTGACTCTTGTGTGCAAATTTGTCTGTGGTAGCATCATGGCAGCGTGTGCAAACAGTGATTGTGTGTTCGATTGAATCATTGCAACCTATCCGCAATCGTTGCCTGCGGAAAGGCTTTTTACAACTTTTTTCATACTGAGTGCTGCAGCCAGTGTTAGCATTCACAGTAAGTATTTTTAATGTCTATATTCTACACTATGTAAATGTGTATTCTGTTGCTCGTAATATAGTTCACTTTTTGTTATGAATGCGCACCAAACTTTACTCGTTTAAACACGAATACATTTACAAAATGATGCGAAAGCCGTGAAGCCTAAGCTTGTGTATTGGATTTTAAATTTTTCTATTAATGTGCTTAATTAAACTGTCATCATTTTGTTTCGACATTCCAAAATACCAATATTAGATAAGTTGGTACGATATTTGATATTTCTCACTAATACAACAAATAAATAACAGAGAATTATGATCTACCAAAAATGTTCATATAAATATACATTAGCCCAATAAAATATAAAACTACTTTAAAAGTATTAAGTAGAACGAAAATAAAACACAGCACAACGTTAAAATAAAGAGAGCATGTAACATTCATATATCTTGTTTTACATCTCTGAAGTAAATTATTATAACGTCTTATTCTTCTATGCATTTCATGTTAAATGAGATAAATATTTGCAAAAATGGTGTATTACTTTCTTGTAAGTAGAAGGGAAATAAGGGAATACACTAAGCTAAAGCACTGTTAAATATTTTAAATCTATTTCTATTTATGACCAGGAGTTAAATTCCCGTATGTGAAAAGCATAAGTATTTTAAAATTCAAACCAATAACAAGGAGTATCTAAAAAATGCCAGCTCTACGAAAAAAAGATATATGATGCAACTTGAGTGTTTTAAGGAGATCTACATTTTTGTGTAGCAAGCTTTTGTTATCTATTACGGTAGATATTTCTTTCCAGTTATACAAAATTCAGCAAAATTCATCTAAAATAAAGAGGTCTTCAGAGGCTTTTCCCAGAAAATTCGAATATACATTAATTATATACATTTTTCCCACGTAATTGACAGTTTATGGTGGGGGATTTTCCTCAAAATCTTCGTGTGGCATCCTTGGAATATGCTAAACTGAAATACAAAGCTTGGTATTTTACAGGCCTTTTCCAAAAGTGTTTTATACAGGGATCCCTAAAATATGTATTTCCGACGAAATCTCGATATCGATTTTTTTGGGTGGAAAGCAATACCTTCTCTTCGTCATGTACTATGTAGAGAAAATAAAAATTAAAGTAAATAAACACCCTCTCTCCCCCTTGAAGAACCTTTCCTTAAACTGGATTGTAAAACCAGTCTAGGAAGGGGGGAGAGAGAAAAAGAATATTCTTCATATAATTTGCCCCAAAAAGAAAAGTTTCAAAATAGATATAAAAGACACAGAGAGAGTGAGAGAGAAATAAGTTTTGCTGTGTATAACTAGTGGAATGGCAATGAAAACAAATGATGATCCGTTTGTATGATTATTAAAATTCAGATTTGTTCGGTTACAATCATTTAAATTCAAACTGAAGCATATTTTTTCATATACAATAATCAGGGACTACAATTTGACTCGAACATATGTTTATTTTCATGTGATGACTTTTACAAAACTCCGTGCTTTGCTGAACTTATTTTTGAGTAAATTATCTCACATATCTGACTAAATGAACCTAAATAAAATTATTAAGTCGGTTTTAGGCATTGCATAATCTATATATTGGAGAAGAGAAACAACAACAAGAAAGAAAGGAAATAAAACAATTCAGAGAAGTTTACAAAACTTATAGAGAGTCTTAAAACGCCCATTTAAATTACCTAATACATGCTCATTTATTAGAGAAGACATAGATATTACACTGAGCCTTTACATGACACATTCCAATTTCATTGATGTGTCATTCATTACATAATACCAGGAGACCCTGACAAACGGTTCTTTACAGTTATATGTTTTCCCACATATAGGTGGTGTGTCACTGATTTTCAAACGCGTGCAGGTTGGTATGGAGTGAAAAGTCAGAGTTAAGTGCCTCCCTGCATGTATTTACTTCGTGGTTAGCGTAGTACGGTTACCAAATATTGTTCCACATAATTTTACTCCGTATCTCATAATATATGACGTCACCTTAGCGCGGTGGTAGCGCAGCTGCTTGCCAAGCGGGAGACCTAGTTTCGATACCCGGTAAGAGCGTGGGGACTTTTCCTCCGCTGGGAAACCTGGTCCGGGATGCACTCAGCCTCGCGAGGTCTCTGGGGGCCAATTGAGGAGATGGAGAAGTAGCGGCTCCAGGTCATTAGGACGTCTTATCCTCCAATACTGCAACCCAACTATGACGTCTGTCCTGGACCGAGATGGGGGACGCAGCGGCCGGGCGGTAGGCCAAGATTCCTTGTGAGCTGCCGTGGCATGGAGTTGTTGTTGTTATTATTATTATTATTATTATTTTTATTATTATTTATCTCTTAATGTCACATTTCATTGGCTGCCTCTGCGGAACAGGCAGTCGTACAGCGCAAATTAGTTCCTTATTTAACTTGATTTATTTTATTATATTCGAAGAAAATTTTGAAGTGTACTTTCTTATAACCGTCTGATTCAAATATATTGCGTATGAGCATTAATGTATCAGGAAATGCACATAAATTCTTATGATGAATTAGTTGGGAGGATCCTTTGCTTTCGACAGTGTGGTGACAGCAAGTTTATGTATCCAAAACAGAGTGTTTATATAACTTTTATTTTATCTACCCTGCCTGTGCCTGCTTGCATAGTAACATGTACGATATTCGTTCTGGCTTGAGAAAGACATAGTGCGGTCAGGACCATCAGCTGCTGTGATATCCCTATAGTACCTTTAACCTTAATGGACGTATATGGTAACTGAATTTTGTCGTCTACTCCTACATTGGGATGTAAATAAAAGAACATTTTCTTTAGATATACATTAAGAATTACGAAGCCAAGCCTTCTTATTAAGATATTCATTTTTATTGCATACACAACATATTTTGTTGAAACTCTTTATCGACTAGAATTACTTTCTTTCTCAATACTTTTAAAAGTATCACAAAAATAGCTGGTAAACAATTTTTCACAATTTTACAACTTTTCACTTCATTTGCATTCCACACGAATGTGCACTTTCAGACATTAAATATTTTCACATTTTCAACCGGAAATCAAAAACATTATATCAATACCCTCAATGCCAGTGCATATTTTAAACCAAGAGTTCAACACTTCAAGACGACGTTTAAAAACAAAAGACACTTGTGAATAAATAATAAAATGATAATCGACAAACAAGAGCAAGAGTATTAAACTTTTATGTCACTGTAATAATATATTATTAATTAATTAATTAATTAGTTAATAATAATAACAATAATAATAAGAGGTGGAATTTTATTGTTTAATTAGCTTGTATATTACTAGGCAGACAAGAACTTCAGAGGCTTCTTTAAACCTTCACTCCTGCCGTCATTATAAGACAAGTTATTCTTGATTTCCCCAATATTGAAAAATTATCTGCCTATATATAGGATGGTTCACAGGATACCTATCTGTCGCAGTAGGTCCCCGGGATGATGGGAGGTTCTGACCTCTTCAGTTGCTTCAGTGCGAGCCCTGCGGATTCCGAGCATGTGATACTTCTGATGTACCATCTAAGACCGGCTGGGCAACATCTGAGGCCATCCCGAAAGGGAGATGTTCGGTTTGGGTTAGATTCAACGGGGTAGTGGTTCCCAAAACCCGTGATACAATGGGTACATCTGGGGGGGGGGGGTGAGACGCCTAATTGTTTTCCAGCAAATAACCTGGAGAGCTTTAGTAAACAGAAGCTAACTGTCACTCTCTACCGAGATCTCGGTATTCTTCTCCCATGGGGTCGATGTGCTTAAGTGGTGTAGCCACTTCCGTCCTTGAGTAAGTAAGGGAGTCTGTATATAAGATGGACACCGTCCTAATGGAAAACCACTACGAAACACACCTGAGTAGTCAGGTACTGCTTCCTTGTTATGTCGGAGTAGGTACGAAAGGTTATGAAGATCAAAGTGTGCAGTTGAGGCTCAAAGGCTATATTCTGAAAGTTTTTCGTCGTGACAACTGCTAAAGAGACAGCATCATTTGTAATTTTATCTGCAGTGCCTTTATACTTCGTTGAATATTGGGAAACCTCCTAGAAGATGTGTCCCTTTTAGTCAGTTAATACACTGGTTTCATCATAGCGATATCACATCCTATTATTCTAGAGAAATTAAAGAAAATTTTAAGTATGTGCGTGCCGGACCGTGAATAAGTCATGGTAGTTTCATTTGGTGGCCAAAGTCACGCGCCCAATTTTCTTATGGCCATATATCAAAGTTAAAGTTTATGAAATGGAACCAGAAAATAAGCCATTTCAAAAGAAAGGAAAAGCAAGTCTTTAATATCAGCAAATATTTAGACACGTCTATGCTAATACCGATCCAATACATCACTAACACCAATCCAATACATTCTTCACAAACCGACCCAGCACACCTCTCACAACACATCCAACACATCTCTCACAAACCGATCCAATATATTCCTCACAAACCGATCCAGCACTCCTTTCACAAACCTATCCAACACATCTCTCACAAACCAATACTATACATTCCTCACAGACCGATCCAGCACACCTCTCACAAACCAATCCAACACATATCTCAGAAATCGATCCAACTCATCCTTCACAAACGCATCGAGCACACCTCTCACAAACTAATCCAATACATCTCTCCCAAACATATCCAATACATCTCTCACAAACCGATCCAATACATTCCTCACAAAACGATCCAACACATCTCTCATACCGATCCAATACATTCTTCACAAACCGACCCAGTACACCTCTCACAAACTGACCCAACACATCTCTCACAAATCGACCCAATACATTCCTCAAAAACTTATCCAGCACACCCTTTACAAACCTATCCAACACATCTCTCACAAACCGATCCTATACATTCCTCACAACCCGATTCTGCACACCTCTCACCAACCGATCCAACACATATCTCAGAAATCGATCCAACTTCCCTCACAAATCGATCCAGCACACCTCTCACAAACTGATACAATACATCTCTCCTAAACATATCCAATACATCTCTCACCGATCCAACACATTCCTCACAAACCGCTCAAATACATCTCACAAAAACCAATCCAATATATTCCTCAACAAACCGATTCAACACATCTCTCACAAACCAATCGACCACATTTTTCACAAACCAATCCAACACACCTCTCAGAAGCCGATTCAACACACCTCTCACAAACCGATCAAACACACCTCTCACAAACTGATCAAATACATCTCTCGCAAACCGATGAAATACACCTCTCAAAAACCGATCCAATACATTTCTCAGAAGCTAATTATAACATCTGTCACAAACCGATCAAACACATTTCTCACAAATAGATTCAACACATCTCTAACAAACCGATGCAACACATCGTTCACAAACATATCCAACACTTCTCTCACAAACTGATCCAACACATCTCTCAAAAACCAATCCAATATATTCCGCACATACCGATCCAACACACCTCTAACAAACCGATCCTGCACATTTCTCACAAACGTATCCAACACATCTCCCACAAACCGATCAAACACACCTCTCAAAAACCGATCAAATACATCTCTCAAAAACCGATCAAATACATCTCTCACAAATCGATCAAATACATCTTCCACAAACCGATCCAACACATTTCTCAGAAACCGGAGACATCTTTCACAAACCAAATTAATAGATCTCTCACAAACCGATCAAATGCATCTCTCACAAACCGATACAACACATTTCTCACATAACGGATTAAATACATATCTTACAAATCAATCGAACACACCTCTCACATACCGATCAAACACACCTCTCACATACCGATCAAACACACCTCTCACATACCGATCAAACACACCTCTCACATACCGATAAAATACATCTCTCATTAATCGATCAACTACATCCCTTATAAGCCGATGCAACACATCTCTCATCAATCGATCCAACGTATTTCTCACAAATCGATCTAACACATTTCTCACAAACCGATCTCCGCGTAAAACGCTTTTGGTTGAAGACAACTTTCTTGAAGGTAGCCAGGAATCTATCTCGCACAGCAGATAGGGTTTACCGACTGAGCTATATCTTCACTCATAGTAGTTAGTGTTTGTTTTAAGCATAGTATATCATTTAGTAGGATCTTTTCTCTGTCAGTATTTATCGCCTTTACAACTTTTAATTTTTTACAATTTTTCTATTCTACACACAAACACACGAGCATTGTTCTAAAAATGCTTATTTTGAATTAAGGGATCCTGAAATTAAGTATTTCCAGGGATATTTCGGTATTGAATTTTTGGGAGTGATGCAAAATTTTTTTCGACCATTACGTACATTTAACGTGGTAGAGAAAGTAATAACAGATTTCGCTTTTAAACACGTCAGAGAACTTCGAATGCAACAGATGGGTCAAATTAGCTACTTTTCACCTATGGAGGTTTAAGATACACTGAAACATAAGTGGTTTGAAAACTTTATTTACCTTGTATATAAAGCTCACATTTTTAACATAAAAACAATTTATTAAATTGTTATATGTTATTAAAAGGTGTCAAATAATAACCAAATACATATCTTCCACAAAAACAAATGTACCTTATTAGTATTCAGGACTGAAAAATCACTACATTCTGAATAAAATATCATCCTCCTGTAAAATATAAAGGGCTTAAAAGACTAAATATAAAATACATCTTGACATTGTCACAAACCAGATTAATTAAAATAATAATTTAGAACTTGAGATAATTCCATTATAACTCCTCGAAATAAAGATTCCTAACACACCTGTTCATTACCGATATTAATATTGTTTATTTAGGTTGATCCAGTCAGTATTAATCCTAACCTCTGTATTCTTTAGCCTAATCTCTGTAATAGGTTTTCTAAACTACCTAGTGTGGTTCGTTGCCGACTTTTCATATATAACTTCATCTTAGAGATATCCGACGACCTTCTCCAAAATTAGTTCATAACAATTAAATTTTCCATCCACACTCATCGTGATATATGCTAAAAAAAGTTTATGTGTTCCGTTCACATGACTTTCTCTACATTTTTGCAACAAATATTTGTTAAAAAGCTTATGCTTTCATTTATTTCATGCTAATTGAGAAAAAAATTAGCAGAAATAGTCTTATTGCTTGCTTCCTTGTAAGTAGAAGCGAAATAAGGCAGTACAATAGGTTAAAGTGATAGTCAAAAGCTGGTTGCTATGTGACTGAAGTTTCTTTGTTTGTATGGACAGGAGTTGACAAACTCCTGTATGAGAAAGTATACGTTTTTATAGGTAAAACAAAAAAGTTTTTGTCTCTTAGGTTTAGCGTTTATGCAAAATTACTAAAATGCATCCAGAATAAAGCAACAAAAAATTTTTTGTCTCTTAGATTTAGCGTTTCTGTAAAATTACTAAATGCATCCAGAATAAAGCAACAAAAAAAATGTTGTCTCTTAGATTTAGCGTTTATGTAAAATTACTAAAATTCATCCAGAATAAAGCAGTCTGCAGAGGCTATTCCCAGAAAATTCAAGATATACATTTTATTTTTCAGGTAAATATCTCTAATATACGATATTTTATTCAAAATCGTTAGAGCCATTTTTGAGAAAATCAAAATTTTTGAAAAAAGTTTGGGGTGAGGGGATTTTTCTCAAAATCTACGTGTCGCATCCCTGAAAGATACTAAACTTAAATACCAAGTTTCCTATTTTAACGACTTTTCATTTTTGAGTTATCGTGTTCACAGTCACAGGAACACACACGGACATTTTTCTGAAAATGCTTTTCTTGGATACAGGGGACACTAAAACATATATTTGAGGTGAAATCTCGGTATCGAATTTTTGAGTCGAGTGCAATATCTTCTCTATACACTCTGTACATATTACGTGTAGAGAAAGTAAAATGTCTGATGTGTTCCCTTCACATAAGTTTCTCTACATCTCGGTAACAAATTATTGTTAAAAAATTTATTCATCTACGTACTTCATGCTGATTGAGATAAATATTAGCAGAACGTTTCTTCTAAGTAGAAGCTAAATAATGAAATAGAATACACCAGACTTATGTCAGTAGTCAAATCTTTTAAAGGCTGGTTGCCATGTGGTTGAAATCCGTTTCTTTGCAGTGACATGAGTTGAAAAATTCCAGTATGAGAAGTTATAATATTTTAAAACTTAAACCAATAGCAGGGAATATCTGAAAAATGGTCAACTCTACGAAAAAAGGCATGTGATATTAATTGTCCGTTTTAACGAGATTACATTTCTTGTGCATTAAGTTTTTGTTTATTTCTTACGATTTACCAGTTATGCAAAATTCAGAAAAAACGTTTAGAATAAAGAGATCGTCAGAGCCTATTCCCAGAAAATTCAAGATATGTATTTTATTTGCCATAATATCTTCAATATACGGCATTATTTTAATAAAAATTGTTAGAGCCATTTATGAGATAGTCAATATTTTCGTTTTTTACATTTAAAAGACAGTTTGGGGTGAGGGAATTTCCCCAAAATCTTCGTGTTCCATGCTTGGAAGTTATTAAACTTAAAATACTAAGTATGCTATTTTACCGACTTTTTGTTTTGGGGATATCTTTTTTACACACACACACACACACACACACACACACACACACACACACACACACACACACACAATTAACATATGGACCTTTTTCTAAAAATGCTTACTAAATCGTGTAATTTCGGTAAAACCGTATCGATTTTGGATGAAATGCAATACCCTCTCTACGTACGTAATATGTACTATGTAGAGAAAGTAAAAATTCAAATTAAGCAATATAGTGTGTACTAAATACATGTGAAACATTCATCGATTATGTTCGTTAGTAAAGGTTCAGAATACAAGGAGCGAATGAGAAGGAAAGGTAAGTTAACTTTTCAGAATGTTTCGCTTAACTACAAACTTCAACTAGAAAATGTAAGAATATAACATGCAAAATTCTAAAAACCGCTATAATTTAAAAAATCATGTAGTTTTAGTGTAAGTATAAATGCTATGGTTTTCCAATTATGCAAATTTCAATCTGATTGAAGACGACTTTGATTCTGGATAATATGTTACAGTATTATCGGAGTGGGGTATGGAGCATTACATCAAAATAGCAACCAAACTCATCAGAGAGGGGCTTGTGTGGATTAGACTAGGAACATGGAGGCGCACAAACATTTCTGACGAGAATGGTACGAGAATCTGTCCCATTTACGAGGAGGAAGAGTCATGGACCTATATCTTGGCAAGATGTAGGGATATGGAGGAATGACGGAAAAATATTTACCGCGAACCTTTACCACCGCGAATGTAGAGCTAGAAGCATGTTGGACGCTACTGGCAGGCACGGAAGACGTGAATGGACTAGGTAAATTTATACTTAATGCAAGGCAGCTGAGATCTGAGAAGGCCTCCAATAGAGAAGAGGGGGCGGGGGGGGGGGAAGAACAACTATAAAAGAATAACTACAATGTTTTCGGTTATTTTATGTCATACTTAGGTCATTGTTGTTTTATGGTTTTATATACTGTGTATATATTATGTGTATATATTTCTTTTAAATGTATTTATTTACTATAAGAGAATAATTTATGAAGGTGTACTCTGTGCTGTAAATTTAAATTTCTGTATCTGAATACTTTTGTATTTTTATTTTCGTGTTTATTCTTTTAATTCCTGTTGTTGTTTTAATATTGCTTTTTATTGTGTATTACCTCTGTCGTTTTATGTTGTGTATACTCTTTTATTTCTTTGTTGTTGTTGTTGTTGTTTTAATATTGCTTTTTCTGTGCAATACAAAAGCACATACGGTCTGTGGACCCGTGCGATTGTTGAAGTTCAATGTATAATATTGTTATGTCAATAAATACACTTATTCATTCATACAGAGGAGGTAGTATGCAACAAAAGAAGAAAATAAAGGTTCTTACACATTGTTGTAAACCCATTTTTTAGTACATTAATACTATTTTGTAAGAGAAGCATATCTTGCTCTATGAGGGTTTTGCCACGAAGTGAAAGAGAACACATTTTGCATAGAGGCTTGTTACTATGTAGTACATTAGTCAATTTTCATTACAGAGTTATACGAGAGCTAACGCGAGTCTTTTATAAGAGATGGATTGATCAAAAAGGTCCAATAACTTGGCCTTCCCATTCTACTGACCTTAACCCTTTAGAAGTATGTGTTTGGGACGTATAGTAAATGCAGTCTCAATAAATGATATAAAATACAGTATGAAAGCGCGTGCGCCGCAATCCGGTAACAACCAGATATATTCCAAAGAACGCATGATTACGTAAGATTCAGAATGGAAGCTAAATTGCAATGGATGGCGGCCACATCGACTACATATTGCGAAGACAGAGCCAGGTGTTGTAAGCGTTTCGTCTGGGACTGACTTTCGGGAGGTCATGGGGTCAGTTCCCCGCGACCAACCTCTCTATCCCAAGGGTTTCTTGGGGGTTTGCCCAGGTCACTAGATGACTGCTGAGGAGGATTCTTCATTCCCAGAATATCCTGTTCCTTTTATCTTCATTTCATTCCAACCGGTCTATAAGTGTCGACGAAGACTGCGGTATAGACGCCACTCCGTGGAGGCGACTGCGCTCAGAAAATATTATCTCTTGGCAGCGGGATAGCGCGGTGGATTTCTGCCACTTTAACCGGGACTAGTCACAGATTTCTGGCGCTCCCCGTGTCGAGATAGAAGAACTGCTTGTGAACTTTTAGAGACCTTCTCTCCCTGTTCGGATATCGACCGCCCTCTGAAAATACACTCATCTCATTTTCTTCTTCAGGAATCTTACGTGCAATGAAGTCAACGGCTAAATACGCCTCCGTAACGTTCACACACCTCCACACATATGTATATTGCGAAGAGTAGGTCAAACATATGGTAATCAATGATAACAGTGCAGTAGTTATTAACCCTGAGAATATAGAGAAGGTTATGTTTCAGCTATGTGATTTGAGATGAGATGCACTGTCCACACGCAATCACATGTTTTTAAATTTGTTGGTGTGTTCAGGGGAGCTGTAAACGGGTATTGCTGGTGAAATATTCAACCTTCTGAAGCCAAAAAATATATGTTGGCCTGTGTGTCTGTACGTCTATCCTCTGTCTTTCTATGAAGAGCATGAATAAAAGACGAAGTCTGTTAAACACTAAACTTAATGCTTAAGTTCTGCATTCCCAAGAATGCAACAAGATGATGTTCTTGAAATTTCCTCCACCTCAAACTACCCATCTACCCAATTTATTTATTTACCTCAAATTATTCCAATATTTTGATTTTCTCAAAATCAACTAATCTCAAATGGCTGAAATGATTGTGATAAAAATACCATTTAAGGTAATTTTAACAACAACAAAAAAAGCAGTTTAGATGTAGCAACTGATCACATCTGTCTGGCATTTTCTTTTCTTTTCTGGTCAAAAATGTGAAGGAGAGCGTGAATTTTATCATAGGCGTATGTCAAGCTAAATGTGATCAAACATGCTATAGTACACTGTACAAAGTTTTATAGATGCGACACAGAAATATAGTAGTGTATTAAAGATCTTATGTAATTTTCCCATTTAGTCTTTCTTTATTGTTGATACGTAAGAATTAACCAATATTGTCATTACGCATACGAGAAACGTAAGGTAGGACTACTTCACAGTAATAACTGGTTTCTCAACAATTCACACTAATGTATAATGAATTTTCGCTCATATCTGTCAACGAAGGACCGCAAACTTCGCACATAATTAAATACGCCTTTGCTCTTAGAGAAAGGCGTTTTACTTATTAGCATCGCAGCATATATTTCGGAATTTAATTAACAACGCAGCTGATTACGGTCTCCACCCAATGTAATTTAGAACGTGTAATTACTTCAACGTGAAACCGCTTCGGGTAACAATGCGTTACCCGCTAACCTGTACAGTCACTATAATTAGCAAATAGATAGCTGTCTCATTAATGTAAACTACCGATTATACTTTCTTTGTTTACCCCAGTTATTAGTAACCGTCATTGAATGTTATACAGAGTGCTCGAGAAATCTTTCACCAAAGCTAATTTCTGTATCTTTATTGTAGGTAATTTGAAAGATGTGACAGCAAAGAGTATATGTCATAGTTTCAATACTCAATGGGTTGCCTTTTACTGAGATCCAGAAAAGGTTTCATCCATATTTGCTACTGCAGCCCCAACGCTAACATCCGTTAGAGTGTATATCAGCAGTCGTCATGACAGCCATCGACGTTGCAGAAAATTATGAAGGTCATACAATAGTAATCGAGCATAGTGCAACATTTTTGTCAAGGCGTCTCAACCAGGAACACGGCACCTCAAAACTACTGTGAGGCAAATGTTGCTCTTTGTTTTGAATAAGCAATGTTCCTGAAGTTGACAGTGTGCCACGACTTAATTGAGGCAGTAAAAAAATGGACAGCTAGTACATACCCTGTTCAGTGATGATATCTTTCACAGTGTGGTCTAATTAATCGCTACAACAGCAGGGAATGGGGCTGATGAAACACGACACCTTGTCGTGAAATTGGTATAAAGTCATTAGGCTTCATCCAATAGCTCATTTACGATCCATTTTTGCTGGGGAAGCATTCGCGTTAACTTCGTAGCTGGAAACACTTCAGCAATCTCTGCAGCCAACTATTTGGTCAATAACATTTTGGATTCGGTGGTTTCAACGAGACGGCGCCCACCGTCCTTTGCACACTTTCTGTATGATTGCCCAAACGAAATTTTTCCAGGAACTGGATTGGACGACACTCATAATGGTTCTGGATAACATGCTCGCAGACCATCGTGGACTTCATTGCTTGCGATCGTCACATCAAGAAACAGGTATGGAACGTAGATATTAAGGATGTGTAGTACCTGGTGAACGTATTTGGGTATCGGTGCGTACAACTACTCCAGCAATGTTGCTGCGTGTGTTTAGAAGCACCGAGGAGATGCAATTTTGCTTAGACATGGAAGGTAGTCTTGCCAAACTGCAGTGATTTCACTGAACCACGTGGTCTTCTTTCTTAATGTAAAAATTTCATTTGAATTAAAGTGCTCCTACTCAGAAATGATTAAACACTTCTCGGACATCCTATACAAGAGCAACTTGAAGATACAATAAACCCGTTATGCTAGAAACCATATTACACCAAACAGGTTTTATTAATCAGTTTAATGGAAATACATTGATTTCATTGTTCTTTAATAACCTATTTTAATTAACCACTGACGAACAAATTGCTTTATAAGTTACCCTATTCAAGGTTATAATTAGGAAAAGTAAGAGCTGTAGGTAAAAGGCAGCTATAAAAGCAACAGCGGTTAAATAAACAGACTCGGCTAATTCTTCAGCAAGTTTAATTTAGCGGAAAGCTCTGTTACAATAACTAATATAAACCTTTCCTTGCCTTAACAAAGGCAACATAAATCAGAATAACTGGTAGACAATTTTATTTTGCAATGTCTTTATGAGACATTAGTCATACTATTCTGTGACATGTTAGAGTACATTTATCTGCTCGGCGCTGTTTGTCCTATCATTCGCAGAAAGCGATTTAGGAGTAAATAAATTTGGCATGCCTCTTGTGTATCACAGAAAACTTGGATAGGTATAGAAAACACTTCGGTTACCTCATTTTTATTTTCTGTACATAGTACACACTACGTAGTTAGAGAAGGTATTGATTGCACTTCACCGTAAATACACGTTTTTGGGTCCCCTGTGTAAAAAAAAACATTTTTTCTTTTTAAGTTTCCGTGTGTGTACGTATGTGTGTGTCCGCGTGTCCGTGAACACGATAACTCAAAAACAAAAAAGGCGGTAAAATATCAAATTGGTATTTAAGTTTAGTATCCTCTATGGATGCGACACGAAGATTTTGAGGAAAATCCAGCTCCCCAAACTACCCTATACATGGAAAAAAAATCTAAAAGTTGGATTTTATCAAAAGGCTCTAACGATCTTGATTAAAATATAGCATATTAAAGATATTTACATGACTGCATCTGAGGAGCTCTTCATTCTGGATGAATTTTGCAAAACCATAGGAACTAGATGTAGATCCCCTTAAAACAAACAATTTGTCATAATCCATTTTCGTGCAGTTGGCCATTCTTTAGATATTCCTTGATATTAGTTTCAGTTTTAATATACCTTTAACTATTCTTACATAGGAATTTTTCAACGGATTTCAACCACACCAGCTTTTAGTCTTGGACTCCGTGGCACAGCTCACTAAGAGCCCTGGCCCATGGATGAGGTGCAGTATTTGGGGGTGAGACGTGGCCAGCGCTTCAATCCCCCCGGCCAGTTAATGCGGTCTTCACGACCTGGAGCCGCTACTCCTCCATCAAGTAGCTCCTCAATTGGTCCCCCAGGAACCTCACGAGTCCAAGTGCATCCCAGTCCAGGTCTCCCAGCGGGGGAAAAATTCCCACGCCGGTACTGGGAATCGAACCCAGGTCTCCCGCTTGCAAAGCAGCAACGCTATCACCGCGCTAAGGAGATAGTCTTGTGTATTCCTTCTACTTACAATAAGGCAAGTAATAAGATAATTTCTGCTAATGTTTATCTCAATTAGTATGAACAAATTAACAATAATTTGTTACAGAGATGTAAAGAAAGTCATATGAATGGAACACATAAGATTTTTTTCTGTAGCCATACTTATTATAAGGCCTAATAGTGAATATAAGAGGATGATTATATAACCAGCGTTATTTGGAATGAAAGTGACATGTTTTTCAAACAAACTTATCTGTTTGTTAACATAGTCCTCTTTTAGGTATATACATTTCTCCCAACGTTGCTGCCATTTTATAACTCCTCCAAAACTGGAAGTAATCAAGCTCTGCAAAATACGCTTCTGTCTCAATTATGATGACCTGAATTTAGTGCGTGTTGTTACCGTGAGTTCGTGGGTTCGTTTCCCCCGCTTGGAGACCTGGTCCGGGGTGCGCTCAAGCCTCGTGAGGTCCCTGGGGGGGGGGAGGTATTAGGAGCTACTTGATTGAAAAGTAATGGTTCCTGATCGAGAAAACCGGGAAGGACTCGAAGCGCTGATCACGTCTCACCCTCCAGCATTGCACCCCATTCTTGACGCCTTCGGACCGAGATGGGGGTTGTAGTGGCTGGACGGTAGACTTTGGCCCTTTGTGGACTGTCGTACCATGGAGTTAAGTACGTTCTCATACCCGGCTGATTTCGCGGTTCAATTATATCTTAGAATATGTGCAATATTCCAAACAAAACAGCTGAAGTGCTACATTCATATTGTCTTTCTTTACTTATTTTATTACAAACTATTCTTACTAAATGTGTCTTCTTAGCTTCCGAAGAAGGCCGCGTGTTCTTGCATGGGAATGCCGACGTTTCGCTCATCTTGCCGTGAGCTTCTTCTGGGCTCTTGTGCGGTGGTTGCTTATTTGCTCTCGCTTATATAGTGACAGTGAGGTTGATGTTGCCCCGCCCTCTAGCTTCTGGTTGGCTAGTTGCCTGCCAATTGGCGTGGATGCTGGCACCGCTCTTTCCTGGTGGTGTTGGAGTTGCTTTACGCTTTCTTTTTCCAGCTTTTTGTTTCCTTTTTGTCTTATTTCTTGTTCTAGATTGTGGTTTGGATCTTCTTTTGGTAAAAGCTGCCGTAGTTTGCCGTCAGTATCTAGAGTGCCGCATGTCTTCGCCCCTTGCCTCTCTTTGGCTGGAGGCCAGCCTATAGCTCTCCTTGTGAGCAGAGTTTTCCAGATGTTATGGAGATGTTTTCCGCCGTCCCTGTTGATGTTCTTTTCTTTGAAAATCTCTATGCATTCACGGATCGTTCTGTGATGAAAATTGCTGCAGTTGGCTACAAGCTGTGTGTTGTCAAAGTCGATGTGGTGGCCGGTTGTTATTATGTGTTCAGCTAGTGCGGATTTTTCGGGTTGGTTGAGTTTTACCGGCCACCACATCGACTGATCGATCGCAAAACTGAATACCATTTTTTTCGCGATCTTTTAAACGACTTCCATGCATTATTTTAACAATTAATCGTACTCCAAAGATGGTACTATTGCCTTAGGTGTAAGAAGAAGTGTCTGTTATTAGGATGTACCTGGAATTTGTTTACTTTAAATTCCTGGCATCCTGCTGATGGACAGACAATATAGTCGGTTGCACATAAACGTCCTCATGGTTTTTCTTTATTTAGGGTTGACAAACTGTGTTAATTGTGATGTACTACAGCCCTCGTCAAGTCGTTTTCTTATTAGTTTGAATTTAAGATCAACACACACGTATTAGCTTTTGAACGAAATGGAGGTCTAGATGAGCAGGAAAGTGGACAAGATTAGAAACATTTCACCTGAACGGATGGACCCGATGGGCCACACCAGCCCCTGGACGTGTGTAATATAGAAATTAAATATCTAATGTGTTACATTCACAAAAGTCTCTCTTTCCACTCTTATTATAGGATCCCTTGTTGTCTGGTGAATGGCTTTGCTACTACGATGAATTTTTCCAGTCCCCCATTCCCCATCATTTCATGTCATCTTTCAGTGTTCTGGGATAGACTAGGTGGTTTGGTGGATAAAATAAGCAGTCCCATAATGCAGTTTTGGGCACAGCCCCACACACCCAGACCATTGCGTCACATGGAAACACTCCAGTTTAATTGCGGAAACCATATCTTTATCTTATCACATATCTCTATTGTTTGCTGATTGGAGAAATTATGTTTTAACTAGTAGATACCTAATTTTGTAGAATGGTAGCAAAAGAGATCATTGTAACTCGGAATATACCTATAGCCGCTAGAGAAGATAGCTTCATCTAAGAATTCACCGGAAATACATGACATGTTCGGACCCCTGAATTTTTAGGAAAAGCTCTGTATGGGTATGTGTGTCTGTATCTGTGTGTATGTGTTTGGTCTGTGGAAAGCATAGATTAAAAAAAAAATCCGGTAAAATACGCACTTAGTATTTAAGTTCAATATCTTCTAAGGATACAGCACGAAAATATTCTGAAAAATCCCCCACCCCCACAACCCTTACTTGGAAAATTTGTTGAATATTTTTATTTTCTCAAGAATTGCCCTAAAGATTTTGATTAAATTACAATGTAAATAATATATTTTCATGAAAACCGCATGACTTTGCTTGGAAAAGCCTTTGAAGACTTCTTCACTCTGGATGACTTTTGTGTAACTAGTAAGCCATAAGAGACAGACAAAGTGTGCTGCATAAAGATATTTATCTCGTTAAACACACAATTTATGTCAAATGCATTTGTTTTGTTAACTCAATTAAATTAGTTTTGTTAACTGAATCCAATATATTCCAGATTTAAACTACTTAAACTTTTATCAAACGGAAAGTCCTCTTAAGTCTCATACCTCTTTTGTTTTACTCCTAGCCACGCAAAGACAACCAACTTTTAGTTGTTTCACATATAGACCGGCTATAGTGTTAGCCTAGTGTATTCCCTTATTTCCTTCTGCTTAGAAGGAAGCACATAATAAGGCAATTTCTGCTAACGTTTATATTCATTAGTATGATGCAGATAAAATAACAATTATTTTTATGAATAATTTGTTTTCAGAACAGATAGAAAAAAATGTGAATGAAAAACATCATATTTTTAGCTTGCAGAACTGTTTATTATGTTTAATGTGCCTAAATATACGATAGTTTCTGAAATTATTTTGAAAACTTAAACAAGAAATAAATGTAATTTTAGAGTAAATATATTTATGAAACACTAAAAGTATAACATTCTGATAATAGCATCTGCAGAAAACAAAATATTACACTAATTAAAATCATTTAACTATTCGATCTATATGATATCACAGAAAGGTATGATGGCATATGTGAAAAATGAAGACGTTTCAAATATAAAAATAATGACAATTTTATGTTGAATCATTAAGAAAACTTAATGATGTTTAATGTTTGATTTGGACAAGAACGAGGAATATGTGAAGTACAAATAACATACCTGCTAAGTGTAGCTGGTTTTACATTACTGTGTGGGAAATAATTACTTGAATGTTTTCAAAGTAACGACAAAGGAAGATAAACGATATAAGAGTAACTCTTAACACGCTGAAATGATGAATGAAAGTCGCATATACCAGTAAAAACTAAACTATAAACCTGACAGTAGAAGTAGAACGTACTTACGACATTGTAAGTCGCCACTGAGGTATGGCACCTCAAAATAATTGAGAAATTTAATGCTATATCGGCATGCTGCCATAATAGCTCAGTGGTAGAGCAACCGGCTAGAGACCGAGAGATGCGTGGTTGAAATTGAATTTTTCAGTCTGACTGTACCTATCCAACTCCTGTCCCACACACACCTTGTTTCAAAAAAACAATTAAATCAAGACTATTTGACCATAATAGTTATCTATACTTTGAATCCTGGCACTTAAAAGTTGTCACAACACTGTAAGTCGCGATTGAGAAATGTCAGCTCAAAATAATTTGAGATCACCTTGTGGTTTATCGGGAAACATGCGAGTTAGTTGAGAAATGCAATGAATGTTCTTCCGGCAGTTGACATGGTAGCTCAGTGGTGGAGCAACCGGCTAGAGACCGCGAGATCCGTGGTTCAAATACCGGTCATAGCACTGAATTTTTCAATCTAACACTACCTGTCCAAAGACATAGTTTAGCTGTAAATCTTGAAGAGGAAGTATTTTGTATTTTTGGGAAACAAGAAAACACATACAGAAAATATCCCGCAGGTCTTTAGGTGAGATCTTGAACCTACACTAAACTTAAAGTAATCTTGTTCACTGTGTCGTTTTCCTATCTTATAGTGCCCCATTTTTCAAGGGTTATATTACCAAATATAAGCAGCTTGCTGTATGGTAGCGCCGAAGGGAATGCGATAAAGGAAAAGCAGATCTCCTTTTTCCTGCATTTCTTTTCACTCGTGTTAAATATTTGAAGAGCTGAGAAAGCCATGTGCCGGAGTTCCGCTCCGGGATCTTGAGACAAACAAGATCAAGCCATTCTCCTTCCTTTCCTTGTGCCAGAGTCCGTTTGCCTTTGTGTTCGTTTTATTCTTTCTCTTCAGCGTCTATTCTCTCCACGTTTTCCTTGGGTCAATAATAACTAAGATAAAAAAACGAATGTTATAATTTATAGTTTATTAATAGTGATTTATTGCATACAGTATACAACAGAAACAATCAAATAAGGTATTTGGCGCGCCGTGGCAAAGTGGTTGGACCACTCGCCTCTCACCTAAGCGGCCCGGGTTCGACCCCAAATGATCGCCTGTTTGATTTGTGGTGGACATAGCGGCGCCTTGGCAGGTTTTCTCCGGATCCTCCGAGTTCCCCCGCAATCATATTCTACCGATTACCCATCCTCATTCCATGTATCATCAGTGTCATCGCCTGCGGTGCCATAAGTAGCAAACACCATCCAAAAAAGAAGATATTTGAGAACAGTATAGAATTACTTCAGGAATATAGAAGAATTTGACATATTAAAACTACTCGGAAGAGAGCACCCTTTCGAATACGCTTCTACTTAAAAATAGTAATGTATGGAAGTTTATTTACAAGGAAGATGCTAATTTTATATCCATAATTATTGTTTTATAATTAATCCTTACATCATGTGTTAAAGCACTACCACAAATGCGGTAACTGCACTGAAGAGACCATTCTTTTGAATACTCTTCTACTTAAAAATAGTAATGTACTGAAAATGTATTTATACTTCCATTATCATAAAATGTGGCCAAAATGGGATGCTGTTTTTAAGTCAGTAATGCCTTATTAAACCCCACTCTCTATCAGCATAGCCACTTAATATTCTCATTCTTATTTTCTTATGTAGAGCACATTAAGGAAATGCTGCATGAAAGGTTTAAGGATGTTTTTCACTTCCTTTAGAAGACCGAATTATTTGTACTGGTTTAACCTTTCAACTGTACCAATCGATATGAGACTATTTCCCAGAGGTGATATCCCAACTATCTCTTCATTTTACATCGGTTATAATATCTTTCATTGGTTTGTTTTGTGTCCCTTATTTGGTTTCCAGACCAGTTAATAAGAATACTGATACCAACTAGGTGGAGCCCATATATGAAGGTTGAGATCTCACGGAGGAAAAGCCAGTAGAGAGCTAGGGAATGGGGTCACTATTTATGCATGTTAGTGTACATTTCTGTTTAATTTAGCCATTCACAGTCTTTTCTTGTAGGAAGTGTTAGAACAAGTTTTGTGGCCTCGCACACTTCTGGCTCACTTTATATGACTGTGAGTTTTATATTATGAGCGTAAACTTTCTTTGAAAGTTAACTTATCTCGGTGTAGTCAAAAAGAAAGGCAGAAAGAAAGAACAGGAGAGAAAGAGAGAAAAAAGAGTTTAAGTAGCAGTCCAGCTTACAATAGTGCTTCTGTTTTGATACATTTTATTTCAAACAGTGTCAATCCTTCGTGATTACAGGAGATGCACATTTATTTCGCAGAGTCAATTAACTCTTAAGTTGTTAGTAAGTAGAAAGATTAATTTCCTTTTTCAGCTTACAGGAAAAGCTAATGGCTGGTTCCTTCCTTAGCTTGCTAACTACACCATTGTAAAACTGTCGACAGAACATGAATTCGTATGTATAATTGGCCTAAGGTATACTCCCTTAATGTTTCACCCTAGGAATATTTCACCTTTCACTCTTAGTAACTTTCTTGTTTTTTTATATTCTTATTTCTCCCTTTCCAGAAAAAAGACGTCCCAAATCCTGGCATGGATAAATCTCTTCCTTTCCGTAATTAATTTCCCTGTTTCCGCTGTCTCTCTCTTTCCTTTCGTTTCTTCTATTTCATTCTCTTTTCTCAGTGTATCCTAGCACATCTGGTTTGGTACTTTCTCACAACTTTTTGAGAAAAAATGAAAATAAAAGCAACTCAGGAAAGAAGCAACTACTAGGACTTTCAGCAGAGCGTAAACTTTCCCGAGATAAAGACATAGCAAAATTATTGCTTAACATTTTATGTCTCTTAGAAGATAACATTTATCGTTCCCCACCAAAGAGTCGTATAATTAAATGAAAATAATATCACACATATGTGTGCACAAAAGAGGAATTTTTAAAAATATTTTAATCCGCTTCAATAATTTGGAGCACACGATTGCAACGTTGTTTAATAATGCCATTGTAAAATACATAAATAATAATAGTAATAATAATAATAATAATAATAATAATTAATAATGTATGTGACAAATTGTGTGTTTAACATTTTGTAGTGTAAGATTTTGTCCGTTTCTCATGATTTAACAATTATGCAAAAGTAATCGAGAAAGAAGAAGGCCTTACAGACCTGAAAATTCAAGATGTACATTTTATTTTTGATGTAAATATTTCAGTATATTATTTTTATTCCAAATTTTTATAGCTATTTTGAAGAATATCAAAAACTCAGATTTCGTGTTTGAGTTATGCTGCACAGACACACAGAGTTCCTCAGAGCATGTTTTTTCAGAAAATTTGAGTGTGGAATTCATGGGCATATTGTAATACCTCACATATATACTAAGTTTATTGTACATATTATTCAAGTAGCCAATTAGCGAATATAATAAAATTTCCTGGGAGAGAAAAAAGAATAAAGTGGAAATAAAAACTCGCACACAACGATATCGAAGAACTAAAGATCCGAAAGAATTCTAAACCATTTTACACTAAATTTTATAACTCACACAACTTGGATAACGATAATTTAAAACAAACACTAAATGAAGAGGAAATAGATTGTGAAGAGGAGGTAGAAGAGGAAGTGGAAGGAGACATTGGGAATTAAAACACAACCACATAAGCCGATATTAATTAAATGAACCCCCGCGAGGTCCTGCCATACCAATGTGGCGTTTCTACCTGGCTGCAGTTTCTAAACTTGCCGTTAGGAGTGTCCATGTCTTTTTCCGAGATCAGAACGTGATGTCCGGAGTTTTGATTCCTTTTTTTTTTAGATAAACATACAGAACCGGAGTCTAGTCAGGACTCCGGCGCTGTACTACTTTTTTATTGTACTTTTTGTTTTCTTTTTTCAGTTTCCTACATTTCCTTTGTTTACTATTTATTTACTGTTTTTGTTCTTACACATACATAGATATACATATTTACAAACACACAAACACCCGTGAACTAGGTGGGACTCGAACCCACGATCCCCTTTGCCACGAAGCACCAAAGCTAGCCACCATGGACATTATGTGTGTTGGCCGTCCTGGTTTTGAGTTGTCCTCTGGGTAAGTTCTGGTCTTAGCCAAATGAAGCATCTAGTTAACTTTCGTGTAGTCTCCTGACAGTTTTTTTTCCTTGAAGTTATTAGATTGTCGTGTTAAAGATTAAGTTTCGTGGAAAATATTAATGGGGCTAAGCATTAATTAGGGTCAAACTAGGTAGGCACTTAAGGTCGTGTTAGTTTTAAGCAAAGGGTTGCTGAACTTGGAATTTTTAAAATCGTTGTTTATCTTGCGGGCTTTATTCTTTTATTCAATCGCTGGTTACATTATTGAAATATTAATTTAACACCAACACTGTTTACCTTTTGGTTTAAAACTGTAATTTCCGTTCTCACATATCACAGCCGTATGATTTGTTGCTAATTGTATATTGTCTAGTGGATCCATTACAACAAACTGCTGACACATAATATTATATTGCCATTGATGGCCAGAAATGCAAATGGTTTTAATAATCTTCGAAGTGGAATGTTTTGTGAGCACCGATTTACGAACATTTGCTTAAAATGTTTTCACTACAATGTGTCCATATAAAGTTTATTGAGCAACAAACTTCTCGTGTTTCGTACGGAGACATTCCTGTTTTATGTAATTAGATTGTGTCGAGATATCTCCATGATAGATTCAGGATATTGGCTTGATTGGCAATAAGCTTTTGCACTTTAAGTTGTTTGCATTGAGTTTAACCAGTGCAATGCTTTATTGGGAAGATAATAATGGAACGAATGAAGCAGGGAATTTTGAGCAAGGGAGAGTAACAAACATGCTGACTATAAATGCTGACTATAGGTTGGCGGTAGATGGTGGGGAGTAGAGGGAGGTGTAGAAGAAGGTGCCGGAGTAGGGTAGGGTGCTAAAGGAATGCAGAGGACGAGTGAAAGCAGAAAACCGAGGATTATGGGCATCAAGAGGCGGAGTAGAACTGGGAGAAAAAAAAATGAAGAGGAAGTGTTATTCAAGTACTGAATAGTGTTAAAATATGTGTTTGTGTACAAAGTATAATAAGGTGTATAAATGCTATAATTATGAAAATATATGTGTTACGGAAAGTGAAAGAAGGTCTAATGGCAATAAGGAAAAATTAAAAGAGTATTAATTTAAAAATTACTGTATTAGTGAAATTAATAACTAATGGGATAAGAGTGGAGACTAAAGAGACAGGAGTAAAGTGAATTATATATAATGTATAGAATAAAGGAATACATTTTTAAGATAAAAATATAAGTAGTTAAACGTTGGGAGAGGAGTTAAAAGTTTGCTACTTACAGCTTTGGAAAGTATTTAATGGACTTACGTTATAGAGAATTTCATGCATTGTAAATTTGAGAGAATGGTTAAGGTCTATCAGAATACATAATTGGAGTCAGATGATTGAACTGTATGGACTAGTTACCCCTAAAAAATATTTACAAAATAAATTGTTGCTGGTTACCAATGCTATTCTTTTGTATACCAGTAGTATAGGTTATTAGTTTTTGCTAAGTTTTGTTAAATGAAAATCGTTAGAGCTGCTTGAGAAAATGTAAAGAACTTCATTTCCATCCTCGGAAGATGTTGAATATAAACACTAATTTTGGTATTTAAGTGACACACACACGGACACACACACACTCACACCCACACGCACACACACGCCGATCTTTTTCTAAAACTGCTTTTTTTTTCTTTCTTTTTTTTTGACTCAGGGGCCCTCAAAGTGTAGGTATATTTCCATATCGAATTTTAGGATTTTAGGATAGACTACAGTACCTTCTCTAGCTCCTAGTGCATTGTATATGCATGCATGCTAGAGAAAATAAAAGTGAAATGTGGTAAATAAATTATAAGGTTTTCAATATACGTCCTAGTTTAGGGATCTAGGTGCCAGGATGTTATATTGCAGATTTTATTTTATTTTATTTTATTTTGAACTTCGTAGAAAAAGTAAACATTTTGGTACCTAATGCAAAAATTTATTACTTTCTCTATACGTGCTATGTACATAGTGTATAGAGACGGTATTGTAATGCACCCAAAAATTCGATACCGAGATTTCACCGGAAATACATGTTCTGAGACCTCCTGAATCAAAAACAAAGCATCGGTCTGTCTGTCTGTCTGTCTGTGTGTGTCTGTGTGTATGTGTGTGCCTGTGGGTAGCATAGCTCAAAAACGAAAAGTCCGCTAAAAACCAAACTTGGTATTTAGGTTTGGTATCTTCCAAGGATGCGACAAGAAGAGTTTCAAGAAAATCCCTCCAGTCCCAACTACTCTTTACATGGAACTTTTTTCGAAAATTTTGATTTTCTAAAAAATGGCTCTAACGTATATAAAGATATTTACGTGACAAATAAAACATATATCTTGAATTTTCTGAGAATAGCCTCTGAAGACTACTTTACTGTGGATGAATTTTGTATAACTACTAAACCATAAGAGATGGACAAAAACTTAAAACCAAAAAAAATTAGACCACGTTAAAACACACAATTTATGTTCTATACATTTTTTCGTGGAGCTGATCGTTTTTGAGATATTCCTTGTTTTTGGTTTCGGCTTTGAAAAACTTTTACTTTTCTCATACAGGAATTTTCCAACTCGTGTCCATACAAACAAACGAGCTTCAGTCACATAGCAACTAGCTTTAACCTATGGTACTCCCGTATTTCGCTCCTACTTACAATAAAGCAAGAAATAAGACTAATTTTTTTCGATTAGCATGCAATAAATAAAAGAATAAGCTTATTAACCATAATTGTTTCAGAGAAATAGAGAAAGTCATGTGAATGAACACATCAGATTTTTTTTCTTGCTGCGGGAGCTCAATTATTATGTAAGCTAATTTCGTCGATATGACAGGAAGTCCAGACCCACCCTAGGGATTAAAATTTTGTTTCTCAGGCTGCATATGGATGAAATAACGGCATATATAGCATATGTTCTGAAAATCTCCTTAGAACTGCTAATAAAGAAGTGTATTTTATATTTTGATGATAGACCACAGTTTAACGAGGGGCTCCCGGTGCTCTTGCTAGCGACGGGATTATGTGAACCCTATAGAAATAATCTAATTAAATTTTCATTCCGAAGAGCGGGTGTGCAGAGGGCGTAACGTGTCGGCTCCATTCACTGCTGCATGTGCCGGAATTAATTGCATTGCATAGACGGATCCCGACGGGAATAGCGAGTCGATGAGTTAGACAAAGTTTCCGAATAACGCCGACCGCTGTCGATAAATGATAAAGGTATTCATAAAAATGTAGGTATATGTAAAATGAAAGTGTCAAAATGTCCAAACGTAGCAGCAGCATCAGAAAAGCTTCTAGTTATTAGCAAACATAATTAGAAGTATATATGAGAGCATTAAAAAAATCTGACGAGTTCCATTTATATGATTTCCTTTATCTGTTCTGCAAGCAGACTATTCTTAGAAAGATTATTTTTATCTACATAACTCTAGTCACGATAAACGTTACCAGAAATTGTATTATTACTTCCTTCCTTATAGTTAGAAGAAAACTTAGAGAATACACTAAGTCAGATTTAAAAGCTATCGCTATGCCTATCATTGAAATTCAGTTCTCTTTGTAAAACAACAGAGATATAAAACGCCTGCGGGCTTCCCTTTGGAGAAGCGTTTTAACTAGTTCAAAATCCGAACCCAAAAACAGGAATATCTCGGAAACGGCTAGCTACATTACAAATAATGTGTATGATTTAAAGTGTGCTTCAACGACATTGTATTGTAGTGTTGTAATTTTTTTCTATCTAGCTAAACAAAGGCCGTTCAGAGGTTTTCAGAGGATATTCCCAGAAAATTTAATAATCTCCCCGCACGCGCGAAAATCCCCCCCACACCAATTTACCCTTTACATGGAAGTTTTTCGAAATTTTTTATTTTCTCAAACATGGCTCTAACGATTTTGATTAGAATACCTTATGTTTAAGATACTTTTATGACAAACCAAATGTATATCTTTGAATTTTCTGCAAATAACCTATAAAGAAATCTTCATTCTGGATGACTTTTGTGTAACTGGGAAACCGTAGGAGATATACAAAAACTTACTAAACAACAAATAGATCTTATTAAAATACAAATGTATGTCATATAGTTTTTTTTTTTTTTTTTTCTAGAGTTAATAGTTTTTGAGATATTCCGGATTATTGGTTTCAATTTTAGCAACTTAAATTTTTCCCATATGGGAAGACATCCTTGTACTTGTTTCTCGTTTGTTTGCTCCTGACAAGTAAAGATATTGGAACATAAATTGTTTCATATAGTGACCGGCTTTTAAAGGACGAGACTATAGCATTAGCCATTGCATTTTCTTATTTCCGTTCTACTTACAAAGAACTTTAATTCTGCTTATGTTTATCTTGATTAGCCTAATGTTCATAAATATATTAAGGTTTTGAATAAAAGGTTTGTTGACCAAACGGTTAGAGTATATCTTGTAAATTAAACACATTAGATGTTTGCCCTTCTGTTTACAAAAGACAAAGTAAAAGGAACAATTTATACTAATCTCAATTAGCACGATGTAGAAGGAAGAAGAAGCTCTTTATCAATAATTTGTTACAGAGATTTAGGGAAGGTCATGTGAATGGAACACATTAGATTTTGCTGGGTCACTGTCTTTGCTGTTTGGAGTATTCTTTTTTCTGAAATCCTTTCAAAGCGTTGTTTCTAGTTACTTTTACATTCATTTAAAACTTCTATATTTAAGAGTTGCCTTGTTATATTATTTTGTTTTTTATAAAATTTTGGGTAACCTACTATTGGTCTGAGCAGTTTCATTTCAGCTGTATGTATTTTTATTTTGTGCTGTGTAACCATTGCCCTTGTTTCTGATCCATAATCTAATTAATGCAATGACCATTGTTAAATATAGTCTTATTATTCAGTCCTTCCTAGCTGTAGTATTTTCTCTATCCGTACTTTGTACAGTGTACATAGTAGGTGGAGAACGTATTGCATTCCAAAAGAAATCTTATGTATTTCATTCATATGACTTTCCCTACATCTTTGCAACAAATTATTGTTAAAAAGCTTATGCTTTCATTTATTACATTCTAATCGAAGGAAAATTGGTAGAAATAGTCTTATTACTTCCTTCCTTGTAAGCAGAAACGAAATAAACGATAGTCAAAAGCTGGTTGCTATGTGACTGAAGTTCCTTCGTTTGCATGGACAGGAGTTGAAAAATTCCTGTATGAGAAAGATATAACTTTTTCAAAGCTGAAACTAAAAACAAGGAATATCTCAAAAGCAACCAATTCCATCGAAAAATGTATATAACATAAATTGTGTGTTTTAAAGTGCTCTACATTTTGAGTGTGGTAAGTTTTTGTCCATCTCTTACGGTTTAGCATTTATGCAAAATTTCGTAAAATTTATCCAGAATAAAAAAGTCTTCAGAGGCTACTCCCAGAAAATTCAAGATGTACATTGCATTTGTCATGTAGATATATTTAATATACGATATATTAATCAAAATCGTTAGAGCCATTTTTGTGAAAATCAAAAATTTCCAAAAAATTTCTATGTAAAGGAGTGGAGTTAGGGGGACTTTCTTGAAAATCTTCGTGTCGCATCTTTGGGAGATACCAAACTTAAGTACCAAGTTTGGTATTTAACGGTTTTTCGTTTTTGAGCTATGCTGTTCAAATACACCACTCAGACCTTTTTCCAAAAATGCTTTTTATGGATTCAGGGGGACCCAAAACATATATTTCCAGCAAAATCTTGGTATAAAAAATTGTGATACCGAGATTTCACCGGAAATACATATTTTGGGTCCCCCTGAATAAAAAAAAATCAGAAAAAGGTCCGTGTGTGTCTGTGTATGTATCTGTCTGTGTGTGTCTGTGGACAGCATAGCCCAAAAACGAAAAGACCGTTAAATACCAAACTTGGTATTTAAGATCGGTATCTTCCAAGAATGCAACACGAAGATTTGTCACGAAAATCCCCGCAACCCCAACTACCTTTTACATGGATCTTTTTCGAAAATGTTGATTTTCTTAAAAATGGCTCTGACGATTTTGATTAAAATATCGTGTATTAAAGATATTTTCCGACAAATAACATGTATATCCAGAATTTTCTGGGAATATTCTGAATTACGTTCTACTTATAAGGAAGTAAATAATAAGACTCTTTCTGCTAATGTTTTTCTTCTGGGTTAGCACTATGTAGATAAAGGAATAGTTTGTATAAGATCATCTAGAGAATGTTATGTGAATGGAACAATAGATTTTTAGAAAAAGGTGCATGTGTGTATGTGTGAACGCAGTCTTTTGAGCCAGTAAAACACTTATTCTACGTGAGAGTAAAATACCTATAGCGGAAATAACTAATTAAACGTGATAGCAAAACATTTTAATTCCTTTTCACACCTTTCAAATTTTGGTACATTCGGACTTCTTAAACCAGCGAAAAATCTTCATAAAAATGGAGTATAGAGAAGGAAAGCTATAATTTGGTACTGCTTAATGTAGATGCTGGAGTCATCACCAATCACTTTCGAATGAGTTAAACATTGCAATATAAATTATTATAATTAAGATTTTGTTTAAAACTTAAATTTTTATTTTTGTACTTTGTTTCAGTAAATATTTGTATATATTTCTGTTATGAAAACGAGGTAACGTTATCTTTTTTACTTCCTTCACATGTATAATGTACATAATGTGTATATACGGTATTATAATGCACCCAAAAATCCGATACCGAAATTTCACCGAAATACATATTTTGGATCCCCCTCAAACAAACAAAAAATTTTGGAAAAAGTGCGTGTGAGTGGGTGTGTGTGTGCCTGAGCATAGCTCAAAAACGAGAAGTGCGTTAAATACCAAACTTGATATTTAAGTTCAGTATTTTCCAAGGATGCAACACGAAAATGTTGAAGAAAATCCCCCTACCCTAAAAACCCTTTACATGTAACAATTTTCGAACATTTTTATTTTCTTAAAAATAGCTGTAACGATTTTAATTAAAATGTCATGTGTTAAAGATATTTACCTAACAAATAAAACGTATATTTAATTTTTTGGGAATAGCGTCTGAAGAACACCTTACTCTGGTTGCATTTTACATAATTTTGTATAACTAGCAAACCGTAAGAGATAGAAACACTTACTTAACAGAAAATCTGGAGCTTGCTGAACACACATATATTTTTTTCTTGACGTGGGTCGTTTTTGAGATATTTCTTTGTATTGGTTTCAGTTATAAAAGACATCCTTTTCTCAAACGCGAATTCGGGAATTTGTCAACTCCTGTCCATACAAAGAAAGAAACCTTAATCACATAGCAACTAGTTTATGACTAATACTTTAGCCTATGATACTCCCTTATTTCCCTTCTACTTGCATGGAAGCAAGTAATAAGACTATTTTGCTAATTTTTTCCGGATTAGCATGAAGTAAATAGAAGCATAAGCTTTTTAACAATAATGTGTTGCAGAGATGTAGAGAAAGTCATGTTAATGGAACACATCAGATTTTTTTAAATTGATACTTGTTTATATACTATCAAGGTTAACAACTTTATACAAGAGAACAGACTGCCACTATAGGCTGTATTATTTCACAATCTCCAATTAAATAATATGTGGATATATGGCATTCAAATTAAATAATTACTTTATAGTAATATTTCAGTATTTTTTTTGCAACTATGCAACTATATTAATAACAATCGATATCACTGTATTATTTTAGTGATCATCCGATGCCACCTAATAGAGAGAGATTAAAAGAACTTGATATATAGCCCTCAAAATAGCACCAGATATTTCGGGAACATCGATGAAACACTGGGAGTTAATACCCCCCTTAATTCATGGTGAAGTAAACCCTTTGATTAATTAATTTATGAACTGCTTTTACTTCTCTACGCGTACTATATTCATAGTGTATAGAGAAGGTATTGTAATGTACCCAAAAATTCGTTACGGAGATTTTACCCGAAATATTTGTTTTGAGTCCAAAAATGTATTTTCAGAAAAAAGTGGTCCGTATGTGTGTGTATGTGAGTAGCATAGCTCAAAAACAAAATTACCGTTAAAATTTGGTATTTATCTTCCAAGGTTGCAACACGAAGATTTTTAAGAAAATCCCCCCCCCCCACATGGAACAAATTATTTCGAAATTTTTTATTTTCTCAAAAATGGCTGTAATGATTTTGATTAACATCTGTTATATTTAAGATATTTACATGAAAAATAAGTGCATATCTTCAATTTTATGGGAATAGCTTCTGAAGACATCTTTATTCAGGATGAATTTTTCAGAATTTTGCATAAACGATATACCATAAAAGTTGACAAAAGCGTATGACATAAAATATGTAGAGCTCGTTAAAATACACAATTTATGGTATATACATCTTTATCGTGGAGTCGAACGTTTTTGAGGTATTCCATGTTATCGGTTTCAGTTTTAAAACACTTTCAACTTTTCTCACACTGGAACTTGCCAACTCTTTGGCCACACAATGAAACAGATTTTAATCACATAGCTACCACATTCATACTTTAGATGTTTTATTTTATTTGCAGATCAACCTCACTGTGTAGGTCAATCCATACCAAAAATTCCTTTTAGATTATGCCATATCGGCTAGCTGTGATTGGATTCAGTTAATAATCGTATGTATATCTAAAAGTATAGACGTAAAGATGCACTGTTTGTTGCTTTTGCGTATCAGATAACAAAATTGCAAATGCTTGATTCATAAAATTCTCATATTTCTGACCTCCAATCATATATAAACCGGAACCTTTACCTTTTTTAAATATATTTTTACTGCATTTGACTATTTTTGCCTTTTCCTCCCAAACGTTGCTAAACAGCACTGTGCTACCATCTATACTAAAACAAATTGAAATAATGGTAGTTCTGGTTTGTATATATAGATGGTAGATCTGCAAGAAGTTACAACGACATTATTAATAGACTTCGGTTTGGCCACGCCACAATCCTTTGCCAAACGGCCATTGTAGTTCAACATTGTATTCTGAGAAGACTGCCATCTTTCTACTTTCTCTACACGTGCTATGTCACACACACATATAAGAAAATGGAAATGGCGTTTTATTTATGGACGCTCTTTAACTGCTGTGGTTCTCAGCGTCCCATTCTAAATTGGGCGTGAAAGACCGCTTAATTTTGCTCAGAAGCCTCTCTATCAGGCTTGAGGTTCTTTAACGTGCCGTAAATCTACAACATGGGACCCACGGCTTTACTTCCCTTCCGAAGGAAGCCATGCTAAGGACTTTTACGCCCGAAAAAATCCATCGTCCTCCGCCGGGTTTGAACCCGTGACCTTGGGTATATGAAGTTAACATGGTAACCATTACACCACGGAGGACGATACATATAAGAGGGAGACAGAGAGAGAGAGAGAGAGAGAGATGCATTGTCGTTCATGAAGCAGGATTTTCGCGAACCGCCATAGTTAACCACTACACTTTTGAGATGAGCACGCCTTGTGTGAGTTAAATGTGCACACACATACACACACAAAGGAAAAACTATTTTGTGGTGTTCAATTAAGCACAATTTAGACTGCAAGTTTTAAAGCAGTATAACGGTCAATACGTGTATGGTATGTAGTTGTATTTTCTCGAATAACAGAAGCAAAAACAAGGAAAGGGAAATGTTTCAATACATAGTACACAATACACAATATTTAAGCAATTTTTCAGTGGCATACTTAGTGAAATATGTTATACATTATCATCATAACGATTCTGTATTGTTTGTCAGATTTTGGATTTTGAACTCGGAAAGACCTTAGAGAAACTTGGGTAAAGGCAATTCGCAGACAAAAACTGGCAACCTAGTTCAGTTTATAGAAACATCATGAGAATTTGCCAGTTTATCAGCTATCGAGAGAAATAATTACTATGATACCAGAACCCTCACTCTCGGAATGCATTGGTATTTATCGCACTATTCCTCGACCGAACTTTTTGGTTAATATCACACATTCTACTATAGCTTTTAACCAATGCTGTAATATATGGTACAGCCTTTTGTTACATTAACAGTAGCTTTAGACCAAGAAATTAGATCAAAATTAAGTTATGATTTTGCCTCGTTGTTTACCGCAATAACATCTATTAAACAACAATAGCTTATCATAATAACATAATTCCATGGCTCAGGGAAAATTTGCCTACCGCCCGGCCGCTGCGTCCCCCATCTCGGTCCATTACAGACTTCATGGATGGGGTGCAGAATTGGAGGGTGAGACGTGGTCAGCGCCTCGAGCCCCCCAGCCGGTTAATGCGGTTCTCATGACCTGGAGCCGCTACTTATCCATCAAGTAGCTCCTCAATTGGCCCCCCAGAGACCTTACGAGGCTAAGTGCACCCCGGGCCAGGTCTCCCAGCGGGGGAAAAGTCCCCACCCCGGTACTGGGGATTGAACCCAGGTCCCCGCTTGGTGATCAACAATAGCTTATCACAGGCCAAAAATATGATTGTACTAAATGTTCCTTCAATTAGAGATCTCTACCATTTTATTGTCCTTTGTTCTTTACCTCAAAAACTTGGAAAAACAATTAATTTACGTACAGTGTATATGGTAGTGTATAATGTACACGATGGTGGCTAGGCGCAACACTTCAGCAAAACGCTATATTTCCGCTCTCTGTATTATGTTCATGGTGTATAGAGAAGGTATTGTATTGAACCCAAGAAATGGACACTGAGATTTCACAGGAAAAATATGTTTTGGGACTAAAAAAATGTTTTAGGAAAGGTCTGTGTTTGTGACTGTGGACAGCATAGCACAAAAACTAAGTCCATTAAATACCAAAATTGATATTTAAGTCAAGTATCTTTCAAGGATGCGACATGGAGATTTTCAAGAAAATCCTCCCACCCCTAACTACCCCCCTTACCTGGAAACATTTTCATAAAAATTTGATTTTCTTAATAATAGCTCTTGTGATTTTTATTAAAATTGGGTACATTTAAAATATTTACATGACAAATAAAATGTATATTTTGAATATTCTGAGAATAGCCTCTGAAGACCTCTTTATTCTGGATAAATTTTTGCGTAATTTTGCATAACTGTTACACCGTAAGAGATTTACAAAATCTTAGTAAACAAAAGCCGCCTAGCACGTTAAAATGCACAATTTATGTTGTTCATGTATTTTTGTCGTAGAGTTGAGATATTCCTTGTTATTGGTTTCAGTTTTAAAGTACTTATACTTTTCTCATACGGGAATTTTTCAACTTCTGGCTGTATAAACAAAGTAACTTCAACCTCATAGCAATCAACTTTTAAAACATTTGATATCGCTGTAGACTATGTTACTCCCATATTTCCCTTCTGCTTACAAGGAAGCAAGCAAGAACTTTTTCTTGATTAGCATGAAGTATCTAGAAGAATAAGCTTTCTATCAATAAATTGTTGCAGAGATGCAGAGAAAGTCGTGTGAATGGAACACATTCGATTTTTTACTTTCTCTACACGTACTATACAGTATACGTACTGCGTACGTACAGTACAGTGCTGTACATAGCGTAGAGAGAAGGTATTGTTTTGCAACCAAAAATTAGATATTGACATTTTACCGGAAATATGTGTTTAGAAAACACCTGAATCAAAAAAAAAATAGAAAAAAGACCGAATGTGTATGGTCTGTTTCTCAGTGTGTGTGTGTGTGTGTGTGTGTGTGTGTGTGCGCGCGCGTTGGGGGGGGGATATAGCTTAAAAACGAAAAGTCAATGTATTAAACTTGGTATTAATTTTAGCATCTTCCAATTATGCCTAAGAAGATTTGCAAGAAAATCCCGCCACCCCCAACTACGCTTTACATGGAAACATTTTCGAAAAGTTTGAGTTTCTCAAAAATGGTTCTAACGATTTTGACTAAAAATTTGGTATTTAGCGAACTTTTCGTTTTTAAGCTATGCCGCCCACGCACACCCACACACACTCACACACACACACACACACACACACCACTCGCTTCTCACTTATACGGCCCGAATTCGATCCCAAGCGACCGCATGAGAGATTTGCGGTGGCTAAAGCTGCGCTGGGGTAGGTTTTCTCCGGCTTCTCCGGCTTTTCCGGTTTTCCCCACTATCGCATTCTACCGTTGCTTCATCATTCATATATCACCAGCGTTATTGCCTGCGGTGCCACAAGTAGTAAAAGCGGGCGTCAACACTACCAAAATACACACACACACACACACACACACACACACACACAAACACAGGTACGCACACTGACAGACCCACACACACAAAAGGAAATCCTAATAAAAGTGTTCTTGTTTTTTTGGCTTCAGAATGTCTGAAAACATTATATTTCCGGTGAAATCTCGAAGTTTTGGGTGTAGTACAATACATGTACATTAAACGTGTAGAGAAAGTAAAATAAAAGGTAGAGATCGTTATGCATTTATGTGACATACATTTTTTTGTGGAGTTGACCGTTCTAGAGATACTTCTTGTTATTGGTTTCAGTTTTAAAATACCTGTACTTAATTCAAAATCTTCTCGGGCTTCAGGTAAAAACTGATCACCCTGAAGACGAGGAAGATGCACTTCTTCGAAACGTTGGTGTCAAGCCAAGTTTTTACCTGGTTAGAAGCCCGAGAAGATTTTGAATTAATACGTCGCCAGGAAAGCTTCATTTCTTATTTTACCTGTACTTTTCTCATACAGGAACTTATCAACTCCTGGTCATACAAACAAAGTAACTTCAATCAAAAAGCAACCAGCTGATTTTACTATTGTTTCAGCCTATGGTACTCCCTTATTTCCTTTTTAATTATAAGTAAACAAGTAATAAGAACCATTTTTCTAATTTTTTCTCGATTAGCATGAAGTAAATAGCAGAATAAGCTTTTTAAGAATAATTTGTTACAGAGATGCAGAGAAGGTCATGTGAATTTGAGCACGCCATGTTTTTAAAAATGCTTTTTTAGACTCAGGGGACCTCAAAACACATATTTGCGGTGAAATGTGGGAATCTGATTTTTGCGTGGATTAAAATTAGGTGTCCTCTCTAAATAATCTATAGGTACATTGTATATATAGGTATTTGTTTCAGAGAAAGTAAATATCTAATGTGTTCAGTCACATGACATTTTTTCTGCAAACAATCTATTGTTAAAACTATTATTGGTTTATCTACATAATGCTAATCACGATCAACATTACCAGAAATGGTCTTTTTACTCTGTTCCTTATAAGTAGAGGATACTAAACTAAAGTGAGTCAAATATTTTAAAAGCTATGACATGGTCATTGAAATTCTTTTGTTTTTGCATGGTGAGGAATAAAACAACGAGATATAAAATGCATGACAGTTCCCGTTGGAGCAAATTTACAAGAAGTTCAAAAACTGAACCCAATAGCAAGAAATATCTCGGAAACAGTTAACCCTATAAAAATGTGTATAACATAGAGTGTGTGCTTTAACGAGATCTACATTTTTTGTGTAGTAGCTTTTTATGTATCTCTTACGGTTTACTAGTTATACAAGGGTTACCCAGAATCAAGAGGCCTTCATAGGCCATTCCCAGAAAATTCAAATTATTAATTCTGTCAATTAAATATCTTAGTCATATACTAATTTAATCAAAATCGTTAGAATCATTTTTCATAAAATAAAAATTTTGGAAAATCTTCCATGTAAACCTGAAAATCTTCGAATTACATTCTTGAAAAGTACTGAACTCAAATACCAAGTTTGGCATTTTACCGGGTTTTCGTTTTTCTTTCTCCATACGTTCTATGTACATAGTGTATAGAGAAGGCACCCAAAAAGTCGATACCGAGATTTCACCGGAAATAGACGTCTTAAGATCCCCTGTATCCAAAAAAAGTATTTTCAGAAAAAAGGTCCGTGTATGTCTGTGTGTTTGTGTGTGTGTGTGTGAGAGAGAGAGAGAGAGAGAGAGAGAGAGAGAGATATTGTGTTGTCAGTGTATCCGAGTGTCTGTAAACATGGTATCTCAAAAACGAAAAGTTGTATTTAAGTTCAGTATTTTCCAGGGATACGACATGAAGATTTTGAGAAAAATCTCCACACCCCAAACAACCCTTTACATGGATAAAAATTCCAAAATTAAGATTTTCTCAGATTAGCCATAACGGTTTTGATTAGAATACCGCATGTTAAAGACATTTATATGGAAAATAAAATTTATATCTTGAATTTTTTGGGAATAGTTTCTAAGACATCTTTATTCTGAAGACATTTTGTTGAATTTTTTATAACTGGTAAACTGTAAGTGATAGATAAAAACGTACTTAATAAAACATGTAGAGCTCGTTAAAATACACAATTTATGTTATATACATTTTTTTCGTAGTGCTAACGTTTTTGAGATATTCCTTGTTATTGATTTCAATTTTAAAGTTCTTATATTTTTCTCATACGGGAATTTGTCAACTCCTTGCCATACAAACAAAGGAACTTCAATCACATAGTAAGCATCTTTTAAAATATTTGACTATCGCTTTAGCCTAGTATATCCCCTTATTTCCCTTCTTCTTATAAGGAAGGAAGTAATAAGACTATTTCTGCTAATTTTTTGTCAATTAACATGAAGTAAATAGAAAAATAGGCTTTTTAACAATAATTTATTGCAGAGATGTAGGGAAAGTCATGTGAATAGAACACATCAGATCTTTTTAGCTGTGCTGTCCACACACAGCCACACACATACGCGCGCATTTACTACAAATGTGGTTTTCCTTGGACCCAGTCACCTCAAAAGATTTATTTCCGCTGCACTGAAACCTCGATATCAAAATTTTGTATGCAATCTTCATTTGTTCCACTGCGCTGACATATAGCGGTGGGACTGATGAACTTGAAAATTAGTTGGTTGTGCATTTTTGCAACGAAATTCATTAATTCCTGGTTACATTTCTGTATGCAAAAGTTTTCCCATGTTATCAATTCTGATGTGGTTCTAGCTGATTTTAATAATCGGACGCCCCATTTAATTTAGTGGTTTTCTTGCCAAAAATGCGCGGTCATCGCCTACTTATCATTTGTTTATTTGTTTAGTGTTTTTTGTGTTATTTCATGCGTGTGGTCTGACCTATACCGGTCTGTTTGGGTATTGAATTTTAGACTAATTCCTAAATTTTTGTTATTTATTTTTACTCTCTCTGCACGTACTATGCACATAGTGTATAGAGAAAATTTGATCTACTGAGATTTTACCGGAAATTCATGTTCTGGGTCTTCCTGAATAAAAATAAAGCATTTTTGGAAAAAAAAAAAGTCCTTGGTGTTTGTATATGTAAGTGTGTCTGTGGACAGCATAGATCAAAAACAAAATGCCGTTAAATACCAAACTTGTGTATTAAGTTTGGTATCTTCCAAGGATGCGACACGAAGATTTTCATGAAATCTCTCAATTCTTTACTACCCTTTACTTGCAAAAATGTTGAAAATGTTGATTTTTTCAAAAATTGCTCTAAGGATTTTGTTTAAAATCTTTTATATCCAAGATATTTATATGCCAAATAAAATAAATATCTTGAATTTTATAGGAATAGCTTTAAAGATCTCTTTATTCCACATGATTTGTTTTTAAACTGGTAAACTGTAAGAGATAGTCAAAAGTTTGCTGCACAAAAAATGTAGATTTTCCTTGTTATTGATTTCAGTTTTAAAATATTTAAATTTTTCTCAAACGGGATCGGGAGCTTGTCCGCTTCTCACGCAAAGAAACGAACTTATGTCCCATAGCAACCTCACTTCAAAATATTTGACTCTCGGTTTAGCCTTCTACTTATAAATGAACTAAGTAATAATACCATTTCTGCTAATGTTTTAGCATTAAATAGATGGAAGAATAAGATTATTAAGAATAAGTTGTTACAGAAATGTAAAGACAGACATTTGAATGGAGCACATCAGATTTTTTTCTCACAAAATTAATTTTTCATATAAGTGTTCTTAAAATTGTTCCTGTCACATGTTTGGACGAAGTCGACTTAAATATCCAATTTGGTATTCAACAGATTTTCTTTTTAACAATCTTGTTCACAGACATGCAAACAGATAGAAAATACTACACGAACCGTTTATAATATTCTTTCGTTTTACTTGATGTGTTTTTTACGCAATATTATTTAAATTATATAGATTCTACAAACTTCCAAAAACTTATTTTTCTGACTACTTTAAGCTAATTTAATAAACGTTTGTATAATAATAAATTATTTCACATGTCGTTTAGGTAAAAAGGTAATATTTAAAATGGTCACTGACTGTTGATCTTTAAATCCCTTACTGGTTCCATGACGTTGCAAAAGACGACCGAATAACGGTATTACTATACAAATGACGGAAGTCTTTAAAAATTCAAACTCAAAATATCAAATATTATGGAACTGGTTTGTGCCAAAAAAATTATTTTAAGTAAATTAAATTGTCTTTTTCTTAAGAAATCTACATGTTCGTGTAGTTCATTTTTGTTTATCTCAATCTAATAATCATTCAAACTTATATAAATCTCCTTCCCTATGAATCTATTCCCAAAAAGTCTAAGATACGAGGGTGGTCTGAAAAGTTCTCGGCTTCACCCAGAGATCGCGGCGCTACTTGCATGATTTATTTTCCTTACATTGGTAGACATACTAATATATCCTATGTAAAATTACAAGTCATTCCAGGCAATAGTTGACTGTAGGCAGTTGTTTGAAGCAGTGGAATTGCTTTGAAAATGGAGAAATTCGAGTATCGTGCTCTGATAAAAGTCTTCGTAAAAGAAGGTTTAACGCTTACAGAAATTCATTTGCGGATTGTAAATGTGTATGGTGATTCTTCACCTTCAGTTTCCACTGTGAAGAAATGGGTGGCTGATTTTAAACGTGGCCGTGAAAGGCGATCCACGCGAAGGATGTACAAAAACTGTAACCACACCGGAAATTATTGAAAAAGCGCAAGACATGATTTTGGAAGAGCAAACTGGGTGCCGGGTATCCTAACTGTGGATAACAAACGCATTCGCACGACACTTTCTGAAAAGTGCTTGACGCATTTTCAAAAGAACAGAAGAGACTTTTTGCGCCGATACGTCACAATGGATCAAACATGGGTTCAACACTACATACCCAAATCCAAGCAGCAGTCAAGGCTGTGGACGGTTAATTCTTCAGCTTTAAAGAAGGCGAGGATAGTGCGATCGGCGGGAAAGATCATGTCGTCAGTGTTTTTGGATGCCAAAGGAATTTTGTTGATTGATTATCTCGAAAAAGCTAAAACCATAACTGGAGAATACTGCTCTCAACTTCTAACCAAACTGAATGCACGCATTTGTGAAAACAGATCCGGGTTAAAAAGAAAAAAAAATTGTTTTGCATCAGGATACGGCATATGTCCACAAAAGTGCTTTGGCAATAGAGAACTTAAGAGATCTGAACTATGAATTGCTGGAACATCCATCCTACTCCCCAGATTTGGCTCCCTCCGACTTCCATCTGCTTCCAAAATTGAAAAAATTCCTCACCGGTGAGCCCTTTTCGTCCAATGAAGAAGTAATGCGGCTGTAAATGGGTACTTTGCAGCACCTTCAGAGGAACATTACAGAGATGTATTGGTATTAGAGGAGATTATGTTGAAAAATACAACTTCTTCAAAAGCATGAATTGCAGTTTTTCACTATCAGACCGAGAAATTTTCAGACCACCCTAGGTATAGGGTTGTCATAAAATTAATGAAATAATATACCATATTTTAATTAAAACTCTTAGTTACTTTGCCCTTATAAGGACAGTTTGCTTGAAAATTAGTATCTTAGGAAAATACTAAACTTAAGTACCAGGTATAGCGTTATAGTGTTAATCGGTCTTTTCTTTTTAAATACTCTACACATACTTATGTACACAGTGCAAAGAGAGGGAATTTTATTACATTAAAAAATTCGATACCGAGATATCACCGGAAGTATATATTTTGAGACACCCTGAATCCAAAAAAAGCCAGCATTTTTGAAAAATGGCCGTGTGTGTGTCTTTCAAGTGTGTATGTATGTGTGTGTGAAAAGCTTAAAAATAAAAAAGTACGTTAAATACCAAACTTGAATTTAAGGTCAGTATTTTCCACGAAGGTTTCACATGGATTTTTTTGCAAAATTTTGATTGCTCTACAGATTTTGATTAAATATCGGATATTAAAGATATTTTCATGGCAAATAACATTTATATCTTGAATTTTGGGAATAGTAATCTTATTGTGGATGAATTTTTCTGAATTATGCATAACTCGTAAACCGTAAGAGATATACAGAAACTTACCTAATAAAAATGAGAACTCGTCAAAACAATTATATATCTATAATATTTTCTTGCATATCAATCATAGCGGAAGTCTTTTATAGATACGGTATACGACCCGCCCTTCAATTTGAAAAAGATTGTATTTTACAACATTGCTGATTTTGTGTTTATGTCCGTGAGTTATGTTCAAATCTGACTCATACTGACGGCTTTTCAGTGTATTTAAAGGCATCAGTCCTATGCTAGTAGATTTATTGGCCTTTAAAGAAATCTTGCAAGACGAAATTCCTGCTCATCGGCGGCGGTGATGTAATCCTAGCAATTAAAACTGTCAGCAAAAAACAAAATACTTGAACTTTTCAGGCCAGTCACATAGGGAACTAATACCAGCTTAAGGGAATAGTCCAGTTTGATGGAAAACTTACCACCTTTTATGCAACCAAGTGTACGTAGGCAGAGATGGTACAAATCTGATGTATTTCACTCACTACACTGTCTCCGTCTGTTTCACAAACAAACTATTCATAAAAAATGTTATTATTTTATCTACATTATGCTAATCGACATAGAATTGGTCTTACTATTTCCTTCCTTTAAATTGAAAGAAGATAAACGAATACACTAGGCTAAAGCGATCGTAAATCTTTTAAAACTGTTCGGTCTCTATCTAAAACAATTGAGAGTTTTCTTTCTATGGGTGACTAGAACAAAAGAAGATGAAATAAATGATTTCTCGCTTGAGAATAGTTTATGTTGTTTAAAATCAAACCAATAACAAGTAATATTTTGGTAAGTTTTACTCTAAAGGAAATGTAGGCATATTACATAAATTGTGTGTTTTAACGAAACCTACATATTTTGTGTAGAAATTTTTGTGTATATTTTACGGTTTACTATTTATACAAGGCTCATGCAGAAACTATTTCTATAATCTTCAAAATATACATTTTATTTGTCATAAAACTCTGTTTAACACATGATATTTTAATCAAAATCGTTAGTAATTTTTCAGAAAATCAAAGTTTTCGAAAAATGTTCCACGTATGGTAGTTGGTAGTGGGATGATTTTCCTGAAAATCTTCGTGTCACATCCCTGAAAGATAATGAACTTGAATGCCAAGTTATTTATTTATTTATTTGCTTTTTAGTTATGCTGTGCACACACATACACACAAGAATATTTATTTAATTTTTTTTTTATTCAAGGAACCCTAAAACACATATTCCTGGTGAAATCTACATATCGAATTTTGGGTTGAAGTAAAATAGTTCCTCTAATTATAATAAGTAGAAGTAGAGAAATTAAAAATCCATTAAATGGTATGAGGTTACAATAGTTTTTTGTCATAAATAGGATGAGCTATAGGTATTATGAAAGAAAATAATGGCTTTTGCAACACATCTATCATATAGAAGGGCATATTCTTTCAAATTATTCCTCTATAGCATTTTATTCTACAGTAAAGGTACAAAGTAAGTACATGGTAAGAGGAGAAAGTATTGTTTCGGCCCAAAAAGTCAATGCGAGATTCACTAGAAATACATGTTGTGAAGTCCCCTGAAACCTTAATGAGCCTTTTAGAAAGTATCAGTGTGTGCCTGTTTGCGTCTGTATGCAGCATAACTCAAAAACTAAAACTCCGTTAAATACGAAACCTGATACAGTTTAATACTTCCCAAGGATTCGACACCAAGATTTTTAATAATATTACCTCTCCTCAAATTACCTTTTTATTATCTCAAAAATATTGTATAATAGATATATTTGCATCACAAAAAATATGTATCTGGAAATTCCTGAGAATACTCCCTGAGGTCTCTTTCATTCTGAATGATTTTTGCATAGTTGCTAATCGAAAGAGATAGACTAAAACTTATTACACAAGAAATAAAGACCTCATCAAATCAAAATTTATGTGTTATAAGTTGTTATTGTGGAGCTAACCATTTCCGAAATATTCCTTATTATCGATTTCAATTTTAAAATATTTACACTTTTCTCAAACAGGAAATCGTTCGTGTTTCTTTTGGTTTGTTTCCCGCGCATGTAAAGAAGCGAATTTCAATGACAATCGTATAGCGACAGATTTTAAATCATTTGATTATCGCTTTAGCCTAATTCATTTATTTCTCTAGTTCCCTTTTACAAGTAAAAATCTACATCTTCAATATTTTGGGAATAGCTTCTGAAGGCGTTTATTCTGGATGCATTTTTCGGAATTTTGTAGAATTAGTAAAGAGATAGGCAAAAGCTTAGTAAAAAACGTAGATCTCATTAAAACACACAATTTATGTTATATACATTTTTTCGTGGAGTTGGTCGTTTTTGAGATATTTTTTATTATTAGTTTCAGCTTTAAGACACATATACTTTTCTCAAACGGAAATTTGTCAACTCCTTTCCATACAAACAAAGATACTTCAATCACATATCAACCTGTTTTTAAAAAGTTTGTCATCAATTTAACCTATGCTGCTTCTTTATTTCCCTTCTACTTACAAGGAAGCAAGTAATAAGATTGTTTCTGGTAATTTTTTCTCGATTAGAATTAAGTAAAGGGAAGAATAAGCTTTTTAAGAATAATTTACTGTAATGATGTAATGACGGTCATGTGAATTGGACACATCAATTTCTTGTTATGTTTTATCACAGCGGATGATTTTCAAGTAACAATAAGAATTATTTTAATTGCTGGGAGGATTATCATTGTTGTTTTTGTGATTAGACTTCAGTAAATTACCACATAAAAAAACAAAGGTAAAGCTAATTAAATGTGTAATTTAAAGCAGTTATTTTATTTTGCTTTTGGGCATACAAGGTAATAACATGAAGATAATAATACTGCTGGTTGCATGGATGGCAATGATGCAATATTTCGTTTTACAACATATCCCTCGAGTGATATAGGCTTCTTGATCGACGAAGATTGCCTACCCTTGCGGCCAGGCGTAATTTTGAAAACAGTGTTATTATTATAGTATATATCGTAATGGTGGAAGCGCAGATCGTGCATATATTTTCTGATAGTATGCTGAAATATACAAATACTAAAATTGTTTTTAAACAGCTAAATCAATAAAAATGTAAGATAAATATTGTAGAAGCAATGAGTTAAGTGAACGTCACTCATGATGACTCATTAAAGGAGTATTTGCAATAATCTTTCACTCCACCACTACACCACATTATTATAAAACTGTGTTGTTACTCAGAATTTAAAATATCTGTCAATAATATATTTAATTCATTATAAACAATGTGCACATTTTCCCTAAATATTTAAATTACTTCATACTTACAGTTATAATACTATTTTGCATTTTCATTAAATATAGTCCTATTTTTATTATTTGTTTATTTACGTTAGTGTTTTGTAGTGCCATTTACATTTAATATCAACTTCTTATGTAATAGCACATATTGTTTAAAACTAAAATCCTAATCTATAATTGTAAAAAAGGATTTTAACATTTTGGAAATTCAATAAATAAATAAATGATGAGGATGGTGAACATGTCACAAGAAGAATGTATAAATTTTATTTAAGAAAGGAATAGGAAAGCTAATTATATTACATTCACATGGCTTTCTCTAACATTTCTTCAACAAACTAATCTAAGAAAGGCTTATTCGTTATCTACTCCATTTTAAAAACTTTAATTCATCAGTAGAGGAGTTTTACTACATATTTCCTTGCAAGTACATTGGGAATAGGAGATTGAAATATACTTAAACAATAGTCGAAATTTTAAGAGTGGTTGCAATATGATGTCTTTGAAATTATGTCCTCTTGACGTAAACATGATAAAAAATTAGAAAAGTGTAAGTTTTGGAGAATTTAAACCAACACGGAATACCTCGGAAAGGTTAACTGCACAAAAATATAGTAGATATAAATTGTCTCCTTTAAGGAGATTTACATTTCTTATGTACGAGGGGTTTGTTCATCTTACGCTTTATCACTTACGGAAAAGTCACTCCAGGAATACTTCAGACAATGCTCCCAGAAAACTCAAGATTTACGTTTATTTAGACATAAAATTAACTTTATTTTCTCTACTTAGTACACACTACATAACTAGTGAAGGTATTTCACTCCAACCAAACATGTGATTTGGAAATTTCACGGGAAATACGCGTTTTACGGTCCCTGTATAAAACATTTTTAGAAGAAAGTTCGCGCGCACGTGTGTTTGTGTACCCATGTGTCCGTGTATCTGTGAACACGATAAGTCAAATAAAAAGTCGGTAAAATACCAAACTTGGTATTTAAGGTCAGTATCGTCCTAGTTGCGATAAAGATTTTGAGGAAAATCTACCCACTCCAAAGTAAAAAATAGAAAAAAATCTTAAACAAATTGATTTTCCCAAAAACGGCTCTAACAATTTTGTTTAAAGTACTATATATTAAAGATATTTACATGGAAAGCAAACAGTACATATTGAATTTACTGTAATTAGCCTCTGATGGCTTGTCCATTCTGATGAATTTTGCATAACTGGTAAGCTTAAGAGATAATCACAAGCGTACTACAGAAAAGATGTAGACCTCATTAAACTACACAATTTGTTTCCTGTATATTTTTTCGTGAAGTTGACCATTTAAGAGATGTTCTTTGTTAGTTGTTTCAGTTTTAAAATAATTAAACTTTACTCATACGGGAATTTCTCAACTCCAGGCCATGCAAAAAAAAAAAAAAAAAACTTTTTAAAAGATTTGACTATTGCCATAGCCTAGTGTCTCCCTTATTTCCCTTCTACTTAAAAGTATATTAGTGTCCTTCTATAAAGGATAGTTTGAATATCGCCGAGTCACAAGTTTGTTTTAACCGACTTTTCGTTTTTTTTAGTTACGCCGTTGACAGATATTCACACAAGTATACGCTTTTCTAATTGTTGTTTAATTCAGGATCTCAAAAATATATTTCCGGGGAATCTCGAAAACGAATTTTTGGATGGAATACTGTTTTTCCTTCAATTAGTATACTTAATACGAGAATTGAAACCAGAAATATACCAAAAAATTGATGTGTTCCATTCAATTGACCTTCTCTATAACATTGAAACAAATTATTATTAGACAGCATATTCTATCTACTTTATGATAATCGATATAAATATTAGCAAATGTTTTCTTAATTACTTGCTTCCTTGTAAATAGAAGGAAAATAAGGGAATACTCTAGGCTAAAACGAATGTCATATCTCTTAAAAGCATGTTGTCATGTGGTTGAAATCCGTTTCTATGTAGTGCCAAGAGTTTACAACTTTCCATGGGAGAAATGTTTCAGTATTTTAAATCATAAAACAATAACAAGGAATAACTCACAAATTGCCAATTCCACAAAAGGGACTTATATGACATAAATTGTGTGATTTAACGCGACCTAGAGTTTTTGTGCAGTATGTTTCTGTCTATCTCTTACGGTTTACCTGTTACGCAAAAGTCATAAAAATTCATGCAGAATAAAGAAAATTTTAATGCTATTCCTAAAATGTTCAAGATATATACCATTTATTGACCATATAAACATATTGAATATACGGTATTTTAATAAAAATCGTTAGAGCCTTTTTGAGATTCAAAATTTGTTCAATGTAAAGGGTAGTTAGGGGTGGTTGGGATTTTTCTCAAAATCTTTGTGTTTCATCCCTAGAAGATACTAACCTTAAATACCAAGTTTGGTATTTGACCGACTGTTTTGAGTTGTGTTTACAGACACATCGACACACACTGAACTTTTTCCAAAAATGATTTTTATACAGGAGACCCTAAAACATGTATTTCCGGTAAAATCCCGGTATAGAACTTTTGGGTGGAATGCAATATCTCTATACTATATGTACATAGTACGTGTAGAAAATGTAAAAATTAAAAACTCAAGAAATACAATCTGGAAGTGTTGTCCCCTGATTCTACAGAGATAACAATTATATTATACTAGTATTAAGCTACACACAGGTAACAGGATAGCTTCTAATTTGGTTGTGTCAACGTCAAATATGTTGTACTTCATGATCAGGTTAGAGTTCCAAGTTTTCCCAAGTTTCGCTCTTGCGGCCTCTAATATTTATGACAGTAATATGTCATTTTCATCAGGTAGTTCTGTGTTAATATGGCAGTGTAATTAAGCAGCCCACCAATAATTAACCATGTTGACAGCCTCATGAATCTCTAAACTGTGTCGACGTAACTATAAATTGTATTACGCACATATGGAACTGAGGGAGAATGCTTTCAACTGCGTGTGGATGATTTTCTTCCCCAATTGATATTAATGTGAGTAATTAATAATTAGTCAATAATTTCACAAAAGTTTGTCGAATTCGTTTATTGGGTAACATTAGATCGACGAAAACCAACATGGGAATTAGCAAAATGGAATATACAAACTGTTTCGAAACTACACCAAACGAATATAACAAGCTTATAGTTTATACAGGAACAATTAACGAAGTTTGATGTAGAATCGAAACTATTTTAAGTATTTTTACTTTCTCTACAAGTTCTATGTACATAGTGTATAGAGAAGGTATTGTACTCCACCCAAAAATTCAATACCGAGATTTCACCGGAAATACATGTTCTGGGTCCCCCTGGATCCAAAAAAGGAATTTTGGTATAATAAATTTGGTATATAAGTTTGGCTTCTCCCTAAGATGGTACATGAAGATTTAAAAAAAAAAAAATCCCCCACCCCCAACTACCCTTTACATGGAACTTTTTTCGAAAGTTTTTATTTCCCAAAAATGGCTCTAACAATTTTGATTAAAATATCGTATATTAAAGATATTTACCTGACAAATAAAATGTATATCTGGAATTTTCTAGGAATAGCCTCTGAAGATTACTTTATTCTGGATGAATTTTACAGAATTTTGCATAACTGCTAAACCGTAAGAGATGGACAAAAACTTACCACACAAAAAATGTAGAGCACATTAAAATACACAATTTATGTCATTTACATTTTTTTGTGGACTTGATCGTTTTTTTAGATATCCCTTGTTTTTGGTTTCAGCTTTGAAAAACCTATACTTTTCTCATACATGAATTTGTCAACTACTGTCCATACAAACAAAGGAACTTCAGTCACATAGCAGCCAGCTTTGGGCTATCACTTTAACCTATGGTAATCCCTTATTTCGTTTCTACTTACAAGGAAGCAAATAATGAGACTATTTCTGCTAATTTCTTCTGGATTAGCATTAAGTAAATAGAAGCATAAGCTTAAATACCAAGACACACAGACAGACCACACACGGGCATTTTTCTAAAAAGGCTTTTTTTGCATCCAGGGTATTCTAAATTATGTTTTTCCGGTGAAATCTCGTTATCGAATTTTTGAGTTCATTACAATACCTTCTCTATACACTATGCACATAGTACGTGCAGAGAAAGTAAAAATGTGTGTTGCGCGATATCCTTCTGACTACAGTATAAACATCCGTCTGTTTCGCAAAGGCGAAATTGATGTGGCTATACTTTAAAACATCCGAGACTCATTAATAGCTTGGGATGTGCTCACCATGTTCGCTTCAACCAAAGTCTTACGTCAGACATTAGTTGTTTGGTTTGGTTTGCTATATTATCTTCATCAGTATCCCACATCTCCCGCCTTGCATTGATTAACTGCTTATAGGTATTTTATAGATCTGCATTTGGTTGTTCAGACAGCATGATCAGGCCAGGTTCAATCCCAGGCAACCGCATGTGGGATTTGCGGGACGGGTTTTTCTCGGTGTTCTCCGATTTACCCCGCTACCGTACTCCCCATATGCTTCATCTTCATTTCATGTAACATTTGTGTAAATGCCTGCTGTGCCGTCTGTAGTAAAAGCGGGCAGCACGAGGGAGGTTCCAACCGCTTCAGTTGCTCCGGTGCGAAGTACATCTGACGTTTTAAAAGATTTACAAACTAGGCAGAGTTCGGATTGGACAGGTCTCTACGTGATAGTGGTCTCGATACCCGTGGGTTCTTAGGTACGTCTGGGTGGTGATACCTGGACGGCGTTGTGAAACACCTCAATGTCCTCCGGCCTGGATAGCAAGTAGACGGTATGCCAGAAGGCTGTCAGCCCGAACGAGGTTCTACGGTAGTCTTTCCCTTTGGGGTTGTATGGCATATCCACTTCCGTCCCGGTACGTCCCATGCCGGGAGGGGGGGGCTTTTTAGCTTCCAGGCATTGCCCTAATGAAAAGATCCACCCTGGTTGACTGAGTGGGAGCTTCGGCTCCGGGTTGACACTCTTAGCTTTGTAGTAAAAGCGGGGTTAAACACTATAAAACGTGTATGATCGGTGAAATTCGTGTTTTTAGTGTATAACTCTCGCTTTTACTACTATAGCGCTGCAGACGATGACATTGATGATGCATGACATGAATATGGAGCACTGTTGGAATGCGATGGCGAGGAAAACCGTAGAACCTGAAGACAACACTTGGTATGATTATCAGTTTTTTCCCACCCAATCTGCTTAATGTTAGGCGAGGTAAACGTCGCCCCTGCTCCGCTTTGTCCACCACAAATCCCGTATGTAGCCACTGGGATCGAACCCTTGGTGAGAGGCGAGCGGTCTAACCATTCGTCTGGAACTCATGCTACCACCTATAATGCCTTAGTAGGTGTAGTTCTTTAGTGTTAATATTTTAATTTTTATGCTTCTTTGTACTTATAGAAAGTTATTCCTGTATCTTTTAATTTCTAGTTTCCCTCTTCTCTAGATTGTTGCTGCAGTCAATAATATTGAGGTCACCACAGAGAAAATTATACGACGCGTATATTCTCTGGGCCCTCCTGTATTAGGCATTATTTCATCAATATAGCTACTGCCGTTCCTGCCTTTGTTGGAGTTTTCTTCGTCCCATATTCAAGTTTGAATCAAAATATATGACAACATATTTTAACACAGTATTTTTTTATTGGGGCTTGTCAACCTGAACTCTCACAGTTCTTGGTTAGTGAGCACCACATGGTCTTTTTGTGGAGTAAGCGAAGTTTCTTGCTGCCCAGCTAAGTATTGTTCATAAGCAGGAGTTCATCAGGCTTCTGCTCTATGTCCGATACATCCTTAGTAAGATCCTTAACTGTTACAGCCATTCCTACATAATCTGTTGTAATGACTCCATGACTCATAGACAGTCGGTGTACTCCATCTCAGTAAAGGTTCCAAAGAGTGAAGCCCAGAACAGAGTCTTGTGGTTCTCTGTCAGCTTGCTGTTCTCGCCAATGTTGTCCTATTTTCTAGATATTATATTGAAAAAATAAGGGTGACAATATGACACTTCAGATGGCAGAGCTTAAGGTATTTGTTACAATTATAACTAATAAACAATTGTGTTTCACCAAACGGTTTAGCTTTACCGAATCCGCAATTTCTTGGGTCATTTTAAGGGCAGTAATTGTAGATCTCCTTCACAAAAACCATACTGTTCCGCGGCAAAACCACATGTTACTCTATTTCGGTTTTTAACTTTAACATGAGTAACAGTTTAAGTAGTTTCCCAAATTGCAGTAGCACCAGTGTGTACATGGTTGTCGCCCTCCGTGGTGTAATGGTTACCATGCTAACTTCATATATCTAAGGTCGCGAGTTCAAACCCGGCGGAGGACGATGGCTTTTTTTCGGTTGTAAAAATCCTTAGCATGGCTTCCTTCGGAAGGGAAGTAAAGCCGCTGGTCCCGTGTCGTAGATTTTAGGCACGTAAAAGAACCTCAAGCCTGAGACAGAGGCCTCTGAGCAAAATTAAGCCGTCTCTCACGCCCAATTTAGAATGGGACGCTGAGAACCCAGTAGTTAAAGAGCGTTCATAAATAACACGCATTTTTTATACCCTACTAATTGATGATTTAAAATTGAATACCTAACTCTATTTATCCAACTCTTGTCCTACACACGGTCCCTCGATAGAGCTACGAGAGATGAGAAAAAAAGAAGCATAATGAAGGTTCGGGTCCGCTATGTGTGAGCCTCAATACACACTTGGGCATTAAATGCCACAATCATGTCTCGTTATCACATAGCTGCAAACTGGATTATTAAATTGTGTGTTCGCTATGAAAACTATTCTTGCATATTTCATTTCCATTTAACGTTCCAATGAATAATGTAACAATAGGGTTTATCTATGTCCTTGAGACAGATTAGCATATATTAAATTGCTCATCCTATGCGGTCATAAGACAGGATCTGTAGATTCTGTATCCACAAGTTTCTTTATTTTTTCTCTATTTAGTACTTAAAATATAGGTATAAAAGATATAACATTCCATCCAATAATTCGATACCGAGATTTCACTGGAAATACACGTTTTAGAGTCTACTGTATAAAAAGCATATTTTAAAAATCTGATGTGTACCATTCACATGACTTTCTCCATATCCCTGCAACAAATAATTCTTAAAAAACTTATAATTCTATTTACTTTATGTTAATCAGGTAAAAAATTAGCAGAAAAAGCCTTATTTCTCGCATCCTTGTAAGTAGAAGCGAAATAAGGGACAACCGTAGGTTAAAGTGATAGTCAAAAGCTGGTTGCTATGTCAATGAAGTTCCTTTGTTTATATGGATAGGAGTTGACAAGTTCTAGTATGAGAAAGGTATACGTTAAAATAAGAACTATAGCTTTCCTGGCGACGTGTTAATTCAAGATCTTCTCGGGCTTCTAGCCAGGTAAAAACTTGGCTTGACACCAACGTTTCGAAGAAGTGCATCTTCCTCGTCTTCAGGGTGAAGATGCACTTCTTCGAAACGTTGGTGTCAAGCCAAGTTTTTACCTGGCTAGAAGCCCGAGAAGATCTTGAATTAAGGTATACGTTTTTCATAGCAGAAACCAAAAATAAGGAATGTCAAAAAACGACGAGCTCCACGAAAAAATGTATATAACATTAATTGTGTGTTTTAATGTGCTCTACATTTTTTGTGTAGTAAGGTTTTGTCCATCTCTTACGGTTTAGCAGTTATTCAAAATGTAGTAAAATTCATCCAGAATAAACTACTCTTCAGAGGCTATTCCCAGAAAATTCAAGATATACATTTCATTTGTCAGGTAAATATCTTTAATATCCGAAATTTTAATCAAAATCGTTAGAGCCATTTTTGAGAAAATCAAAATTTTCGAAAAAAGTTCCATGTAAAGGGTAGTTGGGGTTGGGGGATTTTTCTCAAAATCTTCGTGTCGCATCCCTGGAAGATACTAAACTTAAATACCAAGTTTGGTATTTTACTGACTTTTCGTTTTTGAGTTATCGTGTTCACAGACACACGGACACACGGACACACACACACGGACTTTTTTGTGAAAATGCTTTTTTTGGATATTGGGGACCCTAAAACATATATTTCCGGTGAAACCGCGGTATCGAATTTTTGGTGGAGTGCAATACTTTCTATACACTATGTACATAGTGCGTATGGAGAAAGTAAAAATAGTCCAACTTTTTGTATGTGCCTGCGCGTGTGTGTATGTGTGTGTGTGTGTGTGTGTGTGTGTGTGTGTTCATGTCTAAGGACTGTATATCTCAAAAACGAAAAGTTGGTTAGGCACTAAACTTTAATTTAATATACCTATACCACGGATGCGACATGAAGATGTTCAGGGAAATCGTCACCCCCAACTACTCCTTATGTGTAACATTTTAAATGTTATTATTTATAATGAATGTCTCTAAAGACTTATTAAATACGTTTATTTTAGGTATTTTCATGTCAAATAAATAGCCTCTGAAAAACTCTTCATTCTGGTTGACGTTTGCATTAGACAAACACAAAGCTTAGTATATAAAAAATTTAGACATTGTTATGTCCTTGACATTTTTTGTACAGTTAACCATTGTGGTATTCCTTGTTTGCTTTGTTTTACTCCTGTACATGGGAAGGGAACCGAATTTCAATGGTATCACATAGCGACTAGTTTTTAAAAGATTTGACTATCTCGTTAACCTGGTATAATCCCTTTATTTTCATTCCGCTTCAAGGAAGCAAGTAACAATAGTTCTGCTAATATTTATCCAATTAGTATGATGTAGACAAAAGAATACTATTTTGTAATTATAATTTTTTTGCAGAAAATGTATAGAAAGTCGGAACCGGGATTTGTAAAAGGTCCGTGTGTGCCCATGTGATTAAATACCAAACTTGTATTTGTGTATTGCACAAGTAGGGAAAGTCAAGTGAATGGATGACATATGATTTATATAATTGTTTAACAATAGTTATTATTCCATTTGGCACTTAAGGTGGTAATAATAGTGAGAGTAAAACCGGAAGAAAATTTGGAAAAGAAACGTTACATGCCTATATTTTTGCCCAGAAGCGGCAAGTTAGGAGGATTATGGAAAAGTAGAAAAAGATCGATAAGGAAGAATATCTAGGCTTTGATCTGCAGATCCGCTCACGAGTCTTGGTGATTATGTCTATTTATTTATTTGTTTATTTATGTGAGCAGGTCGTAATATTTTAGTAATAGTTTTCACATATGATGTGTTCCTTTCACATGGCTTTGTCTATCTGTTCAGCAAACAAAGAGTGTAATGGTTACCATGCTAACTTCATATACCCAAGATCGCGTGTTCAAAGCCGGTGGAGGACGATGGATTTTTTCAGGTGTAAAAATCCATAGTATGGCTTCCTTCGGAACGAAGTAAACTCGTTGGTCCCGTGTCGTTGATTTACGGCATGTAAAGGAACCTCAAGTCTGATAGAGAGGCCTCTGAGGAAAATTAAGAAATCTTTCACGCTCAGTTTAGAATGGGATCCTGAGAACCACAGTAGATAAAGAGCGTCCCCATTTACAAATAAAGTATTCTTGTTAACGAATATTCTTCTATCTCCATCATGCTAATCCAGATAAACTTTAACAGAAATAGTCTTATTACTTAGTTCATTATAACAAGAAGGAAAATAAGGGAATACACTAGGCTAAAGTGACAATGAAAGCTGTTAATATATGATTGTCGTTCAAAGGCGGTTGGTTCCCTTTTCATGGCCAGAAGTAAAACGAAAGAGAAATGAAACGGACAAGGACATCCTGTTTGAGAAAGGTTAAGTTTTTTTAAAATTGAAGCCTTTAACAAAGCACATCTCAGAAATGATTATGCCTACGAAGGACTCACTCTGGCATAAATTCCGTGTCTTAACGAGATATATTTTTTGTGTGATATTTTATCTATCTCTTACGTTTACCAGTTATGCAAAAGTCATTTAGAATGAAGAGAACTTCTACATTTATTTTTCATATAAATATCTATAATATAAAGGATTTCATCAAAATAATTATAGCTATTTTTTAGAAAATCAAAAATTTTAAAAAACATTCCATGTAAAAAGTCGTTTGGGGTGGCGATTTGTTTGAAAGTGTTCATGTCACCACGATGGATATTTACTGTCTTGGTTTTTGAGACACACACATACACACACAGGCACGCATAGACAGACACATACCCGGCCTTTTTTCTAAAAATTATTTTTTTGATTCAAGGGTCCTCAAAACATATATTTAGGTCCTCAAAACATATATATTGAAATCTCGATATTGCATTTTTGGGTGGGATGCAATACTGTCTCTACCTAACGTGTATAGTTCACAAATGTACTACAAAAAGAAAAAAATCTGATGTGATCTATTCACATGACTTTCTCTACATCTCTGCAACAAATTATTGTTAAAAAGCTAATACATCTATTTACTTTATGCTAATCGAGAAAAAATTAGCAGAAATATTCGTATTACTTGCTTCTTTGTAAGTAGAAACGAAATATAGGAGTACCATAGGTTAAAGTGATACTCAAAAACTGGTTACTATGTGACTGAAGTTCCTTTGTTTGTTCGGACAGGAGTTCACAAATTTCCGTATGAGAAAAGTATGCTTTTTATAGCTGAGACCAAAAACAGGGAATATCTCAAAAACGATCAACTTCACGAAAAAAATGAACCTAAGCAACATAAATTATGTGTTTTAATGTGCTCTAAATTTTTTGTGTGGAGAGTTTTTGTCTATCTCTTACGGTTTAACAGTTATACAAAATTCCTTATAATTCATTCAGAATAAAGTATTCTTCAGAGGCTATTCCCAGAAAATTCAAGATATACATATTATTTTCAAAGCAAATGTCTTTAATATACGCTATTTTAATCAAAATCGTTAGAGCCATTTATTAGAAAATCAAAATTTTCGAGAAAAGTTCCATGTGAGGGTAGTTGTAGTTGGGAGGATTTTCTTGGAAATATTCGTGTCGCATCCGAGCAAGATACCAAATTTAAATACTAAGTTTGGTATTTATCGTCTTTTCGTTTTAGAGCACACACAGACAGACACACACACGCACACACGGGCTTTTTCCAGAAATGCTTTTTTTGGATTCTGGGGGTCCTAAAACATATATTTCAGGTGAAATTTCGGTATCGAATTTTTGGATTGAATACAATACTTCCTCTGTGTACTATGTACGTACATAATACGTATAGAGAAAGTAAAAATGATTGCGTAATTACTTAATTTACCTCCATTTAAGTAGAGTTTAAATCCCCAGGACTTATATGAAAATGGCCACTCTAGTGTCACAGGAGCAGACGACCAGACGACCATTGAATCAGAGGACATTGAAGAACATAAGCGAGATATATTTTTTTTTTTTGATTGGTGTTAAAACCCCCGCTTTAACTACTTATGGCACCGTAAGCGGTGACACTGATACTTGAATGACAATGGGGCACCGGTGGAATGCGATGGCGGGGGAAACCGGAGTACCCGGAGAAAACCCGCCCCAGCTCCGCTTTGTCCACCACAAATTTCACATGCGGTCGCTTGGGATCGAACCCGGGCCGTCAAGGTGAGAGTCTAGTAGTCTAACCACTCGGCCACGGTGCCTGCCACAACCAGATATGGGAGTGAGGAAGAGGATAATATGAAATGTAGGCGAACTATATGAAACAAAGGTAATGATGACTGCCTCCGTGGTCGAGTGTTCAGCGAGCTGACTTCTCACCCGGAGGTCCCGTGTTCGATTCCCGGCTGGGGCGGATAACTTTTCTATAGCCAGAATTATTCTTTATTCCCCACAGAGCCTGGAAGCATGTATGTGAGAGTGAATGTGTGTGTGTTTGATGAAAATAAAATGACTTAACCCCAAAGTAAAGGAACCTACAGACAACGAATAGTTTCTAATGCAAAAGCCCCCTATATGACCTAAAATGTTAAAGAGGGCTATATAAATGAAACAATATTAAAAAGAATTAAAATAATGATGTACCAAATTAGTGAAACCGAGGAAAACCCGTTATCTCAATGCGGTTACATGGTTATATTTTGAAAAATATTCCATGTAAAGAGTAGTTTGTAGTTGGAGAGTTTCCTGCATATCTTCGCGTCACATCCTTGGAAGGTATTAAGCCTAAACATCAACCGCCTTTTGTTTTTGAGTTATACTCTCCACAGAACCTTTTTCTGAAAATATGACACTTGACTTTCTCTAGCTGTTCTGCAAAGAAACTTCTCCAAAAGTTTATTCATTTATCACTTCTTGCCACTCTAGATAAACATTAACAGAAATACGTTTATTACTTAGCTCCTTAGAAGTAGAAGGGAACTAAGAGAAATACACTAGTATACGGTAGTAAATCTGTCGCTATGCGGTTGACATTGAAATTCGGTTCTCTTTGCATCCCCAAGAGTAAAACGAAAGGAACACGGACTATTTACTGTTTGAGGAAAATAAAAATATATTAAAATTAGATCAAATAATAGGGAATATTTCGGAAATGGTTAGCTTTAAATTAAAAATTAGATGTGTTCTATTCACATGACTGTTTCTACACCTCTGTAATAAATTATTGTTAAAAACCTTATTCTTCTATCTCCTTTATGATAATCAAGATAAACGTTAGCAGATATTTTCTCAACTACTTGCTTCCTTGTAAGTAGAAGACAAATAAGGGTATACACTGGGCTAAAACGAATGTTATATCTTTTAAAAGCTGGTTTCCCGCCCGCCTGGGTAGTGTGGTGGTATCTTGTCTGCCTCACATTCAAAAGGTCGTGAGCTCGAATCTTGCTTAGGGTGAGTTAATAGGTATAAATTTTTTTTCGGGGTTTTCCCTTATCTTGAGAAGATGAATGTCGAATAACTTTAAGCCCCGTGGACCCCGCGATCATTTGAGTATCATATCACCAATTTCATTCATCGTCGGATATGACCAACCAGGTTAAAGGACGTTAAGCTTAAAAAAGGAGGAAAAAAAAAAAAAAAGGCTGGCTCCCGTGAGCTGAAATTGGTTTCTATGCAAGGCCAGAGGATTTTACAACTTTCGGTGTGAGAAAAGTATACGTATTTTAAATCTGAAAACAATAACAAGGAATATCTCAGAAATGGTTATATATATATTTTTTTTCGAGATATTCCGGATTAGTAGTTTCAATTTTAGCCACTTAAATTTTTCTCAAACCTGAAGACATCTTTCTTCTCGTTTCTCATTTGTTTACTCCCGGAAAGCAAAGATATTGCTATTTCAATTGTTCCACATAGCCACGGCTTTTATAGGAGCCTGTTTTAGCCTGTGAATGCTTTTATTTCCCTTCTACTTACAAGCAGCTAGTAATAAGACTAATTCTGCTTATGTTTATCATGATTAGCATGAATTAGATAACAGATTAGTCATTTGAATAAAAGTTTTGTTTGCCGAATAGCTAGAGAACATCATGTGAAGGGAACACATTAGATTTTTTCCCTTCTACTTACAAAAGCCAAGTAATAAGGGCAATTTCTGCTAATGTTTATCTCGATTATTTTGATGTAAACAGCAGAATAAACTTTTAACAATAATTTTCACAGAAATGTAGAGAAAGTTATGTGATTGTAACATATCAGATTTTTTGTGCAGTAAGTTCTTGTCTATCTCTTACGGTTTACCAGTTATGAAAAAGTTTGCCAAAAAGAGGAATACTTCAGAGGAAAATTCAAGATATTCATTTTATTTGCCATGTATTTTCAATATGTTTTAATCAAAATCATTAGAGCCATTTTTGAAAATATCGAAATTTTTAAAATGTTTTCATGTGAAGGGTTGTTGGGAGTGGAAAGATTATCTTGAGAATCTTTGTATCTCATCATTGAGAGATGGATTAACTTAAATACCTTGTTTGCTATTTAAGTGAGTATTTATTTTTGACTTATGCTGCCTACAGACACATGCATTTTGAGTAAACAGTCCGTGTGTCTGTGTATTTATACGTGTGGGAGATTTTTGGCAATGTTTAATTTTTTCAAAAATAGCCCTAATGTTCTTTGACTGAAATACCGCACATTAAAGAAACTTACTTACGAATAAAATATATGTCATGATTATCAGCGAAACCAGTGCTCATTGAGAAGAGTAAAACGAAGGTCGCTCTCGCCAGGTTTAATTTGAAATAACTCCGTTGAATTCTGCAACTCTTTTAATGCACGAAGGAATATCTGTACACGATAAACACGGGGCAGTTGGACCGTCTGGTAATTTTGATAGAGAAGGTAAATACTGGCAATTTTTAATTCTATTCGGATTTATTATTCATTCTGAAGTAATCTCTAACAGTTTACAGCAATACGACAATCACTTGAAAATGTACGTAACAACGAGAGTTTGTAGAATGTTTGTTGCTAGTGCTAAGCAAATTTGTGCATTTACATCATCGTTAGCTTGCTGTCCACACTCCTGTAACTAGCAAAACGTTTTCAATGTTCATCCAGATTTATAAGGAGGTCACCAAATTGACTCTCACAGTTTGGACAGTACTCAGTAATAATACACAAGCCCATAACTACGTGCCTCTAGTGCAGGCGAAAACGTTTCTAATAATTTCTACCAAGTGAGGTTGGAAATAGCAAAACGTACATATAAAAGCTTTAAGCCTTGTCTGTCTCGAAATGCTATTTCCATTCTTCGCAGATATTCTGTATGGCTTTGTGACATGTGATGTACAGTAAAAAGAGCACATTTTTATGATAACTCGCAGTTCTGAAAGAAAGAGAGCGAAAAAATTGAAAAGGCTGTTTAAACTTTTAGTACCTGGACTGCATTTAGGTCATAGCACCGTAAATTGGAACTGTCAGCTGTGAATAACTTATACGTTAACCGCACTCTTTGCACGTCCAGGCTCTCTTTACAGTAAAGGGCTTCTAATCCATTAATGTGCTTCACCACGTCATTAGATTGCCCTATAAAAGTGCTTTATGAAAGCTCTTATGTTAATAATTCAGAACACTTAGCAAACAGCTATAAAGTGCATAAAGAAAGTTCATAAGCAATTCCGATTGAGGGCTTGGATCATTAATAGAGAAATAAAAGTTTTAATAGCACAATTAGAAGTTTCTCATGTTAAAGGTATTCTTCCCTAAAATATCCTAAGTTTAATGTGACGCTTTCACTTCTCTTGATATTATACACTAATACCCTAGGATTTAGGAAGTAATTTCTACGTATTTAAAGTATTGTGTAACTTTAATGAAATAGTTTACTGTTTACTTATAATGTGTAGAGAATGAATTATTTTCCACCCAAATATTTAATGTAAAGATATTTAAATCCCCTGAATACACACAAAAAAATTACTTTCTGTATACGTACTATGTACATACATAATGTATAGAGAAGGAATTGCACTTCACCCAGTTCGATATCGAGATTTCGATAGACGTATCCAAAAAAGGATTTTCAGGAAAAGATCTGTGTGTCCTTGTGTCTATGAACACGAAATTCAAAAACGAAAAATCGGTAATATACCAAACTCGTTATTTAAGTTTGGTATTTCCAAGGATGAGACACGAAGATTTTGAGAAGAATCCCCCCCCCCAAACTACACTTTACGTGGATTTTTTTTTTTTTAAATTTTGATTTTCTCAAAAATGGCTCTAACGATTTTGATTAAAATACCGTATATTAAAGATATTTATATTACAAATAAAATGCATATCTTGAATTTTCTAAGAACAGCCTCTAAAGACCTCTTTATTCTAAATAAATGTTGCTGAAGTTTGCGCAACTGGTAAACCATAAGTGATATACAAAGTTAAAACACACAATTTATATCATATACATTTTTTTCGTCTAATATACACTTTCTGAGATATTCCTTGTTATTTGATTCAGATTTAAAATACTTTAACTTTTCTCACCCGGAAAGTTGTAAACTCCTTGTCCTGCATGGAAAGGGTTTACAACCACATAGCAGCCAACTTTTAAAAGATTTGACTATCGTTTTAGCCTAATATATTTCCCTTCATACCTTCTACTTACAAGGAAGTAAGCAATTAAGACAATATCTGCTCATTTTTATCTGGATTATCATAAAGTAGGTAGAGGATTAAACTTTTCAACAATAATGTGTTACAGATGTGTAGAGTAAGTCATGTGAATGGAGCGCATCAGATTTTTGGAATACGGTTCGTCTTTATGTGTCTGTGGACAGCATAAATCAAAAACAAAAGGACTGTTAAATTCCTACTTGGTAGTTAAGTTTAATATCTTTCAGGGATGCGGCGCAAAAATTTTCAAAGAAATCTTGTACCCCAAACTACTCTTTACATTAAAAAACATATACAGGAGTTGTTTTTTCAAAAATGGATGTAACGATTTTGATTAAAATACGGTATATTCAAATATATCGGGACCACCAAAGAATGCATATCTAGAAAATTCTGGGAATAGCTGCGTGAAGACCTGTTCATTATGGATGAATTTTGCGGAATTTTGTATAACTGGTAACCGATAAGTATTAGACAAAAAGATACCACACAAAGAACATGCAGTCCTCGTTAAAACACACAGTTTTGTGCAAACCGTTTCCGAGATAATCCTTGTTATTTATTTCAAATACCTGAGCAACTTTTGTCAGACGGAGTCATCTTTATTTTCAACACTCTTTTGTTTTACCGGCAATGCAAAGCGAACCGAACTTCAATTGTTCACTTGTCGAGCAGCTTTTAAAAGATTTGACCATTGCTTTAGCCTAGTGCATTACATTATTCCTCTTCTGTTTACAAAGAAGCAATTCTCTTAAAATGTATCTCGATTAGTATGATGTAGATAAAAGAATAATATGTTATAAGAAACGTTTATTAGCGGAGCTAGAGAAAAAGGCAAGTGAAGGCAACACATCTGATTTTTGCTTTCTCTACACGTAATATGTACACGGTGTATAGAGAAGGTAACGTATTGCATCCAAAAATTCTATACCGAGATTTCATCGGAAACGATGTTTCGAGACCCTCTGAACCCAAAGAAAGTATTTTTGGAAAAAGGTCCGTGTGTGTCTGTCTGTGTGCCTGTGGGCAGCATAGCTCAAAAACGAAAAGTCTGTTAAATACCTTACTTGGTAATTTACTTCAAGTAAATTCTCCTAGCGCCAACATCGAAAAATTTTCAAACATTTTGATTTTCTCAAAAATGGCTCTAATGATTTTGATTAAAATATGTATTTTAAAGATATTTCCATGACAAAACAAATTATATCTTGAATTTTCTGCAGACTGGATGATTTTGCGGAATTTTGCATAACTGGTGAACCATAAGAGATAGACAAAAGGTTACTACACAAAAAATTTAGAGCTCGTTAAAACACACATTTTATGTTATATGCGCTTTTTTTCGTGGAGTTGACTGTTTTCGAGATATTCCTTGTTATTGGTTTCAGTTTTAAAATACTTATACTTTTCTTATACGGGACTTTGTCCACTTCTGGTCATTCAAACGAAGGAATTTCAATTACATCGAAGCCAGCTTTTAAAAGATTTGACTTTCGCTTTAGCCTATGGTGCTCCCTCATTCCCTTCTACTTACAAGGAAGCAAGCAAAAAGACTATTTCTGCTATTTTTTCTGATTGCATGAAAGGAATGGAAGAATAAGCTTTTTAACAATAATTTGTTGAAGAGAGTGAAGATAGTCATGTGAATTGAACCTATCAGATTTGTTTACCTATGTATTGAAATTCTTCAGCTTTATTTAATCTAGACATTAACCTCAATAAAGTTACTGATATTACTTGCAACGGTGGGTTTATGCAGAAGTTGGTACGAGTATAGGTTCTTTCCTGTTGGCTTACCTGTCGTTGGAGGTAAAGTTGCCTCGCTCTGTCTGCTTCAACAATAAGTTTTATTTCAGTAGATTTTCGTGCCTTGGCTAGCTGTATGAATATTATTCATTCTATTAGTTTGTAGGGTTATAATGTGCACCACGTTACAGAGCCAAGTATGCAGCGGTATATTATTGGCCCCGTGCTCAGATGGACGATGACGTTGGCGGTGCTTAAAGATTCACTCCACTATCAGATGAGTATATCTACGTATCTTATATTGTGCAGATCTACTACCGTTGATGTTCCTCAGCTAGACTCAGCCTGCGTGCTGGTTTGACTCACTCGGGGTGGAAGCAATGAGGGTATTTAGTGAGTGATCTTATGAAATTGCTTAGACACACGTAACTTTTCCTTCAATTTATTGTCACTAGAAGACACAAGATAAGCCCTTTGCTTTACAACCTGCTAAGTCAATTATTTACTAGTAACTTTTTTATCGATAATGCACACGTATTTTTCTTATATAGCAAAATTGATATCATGGCGGCTTCTTTCTGATTGGTCAGAGAGACCGCGAAACTGGAATCAATATTACAAAATACATCATTTTCTTCCCAGGATGCAACATAACACCCACGTGACAAGTGTTACACAATGGAAAAATGCTCTTTTCCAAACTAAAAGGGACTTTCCATCACACGTAGCTCGTACGTGCCTGGACAAAAGAGCATCTGCTAACAATGAAAGCCTCTCACTCCACTTTCCAAGTTTGGCGTAAACTACCCTTAACTGCTCTTACTAAATGCTGATTTTTACACTCTTAGTACGTGAAATAATCGAGTATTTGCACTCTTTAAATTTAAACTGATAAACAATCAATAAACATGACAATGGTTATTATAGAGAAGCCAAATAATGGTCTCAAGTTTTATTTTTACCGCAAAAGCTTTCTCCATAGGGTGTGGAGTGAAGTTATAATGTAACATTTGTTTTCAAATGCATTTATTTCGTTTCAGTTTGATTCTAACACAAAATGGTTTTAACACGGTTTAAAGCAAGTTTAATTTTCGTTTAATTTTACACTTTCTCCATTACTTATGTGAAGATCATTACATTTGTTGTAGAATTACAAAGTACTCATATTAATTATATACAAATGTTGCTAGATCATAATCTTTTTGCGATGTAAATCAATATAACGTCGGTTTTAAATCAAACTATTCAACGGTAGCTTCGTACTAGCGTGGCTTCTTCATAAATTCAACAAATTTGAATGACTTTTTAAGTTACTATGGTAAAAAACAAAATTTCATCTCTTTTACAATGAAAGCTGGTTTCATTTGTAAGATCTTATGAATTCTTTTTGCATAACACTATCAGTTCATTTGTAAATGTATGCATACAATTATTCTGACTACAATTTACAGCATAATTATGCTTCCTTTTAGGCGTTTTTCACATGAAAATAGCTCTCCTTCATAGAGATTCTGATTTAACCTTGATTTTTCTCTGATAATTTCTGCTTTATGAGGATTACATAAAGAAATTAACATTGTGACTCGGACCTTTTTCATGCATAAGCAAAGTAACAAGTATTTATATAGTAGCTTTTTGACTTATGTAGGGTATTTTGAAACTTCCAATAATGTTCAATTTTAATTACTTCTAAATAATAATATTAGTCGTGGATTCTTCCGTTGCAAATGGTAACTCTCCGGTGGCTTTGGAACATGACGCAGTTGCATGGTACGCATGCGTGTTATAATTCTGCTGATGTTGCAGGCTCTAATGGTTGTGTGTTACAAGAAAGGACCAGCAGCTGTGGTGGTAAATTTGATACTTATTACAGAATCATCTCTTCCGTCAACTTCATTCTCTGCAGGTGACCAAAAACTGATTACCAAAAGATTTATCAGGTGTTCCACATCTCACAGGCCCGCCTGTACCAATGCATGCTCGTACTTCATCATCGTTACTTGCATTTTCGAACAACGTTTTTGGGTCCTGTTCCTGTACCCTGCTGTTAATTTCCTGCGGACGTAATCTCAGACATGATCGTGATGCGTATGAGACAAAGCAGGTGTGGATGCTCGCCACCATCCTGACAGCTGTACGTGCGTGTTATTAGAGGGGCGCCAAATGTCAGGTACACACAGAATTAAGATGGCGCTGCGATAAATAGCTTATTGTAGGAACCAAACTGAAAATTAACACCTCATCATCACTTCGTTCCCTAAGAACATAACCTCTCCTTAGGATCTGAAGTGATACGAGGTGTAAATATACCTTGTTGGTATCAAATTAACACTTCTTATGTGTGTGTTTTGCCTATAGGTAAGCAGCTGCTTAAAAAGATGAAATATAAAAATTGCTGTATGTAAAGTTCTTACTAGAGAGATATTCATTTCAACTGTTCGTATTTTACGTGATATTTCCCTAGATACATCTAATTTAATACCTATGCTTCAATTAAATATTGCCATAATAGCTACAGTATTCAATTTATACACCTCTGCATTGTTTTTAGGTCCAATGAGTCCAGAAGAATAAGAACTTCTAAAAAAGGTCAGTGTGTGTGTCTGCGTGAGTGCATGTAGTGTGTCTGTGGACAGCATAGCTCCAAATCGAAAAGGCCGGATGCGACACTCAAGGAAATTCCCCAACCTAACTAACCCTTTAGGTAGAAAATATTAAGGCTTTCTTTTTAATAAAATAGTTCTACGATTTTTATTAAAATACAGAACGTTAAAGATATTTTCATGACAAATAAACTTTATATCTTGAATTTTCTGGAAGACCTCTAAATATCTGTTTATTATGCATAGATTTTGCATAACTGACAAAAACTTACTTGACAAAAATATACATTTCCTTAAAACACACAATTTACATCATATACATTTTTTTCAGATTTAACCGTTTCCGAGATATTTTTTGTTATTGGTTTCAATTTTAAACAACTTAAACTTTTCTCAAACGGGAAGTTACCATTCTTTTCATGTCTATTTTGTTTTACTCTTGACCTTGGAAACATAATCTAATTTCAATGACAAAGACAGCATATTTAAGTTTTGACAGTCGCTCCAGTCTAGTGTATTCCCTTATTTCGCTTCTGCTTACAATGAACTAAGTAATAACACTATTTTAGTTAATGTTTATCTCAATTAGTATTATAAAGATAAAATGAATTGTTTTTTTGCAGGGCAGATATAGAAAGTTATAAGAATGGAACACATATATTTATTATCTGGGCTTATACTTTTCCTTAGTCACCTAGTTCTTCTTTAACTAGATACCCTTCTTTTATGGAAGATATATTCACAGGACTTTAGAAGCAACCGCCAGGAATCTCTCAAAAACGACCAACTCCCCTAAAAAATGTATATAACATAAACTGTACGTTTTAACGTGCTCTACACTTTCGTGTAGTAGGCATGTACATTGGACAGAGGGGGCTAGAGAAAGTAAAAGCTATGACAATTTACCCTTGCAGAAAACTATTGTAACTCGGATATTTTTAACTTCATAAAAAAAGGACATAAATTGCGTGCTTTATGTGGTTACACATTTTTATCTATCTTTACCACCCATATGCTCGAGAATATAGAGGATTTTGGAGGATATTCCCAGAAAATTAAATGCATACATTTTATTTTGCATGTAATAATAATTTCTAATTATTCTTTCGTATATTATAACCTTTTGGGTCATATGGAAGGCTTTGATTTGAGAAATAACTGCTGATGTTTTTCACGCTGAACTGTGTTATTTCTTAGCCATGCTTTTTTCAGTTTTAAACTATTAAACACATACTTACACGTTCATTCCTATATTCATACTTTGTTTGGGATAGGGAATAATGATTCTTGTTAAAGAAAACTTCCCCGCCCCAGCAGGGAATCAACCCGGAACCTCTAAGTTGAGAAGCCAGAACGTTGTTCACTCGATCGCAGGGGCAGTCGGTGAATGTGATTAATATATGGTATTTTAAATAAAATCATTAATACTAGAAAGTTAAAAATTACGAAAAGTCTTCCTTGTGCAGAATAATATTTTCCTGAATATCTTCGTGTTGCATTCTTGGAAGATGCCGAACTTAAATATCAAGTTTTTTTTATTTTTTTTTTTTTGAGTTATGTTATTCACAGATACACCAGAAAGCTTTTTAAGAGGAGGTCCTCAAATCTTGCATTTCTGGTGATTTTTGGTATCGAATTTTTTGTTGGAATGCAACATTTTCTTTATCTACTCTGTACATTGTACGTGGTGGAGAAAGTACACATGAATTTCTTAGACAAAATATGTGATTTAAAACACATCTTATTTTAATTCTCAATGCCAAAAGATAACTAACCCACGTGTGCTATCATTTAGGCAGCACTTAACACAATTTTTAGCATGATAATAGCCCAAGAAATATTTCTCTCAGCTGCTCTTGTATAATAAAATGAATTCAGTGGCTGCTATCACTAACCAGACATAAATAAAAACACCTTCAAGGCAGAAACTTTACTATAGACAGTGTTTGGAATTAGGCGGCGAGATATTCGCTGTCAAGAACGAGGCGGGTAATGCTACAAAGCGATAACTGACACCTCTTATACGGAGAATAGGCCGAGGGAGCAAAAGTGGGCCTGAATAGCGAAAGGCCTTGTATAATGTGATAAATCATAATCACGTCACTAATTCTCCTCTCATAATAGCAGGTACTTACCGAGCTCAATCATTAAGTATCACTGACTGCGGCGATGTAAATCGAAAACATACAGGCACAAATGAACATTTCTGAATATATACACATGTATTTTATTAACTTAACAGATTATCTGTACAAATAGAGATTTTATTGCATTCTATTAAAAAATTAGATTCTAAAATGCCTTCTAAAACACGTTTTAAGGCACTCTGAACTAAAACAATCCTAGGACCTCGCGAGTATGTATGTGCGCCGCTGTATCGGTGACCATTATTTGATTAAGTTGGTATATAAGGTTAGGATACGATCGAGGGGACTCGGCGCAGAATCTAGGTGGTTGTTGTATGTATAGTGCCAAAGAAAATCTCACTGCACCTCACATCTAAGTTAGATTATTTATCGTTGTACGTGGTCTTGCGAAGCTTGGTTGGATGTTTTAGGCCACCGTGCAAGAGTGCGCCACTCCTACTAAATAGTTACACTAATAACCACAAGAAGGGTTAAAAATGGCGTAGAGACGAAATAGTGAAGCCTAGTTAATCCAGACTATTGGCGCTCAATGTTATTCGGATTAAAATAAATAAACACCACAGAGAAAGCTGTGAATGAAATTAAAGTACCGTATGGTTTTATTAGAACCTAAGATAGGCCCACCTGATTTTAATTACATATTCTTTCTTTGTTTAGTTTGATGAAACTATCAATTTTCTTTTGTGGTCTATCAAACATATCTTTCACAATGAGATCACGAAGACTCGTCATACGATAGTCATCTATTTATTGTCAGTTTTCTCGACAAAGTCTATTACACAATTCAGATGCTGTTTAACGTCACTTAATTTCACTTTCGACCTTCCGAAGTCCACATCCTCAGCCTCAGATTCGTTACTAGTGTCCCTTTCATTGCTTACACTTTCCACGATTTCTTCGTCAGTCATGATGGATAGCCTGAACTATCTTTATCTCCTTCAAGCCAGTCTTCGAATTATCTTTATAGCCTGAATTATCTTTATCTCCTTCAAGCCGTCATAAGTCATTTAATTCAATTGCATTGGTGTCCAATTCAATACTGTCATCATGCAAAGTGTCTTCCACGTAGAGTTCTTCAATGTAGAGTTCAAAATGCTGTTACTGCACTTTCAAATTTGAAAATCATGGATCTGAAATCATATGATTTTATATTCTGGAGTGTTTTTTCCGCCAGTTTATTCTCACCGTCCAGAGTCTTTTCAACTTCGTAAACTTCAGAAAGAAGTTCTATTTGTACAACCACTTTGCAGGGTGGATTTCGCCTAAGTCCATCGCCTGTATTAGGAAGAACACACATCTGATCTTACCATCGGCACTGCACAGTTTCTTTGCATCTGGATGTGCAAGTGCATTATCTAATAGGAGTATGGCTTTCACGTCATTTTTTGTTTTTATTTCTTGGGGTTTTCTTATGCCAGGTACAACATGGCTGTGAAACTAATCAGGAGTGATGTCTTCTGTAAACCATGCATTTTGTATTGTAATGCACAGGCAATGTGGACATTACATTCTTAAGAGCCCTTGGTTCTTGACTTTTACCTACGACAACTGGATTTAAAATATGACTTCCATTTGCATTAGCACATAATAATGCATCAATAAGTTCTTTGAATTTTTTTCCTCCAGGCGTATTTTTTAATGATTTGGAGGCTTGCGTGTTTTCGGGCAAGGCGCGCCAAAATGGACCTGTCTCGCCGGCATTATACATTTGCGACAAATCTAACTTTTATTCTTGAATGATAGATTTTAGTTTTTTTCTAAATGGGTCAACAGCTGACGAATCAGCAATTAAGCTTTCTACAATTTTTTTTCACTATGTTATGACGCTTGCAGAATCTGTATAACCAGCCCGAACTAGCCGAAAGTCCATTGCTATCAAGTTGTTTCGCAAGACGTTCGGCAATAGCTAGAATTTCAACACCACTTTGTACCACTTGTCTTCCAACTTTTGTTCAGCCGGTGCCTGGCAATTTTGCTCATTTGCATCGCATTTAATCAAAAATGATAACAGTTCACCCTTTTTCTTTTATGTCCGAATCTGTTTGTTTTGCTATTACCTATTCTTTACATACACACGTCACATTGGCGCCATTTCAAGCCTCTTGATAATTTGCAGTTTCTCGTGATTTATGCTTGCGTCTCCAGATGATATTGTAAGTTTACTAAACGACATTATACACTCGATTTGTTTCTTTAGCTAAATGACTGAGAAAGACCAGTGTTAAGCTAACCCTTCTGACAAGAGTTGCAAGCCCTATTGCAGGTACAGCAATGGGTGCGAGAAGGAGGGCAGCCTAATGTACCATTGTCACTGATGTAGTCCTGGCATTCCTAAGAAATTCCTATTGTACGATCTGTGCAAAAATAAATTGGCCAATTTTCTTAAGTTTGTCTTAATGCAGTGTTGTAATGCAAGTTAGCAGATTGTTTTTCAGGATGCTTGTCCGGATTAAGCGAAATCCGGTTTAATGGGGTCCGGATTAATGAGGTTTTATTGTATATGTTTACGCCCATACTTGTATTCGCTAAAATAGAAAGAGGTAGGCTGAGTGCCTTTAGTCTGTCATACAGACCTTTGATCATTATTGGTAGCCATATATTTTCGACTAGTGCAAGGCATGCCTCAAAACATCCCAGAAAACGATAATTTTCTTTGCCACTGAGCGTACCTACGCCCCCAAGAAGGAGGGATGAGGGGAGAGAATACACCGGGTGGTCTCAACAAGGAGCGGCGGCAGTAATGACAGAGTCCTTACAGTTTCCAAATTCAAGCACCTCGACTTACGAACGGTCACACCGTAGAACCCGCAAAGGGTCCAACATCCCTCTCCATAGGAACGATTCTCATTCCGGCAGCCAGCTGAAGTCGGGAGGTCGGAGAGCATTCTTTATTCATGCCATGCCGCACCGAGCACTATCACGGATACTTTCAACCCTAAAAGAAGCCAACGGGATGAGGGATGAACGAAATGACAATGGAAACAAAAAAGATTGACAGGAAGTTTGGGGGATGAAAGAAACCCTGTTAGAAATCGCCTGATGACGCGAGGAAACCCCCGAAAAATCCATGGGTAGACTAGACCAGTCTCGGGAATCGAACTCTCGATATCTCGAATACGGGTCACAGACGAAACCGTCTCAGATGGTTGATAGATAAGTACAGGTCTCCAAGAATGACTCACGAAGATTTTCAAGAATATGAGGCTCGGCTGATAAGTTTCGGACCTCACACAGATATGGCGCCACTAGGCCAGTTAGACGGTAGCATCGTATAACTTAACTCTAGACTAGCTTGTATCCAAAGTGATACGTCAACAGCTTGTTTAGTTTTCGAATGACAGCGTTTTAAACAAGACAACTTCAGAGTTTTCACGAAAATGGAGGATTTGGATAAACGAGCAGTGATTAAATTCCTCCATTTAAACGGCTTAACGTCTAAAGAAGTCAAGAAGAAAACGGGCAGTACATTGAAGGACTCTGCCCTTTCATATTCAATGATTAAAAGGTGGATTGCAGAGTTTAAAATGGGACATACAAGCCCTAGCGATGAACCTTGCTCTGAAACTGGCTGTAGGATATACTGTTCATCCTGTACCTGCTCCTCTTTCAACAGTTCTTCTAATAATTAATAGAATAATAGAAGGAGGTAAAAGTCAAAAGCTTATATTATTTATTCGAAGAAATTCTATATCTGGTGCTCCTAATATTAAAGGTACTAATCAATTACGAAATCCTCCAATTAGTAACAACTCCAGAGATCATTGAGAAAATTCATCGTTTAGTACTGTAAGACCGTAGATTAAAGTTGTTTGATATAGCAGAGGCTGTAAACATATCAAAAGAACGTGCAGGTAATATTTTAAGCAATGTTTTGGGTTTTCACATGGTCTGTGCAAGATGGGTGCCGCGTTTGTTGATACCTGATCAAAGGTTGCAAAGAAAAATTGTATCTGTTAAGAATGTGGAGCTCTACCATAAAAATCCCAGTGAATTTTTGAGACCTTGTTACCATGGATGAAACTTGGATACATCACTACACTCCAGAGAGTAAATCACAGTCGAAACAGGGGATTGCGCCAGGTGAACCAGTTCCAAAAAAGGCAAAGTCAATTTTTGTCAGCTAACAAGGTTATGGCGAATGTTTTCAGGGATGCACAGGGAATTGTTTTTATTGATTACTTGGAAAAGGGTAAACGTATCACTGGTGTCTACGACGCAAGCTTACTGCGTTTGAGTGATGAGGTGAAAAGAAAAATACCACCTTTTGGCAAAAAAAGTCTTCTTTCATCATGACAATGCTCCGGCCCATCGTTCAGTCATTGCAATGGGAAAAATGTGCTAAATAAAGTTCGAATTGCTTGAGCATCTACCCTATTCACCAGATCTAGCACCCAGTTACCTCAGAATATTTCTTGGAGGACGAAGATTTCACAGCAACGAGGTCATTGGCAGGCAGGCAGGCAGGTGGGCGGGCAATGTATATAATGCATGTTGTATGTATTTAGGAGCAGAATGGCATGGATTTCATTAAAATTCATTAATATTAACGTTAAAGAACTTACAGATCAACGAAATGTTCTTTGAAATAAAACCACCAGATATTGCCATAAAAATTAAAGAGAGCCGCAAAATGGGTAGAAAACATGACTCGTTTTCTTCCTCTTTCCCTACTTATAATAGGTAAAGGAAATATTGCATTTCACCCAAATATTCATCATGGAGATTTGAAACTGTTCTCCAAGGTCTAAGGGTAGCATGCTAGATCCTCCTGCTCAAAGCCCCGGGTCAAACTGGACGGAGGGCGGTCAATTTCTTGCATTCCACCCAAATATTCATCATGGAGATTTGAAACTGTTCTCCAAGGTCTAAGGGTAGCATGCTAGATCCTCCTGCTCAAAGCCCCGGGTCAAACTGGACGGAGGGCGGTCAATTTCTTTTCGGGCGTAATCACAATAGTTAAAGAGTGTCTATAAATAAAACCCAATTTAGTGAAGAGATTTCAGCCATTTTCGAAAAAATGTGTGTTTTGTTTATACTTGTAACGTCATTTAACCTGGTAGGTCATATTTCGACGATAAATGAAATGGGTAAAGTGATATTAAAACATGCTTGGGGTCCATGATCTCTAAGATACTCGATATTCTTCTTAGGATAAGAGGAAACCCCCCGAAAAAATCTCATCCGAGTAACTCACCCTAACCGAGAAAGGAGAAACTCATTAATGTGAGGAATTGGAAATGGGCTTTTATTTATGGACGCTCTTTAACCACTCTGATTCTCAGCGTTTCATTCTATATTGGGCGTGAAACACCACTTAATTTTGCTTAGACGCTTTTACGTGCCGTAAATCTGCGGCAGACTCACGGAGCTAGGTATAATTAAGTAAGTGTTTGTATCCATCAACAGTCCAGTTCATAAACACAAGTCGGATAAATGCCCAACATTTTATTTGGAAAAAAATTTCTTCCGAGTACCTCCACATTAAAAATTTTCCTTAAAATTTACTTTTTGAAAAAGTGTCTAAAATGTTGTATCAATTTTTCTATCTAATCACCATATATACAATATATTTGAGGGACTGTAAAAATGTATACTCACGTACATAAAATGTGGCCCACAATAAAATAGAGCTTTATGTTGGCAGTGATCAACACAAACCTCTACTCTCCACAAACGTGACAAACTCTTTTCCCCGAGAATAAATACAGGCACAGAATTGGCTGTGCTGCCGAAGGATACGGTTACAACTTAAACTTTGTCATTTCATGCTACACTACTTTTGTTTTGTTTTACTTTTTTGTTTTTGTTTACTTTTGTACATGTATTATGTATATAGGGTGTACAGAAGATATTGTATTCCACCCAAAAATTCGAAACAGACGATCTTGAGATCCCTTATGGCCATGTCTATGAACACGATACCAAACTTGGTGTTTAAGCTTAGTATGCTCCAAGGGTGCGACACAAAGAGTTTTAGGAGAATGACCCACTCCAAACCACCCTTTACATGGAAACAATTTGTAAAATTTTGATTTCATCTAACTATTTTGTTTAAAACACCGTATATTAAAGATATATACATGGAAAATAAAATGTATACCTTAAGTCTTCTGGGACTAACTTCTGATGAACTCCTCATCTGGATAACATTTGCATAACTGGTAAGTCCTAAAAAAAAAGACAACACAAAGCCCTTGTTAATGCATACAATTTACGTCATACATTTTTTTACCATTTCCGAAGTATTATTGGTTTCAATTTTAAAATGTTTAAACTTTTCTCATACAGAAATCTGTCAACTCTTGGTCATGCAAAGAAATGAATATCAATCACATGGCAACAGCTTTTAAAAAAATTGACTATCGTTTTAGCTTAGTGTATTCCCTCTTTTCTCTTCTATTTATAAGGGAATAAGTAATAAGTCTATTTTTCTGTCTTCTGTTTATCTTGAGGTAGAGAAAAGGACCAGCTTTTGTAAGAATAATATTTTGCAGAATAGTTAAAGGTCTTTTAAAGATTTCACTTTTACTTTAGAACCCTATATTGTCTTGTATCTACAATGAAATGTGTAATAAAATCATTCTGTAAACAGTATCTCAATTAAAATGAAGGAGATATAAAAATAAGCTTTGGTGTGAATAGTCAGTTGAAGTGATATAAATGGAACGATAGTGGTAGAAAAATCCATGTGAGTGCAGCTCACAAATTCCAAAATGAATTTGATCACGCAAAGCGACCAGCATAACAAAACTCAAGCTACAGTTTTGCCCAACAGGTTTGTTGCTGACATATCAGGCGTTTAATTGATAGGATTCTATATAACAGCAATATGTCATATTATAGTCTGATTGAGGAGCAGTACTCTATAAATTACAAGAGACATTGCCAACGTTAATTATAATCTACCTCTATCGTAAATATCAGTGTTTACGTAAAGCTGATCTGAATTTATATTCAATAGAACCCCATTTATATAGGTACAAACAATTATCCGTGTAGGTATAATAATAACTGTTATTATTCTTGTTGAGATCACAATAAAATGGCATTTTTGCGTCACATTTCCATGTTAATATTACATCAAAAGTTGATTAAAATTGTTATCTGTTTACTAGTTTCTATACTAATATTTATTTGTATTCCATCAAAAAAGGCGTGTCATTATTTTGCTAGAAATATATGTTTTGAAGCCTGTATATATTATTTTTATAAAAACTAATTAAAAAAGGAAAAATCTGCTAAAATCCATACTTGGAACTTAACTTTTATATCTTCAAAGCATGCAACACGAAGATTTTCAAGAAAATCGTCAACCCCAAAATTCCCTTTACGTGAAACTTTTTGAATATGTTTATTTTTGCAACAATTGTTCTAAAGATTTTGATTAAAATACCAATGTTTAACATATTTTGTGTATGTTTTGTGTTTTCTGGGAATATTTTTTAAAGTCTCTTCATTCTAAATTCGTTTTAAATAGCTATTAAACCAGAAGAGATAGACAAAATTTTGCCTCACAAAATATAGATCTTCCTAATCTACACAACATATATTAAACACAATTCTTTGTTTGCGTTTTTATAGAGTTAACTAATTCTATGATATTCCTTGATGGTTTATCACTTCTTGTCATTATATATTTACCAGCTTTTAATTGTTAGGTGAAACCTACTGTGCTCCCTTTTTCTCGTGTATGTGTCTACAAGAATATATATAAAAACAAAACAGATGAAAATAAGAATTTACAGCGGAGCAAACCATAAGAATAAGTCCATGGCACGACAGCTCACAAGGAACCTCGACCTACCGCCCGGCCACTGCGTCCCCCATCAGACGTCATGGATGGGATGCCGTATTGGAGGATGAGATGTGTTCAGCGCCTCGAACCCCCCTGGACGGTTAATGCGGTCCTCATGATCTGGAGCCGTTACTCCTCCATCAAGTAACTCCTCAATTGCCCCCCCAGGAGCCTCAAGAGGCTGAGTGCACCCCGGACCAGGTCTCCCAGCGGGGGAAAAACCCCATAGTGATTCCGGGAATCGAACCCAGGTCTCCCGCATGGTAAGTAGCTGCGCTGCCACCCCGCAAACGAAAGACCTAGCGGAGCAAACTCAGGTAAAATAAAGAACGCAATGGGCAACTGAGTATTCATATACATAACCACTTTACGCGAACAACATTTTAAACTATTCATTCCCTATTGCCCTAGGGAAGCTGCTGACTTCCCAAGATTGTCTTTCTTTCGTGAGGCAATAATCTGATGGATTAGCCTCTGCTGTCTATTCGCTAAACTCCTGTACTGTGTTAAGCTGTAACACTTGCAACTTTAAGGTATCTCGCTGTCATAGCAATATACATATCCATTGATAAAAAATCTGATCACTCACATAACTTTCTAGAACTGTTCCCAAAAAAAAAAACATTTTCTTATAAAAGATTGTTCTTTTACGTCATGATAATTAGCAGAATTGGTCTTATTACTTGCTTCACTGTAAGTAGAAAGGAAATAAGAGAATATATTAGATTAAAGTGATAGTAAAAAGCTGCTATGTGAAACAATTGAGACTCGGTTCGCTTTGCATGTTCCCGCAAAAGCAATGAATATCACGAAGACGGTCAACTCTATAAGAAAAACTATATGACCCACATCATGTGTTTTAACGAAATCTACATTTTTGTAAAATTATTTTTGTCTAACTGTTACGGTTTAACAGTTATGCAAATTTCTGAAAAACATCAATTATTTTAAAAAATTAAAATTTTTTAAATAAGTTCCGTGTAAGGGGTAGTTTGGAGTGGGGGTTTCTTGAAAACCTTCGTGGCGCATCCTTAGAACATACTGAACTTAAATTCCAAATTCGGTATTTAACCGAACGACTTTTCGTTTCTGAGCTATGCTGTCCTCAAGAATATCTTTTTCTAAATACGCTTTATTGGACTCAAGGGACTTTAAAACATATATTTCTGGAAAAATCTCGATATCGAATGTTGAGTGGAATACAATAGCTTCTCTATTCACTATGTGCATTGTACATACGGGCTAGAGAAAGTAAAAATAGCTGTAAGCCCATAGTACAGGCTTTTCAACTGAAAATAGTTTGACACCAGAGTTTGGTTTCGTCTGCAGAGAAGCCTTACGAAACGAGTATAAATGTCAAGGTTAGAACAGCAGCGGGTGTTATAAAGATATGGGTATACGAGTCGTATACCTTAAAGAACTTCTACTCCAACAAAATATTTCCTATTTGGAAAGAATTGTTCATGTTTATGGATAGCTATTGAAAAAATGTTTAGTGTGTCCAAATAAATGCAGTATGTCAAAAGATTTAATTTACATATCCTAAAATTATGGTGAAAATTGATTACAATTTATCCATGGTGCTAACGCCACTGCTCCGAAATGGTTAAGCGGCTGTATTTGCTCCGTATTCTCTTCGATCTGCTTCAGAGCAGAAAGAAGCTCTGAGTGACATCACAGAGCATCTAGTAGGAAACGTCTGCCACAGAGAGACTTTTCGGAGCAGCGGCGTTAGCACCATGGATGAATTATAATCTATTCAATCCCCTCCTTCGTTCCTTTTGTCTCTCTAGAAGGCATGTAGCAGTAGATCCCAATCTTCCTTTCCCGTTCATTGATATCTTTCCGACTGCTTGTTTGAATACTTGAGCATGCAAAAAGTTAAACACACACATTCAGATTTAATACAACTAAAATGAGCGCAGTGGAGCTTCATTAGCTTCACCAGAATAGCTGCCACTGGATCTTGGTGCGGTTACGGATGACTTGCGCCGATTTACAATATGGGATTTTTAAGGTGGGATATGGTTTATGACTAGCTCAGGGTAGCATTGATCTTATGTTATATAGAACTCAGGGTTCGTATCCAAAGTGACTGGTTGATTTCATGTTCTGTTTTAACCCTTTATTTCCCTGTCACTTTTTTTTTTTGTTTAACTATAAACTATAACACGTGATGCCAGTATTACATACCGTAATTTGTTGTGTCACTTAGCAATGCTTCTTTCCTATGTAATGTTCGACTTAATGTTCGACTTAATATTTCACCCGTTGAATTACTGACATCACTACTACTGCCCGACTCTCCAACAAGGAGTGCAATTGCGGACCTCCTGATTGATGAGAACTGTTGGACTTTTCGATTGTGAATGTTTTTCCAAATTTCAATCCCTACTGACTTCAAGCACCTGCCGTGTTCTGATTTTACCACGTGATAGTTATATATTTTCCCATTGGTCGCTTCGTATATATTTCTTTAAGAAAATACACTGCCTACTCGCGTAGAAGCTTTGAACTCCTGCTCTTACAATATCTGTCTTCCCCCAAGGTAATTAACCAGTGCTGACTTCCCATTTTGTTCGTCTTGTGGGTAAATTGGTGGGAAAAATACCTTAGTGCTATACCTTCCCTTCGTTCTAAACTTGTCTTTCCAAGAGGCTTTGTTTCTGCTTGTCTTTAACATTATTACCACTAACATTATTTTTATTAGTGCCCTCATTACGAAATTATATAGTATGTGAAACGTACGCCTGAATCTACTCTACATTTTGATACCAACATTTAGAAATAGAAGTCCTGTACACAAAAGACATGTTGGTACCAACATTTAGAAATAAAAGCCCTGTATACAAAATACACAAGCATTTTCTAGGTGTTTAGTAATTGTGTGCTGATGGGGTAAAACAGATATTGTATAACAATTGCAAAATAAATAACTTAGCTTTAATAGCACGAAACGCTACATGTAATAAAGCAGAAGTAGTTTATCACTAAGCTCCTTAGTTACTACAAAAAATAAAAGGTAGTCCATTAATAAGAGCGCTTTAGTTGCCTACCATTTGTCTTGGATAATGAAACAATTTGCTCTGCTGGTCCAGGATTCTGGGTCAAACAGAGGAAGCGAGCCCAACATTAAATAGCTGGTATCTTTAGATAAGGGAAATGGGGGATGATCAATGCTGTTTCAGAGAAATAACTATTCAGACCTCGTGTATCTCCAAGCTATACTTCATCTCTCTTTAATGTATACCCTCCACTTTCGTTATACGCGAGGGAGTTTATTATAAAGCGAAAAGCGGCAAAGAGCTTTTCAATAAGCGTGTTTTGTTATACATGCCGCCTATAGATTCATAGGGGCACTGGATGTATTAACACCAGCGGGGCCATTTATACAGTGTGTTCCTTCGTGGCTTTAAAGTGAATAGCTTGTTACGCACCATTACTTATTCATCATACCTGCTCATTAGCGAAGTAGGTCTGTTCTTGGCTTGCTCGTCATTTTCCAGCTAGGTCAAAATTCGAGCTGATCAAACTGAGTGAGTAGCCTTATGGAAGTGAAGGTGGTTTCATAATTTTCTGCTTTGGAAATTACTGTGTTGTGATATCTCCTGTTTATATCTATGATGGGTTCCATTCATATACTTTTTCTGGCTGTTCCGCAAACAAACGTTTCTTACAAAAGATTATTCTTTTAGCTACATCATCTTAATCTGGATAAACATTAGCAGAAATTGTCTTATTATCTGTTTCTTTGTAAATAGGAGAGAAATAAGGGGAGATGCTAGTAATAGTCAAACATTTTAAAAGCTGGATGAAGTGTGCAACAATTGAAATTCGTTACTCTTTGCTTGCTAGGAGTAAACAAAAGAGAGACGAAAGGAAAGATAATTTCCTGTTTCAGAAGCTTAAAACTGAAATCAATAATACGGAATGTCTCGGTTCCGGGCTAACCCTAAAAAAAATGTATATGGCATAAATCCTCTCTATGACTTTTTATTTGCATCATCTTCCTAATTACTTTCTCTAGCAGGTATGTACATCAGAGTATAAGTAGCTCGATATGAACATAGAAGCTACAGAAGGTGCTTCACAGGAAATATATATTTGAGGCCCCCTGAGTCCGTGTGTGTCTGTGGGCAGCATAGCTCAAAAACGAAAACACCGTTAAATACCAAACTTTGTATTTAGTATCTTTCAAGGATGCGACACGAAGATTTTCAAGAAAATCCCCCCAGCCTAAACTATCTTTTACATGGAGAAATATTTAAATGTTGTTTTTCTCAAAAATAGCTCCAACGGTTTTGATTAAAGGGCCGTATTAAAGATATTTGCATGACAAATAAAATGTATATCATGATTTATTTTTTTTTTGGAATGACCTCTGAAAACCTCTTTATTCTGGATGAATTTTGCTGAATTTTGCATAAATGATAAACCGTAACAGATAGGCATTAACTTGCTAAACAAAACAAAAAACACGTAGATCTCGTTAAAACACATAATTTATGTCTTATACGTTTTTAGGTAGATTTCACAGTTTGTGATATTTTCTTTACCTATTGTTGGTTTCAATTTGAACTAATTGAAACTTTTCAAACGGGAAGCGATCTCTCATTTCATCTCTCTTGGTTTACTGCAGGCCATGCAAAACGAACTGAACTTGAATTATTTCACATCGGACCAAGTTTTAAAAGATTTGACTATCGTTTTAGCCTAGTGTACTCCCTTATATCCCTATTACTTACAAGGAAGCAAGTATTAAGACCAATTATGCTAATGTTTATCTCGATTATCATGAAGTAGATAAAAGTAAGGAAAGTTTGTAGCACAGTCATGTGAATGGAACACATCAGATGTTTTTTTGTTGAAATATCACTTTTAGCTATGCAAGTGAAAGGCTATGTTAATAGCTACGCTGAGAAGGTAACGTTTAAGACATTGCAAGTTCAAAGCGATACGGGGACTACAGTCGTCAGAGACGTGAGCGGGGTCCGTTCACTCACGGTCCGCCTCCTTATTTTGTCTTCTCTGTTAAAACCGGTTTGGAGTGCAGTGCTGCTGGCCTCTACAGCAATGCGCGCTTAACTAGAAAAGTTAGTAACAAGAAAGAAATAGGAAGTAAACAAATAGCAGAAACTGATATGGATGTCAAGCACGATTAGCCTGTTCACTGACATGTTCAGAAACATAGCCATGAATATGTATAAGTAATTTAAGCAAATAGACAATATTTTGGGGGGGGGGGAAGCGTCCAAAGCTGTAACAATTCTTAATCTCAATTTTGGGCTACTATTCGTATATTCAAGCATCCAACTACGGAGAGAAGGATTCCAAGTAATTCGAGCTAATGATGCGGATGACTCCATTCAGAGGGTCACAGGTTCGATTCCTGTAACCAGCTTATCTGACCCATTGGATTTTTCGGCGTTTCCTCAGGTCGCTAGGCGAATGCTGCGTAAGTTTATTTCATACCCCGAACTTCTTATCTCTTCTGTCCCATATGTCCATTATCATTAATTCATCCGTCCCATTGATTTCTTTTAGGGTGTATCTCATAATGACTATCTCCACTCCAGAATTCGACTGGTTGCGGGGATGAGGAGCATTCCTGACAAGGGCGTTCGATTCCATGTGGGGCGGGGACCCGATCTAACTGTCCGACTGCTGGGGTGCTTCAATCTAGAAACTGTAAAAACCCTGTTATTGTTGTGGCGTCGCTTCTGATTACTGTCATCTTGTATTCTCTCAACTCATCCCTCCCTCCCGAAGACACTCCATCTTGGAGCATAAGTGCAATAATTGTTTAGGTTTAGTGCCCAGTCCTCTTCACTCGTATCCTAACCCTAATCCTAAACTCGAATTATATAAAGCTTTGGATAATTTGAACTCGTTATAAGCTTTAAATAAGTTGTTTTTATTTATGATTTTGATGTTGCTATTAATGATAAGATATTGCACTATTTACAGATTAAATATAACTTCCTTTTTAATTATTAATACGTTTTGGATGAGGAGTGTCAACCGAAGCATTTATAAGGCAGATTTTGTTTACTTGGTTATTATTTATTTGCTTATTTAAAATCAGTCTTCATATTTTAGCATACTTATTTGCTGTGTTACACAAATACGATGCATGTTATTCTCTTATTTTTTCGAAGGGCTTTATTGGGTAAAAGAAATCATAATTTTAGCTAATACTAACTAAGGATACTTGGAGGATTACCACAAGGCTAAATTCCTGGCTAAGGTACTATTCAGTATTTTTACGTCGAGGTTTTAAGCCTCTTATTTTAAGCCAAATGAGTTCTGAGAAAAACTAAAAATCCGCATGTGATTTTCTACCTCAAAGTACCCAGTCTATGCTTTCAGTTTCATCCAGATATAAACATCACACAGTTCCAGAAATATTTCATGTATGTTTCTACACAGCTAAAATCACCGAATCAGACAAGCTTGGATAAATCCAGTCTAGCAGTTTCATTTCCTCAGGTTCGTCTGACAAACAAAACTACTGTTGTACAAAATTAATATAGCTGGAAAATAAAGCCAGAAAAAAAAAAAAGCAGCAAAAAGGGAAAGCTTTTGGAACGTGCTGTTATTGTTGTCTGTTCCTGCCATTTTGTGCCAGATGTGGCTGAGCAATCTGCACTTCCCTTCGGTCTGTTCCGGCCGTCTCATCCCCTTACACCGGCCATCAGGATTTCTTGTTCATTATCTTCCTCCGCACTCTTTTGGCAGCTGGCGACTAGTTACAAATGAAAGGGTTACTGTTCCCTTCTTTTGGCCCTCCACCCCTTAAGCTCACACTTGTGCACTGTTATATGTGAATGTGACTATCGGAAATCAAGAGATTATGGATTTCCACCTTTCATTTTAGACGCCAAAATATTCTTGTATCCATTTTCTCCTTCCTTTCGCATTTAATCCTTTTTGGGGATACTCAACTTCAATGAAAGTACGTCATATGATGAGAACTTTTTACTGACCTACGCTACCGATCTAAAGTTTCCAAATAACCTTAAGAGTAGTGGTATTTTCACTTTCTCTACATAGTAAATGGTACGTAAGTAGGAAAAGTAAATGCGCTCGATTTCACCGGTAATATACGTTTTAGGGTCTCCTGTATCAAAAAGGCTTTTCTAAGAAATAGTCAGTGTGCGTATGTTTGTATCCGTGTGTCTGTGAACACCAGAACTCAAAAACAAAAAGTCGATAACATAGCAAACTTGGCATTTAAGTTTAATGCATACCAAGGATTTAGAGCAAAACCTCCAAACTACCCTATCCAATGGAAAACATTTCAAAATGTTTTATTTCTTCAAAAATGGCTCTGACGATTTTGATTAAAATGCCGCCTATTAAAGATATATATCATCATATCAAATAAGACTTATACCTTGAATTTTCTGGAAATAGCCTCTGAAGACCTCTTTAATACTGATGAATTTTGCAGAATGTTGCATTGTTGAACCGTAAGAGATAGACAAAACCTTATCACTACTAAATGTAGATCTGTTAAAACGCACAATTTATGTCATATACATTTTTTTCGTGGAACTTACCATTTTTGATATATTGAAAACTCCGTTATACTTGCATGACCTGGTTGAAATAATAAAAATCTGATGTGTTACACTCACATAGCTTTCTCTAGCTGTTCTACAAACTTTTGACATAACTTCTTTCTGCACCTTGCTATTCGAGGTACTCATTAGCACAATATTCTTATTACTTAGTTCCTTATAAATAGGGAGAAAATAAGGGAATACACTAAGCTAAACTTATAGTCAAATGTTTTAAAAGCTGTCGTTATGCGATTGTCATTACAAATCGCTTCTTTTGTTGGCAAGGAGTAGAACAAAAGAAAAACGGACCCTCCCGTCTGAGAAAAGTATAAGTACTTCACAACTGAAACTAATAACAATGAATACCTCGAAAACGGTAAGCTGCACGAAAAAAATGTAATTGGCATAACTTGTGTATTTTAACAAGACCTACATTTTTTGTTGACTAAGTTTTTGTCTATCTCATACGGTTTACTAGTTATGCCAAATTAAGCAAAATTCATCCAGAATAAACAGGTCTTTAGAAGCTATTCCCAGAAAATTCAAAATATACATTGTATTTGTCAGGTAAATATCCTTAATATACGATATTTTAATCAAAATCGTTGGAGCCATTTTTTAGAAAATCAAAATTATCGAAAAAAATTCCATGTAAAAGGTAGTTTTGGGTGGGGGGATTTTTCTCAAAATCTTCGTGACCTATCCCTGGAAGATACTAAACTTAAATACCAAGTTTGGTATTTTAGCTACTTTTCGTTTTTGATTTATCGTGTTCACAGACACACGGACACACACACACACGGACTGTTTTCTGAAAATGCTTTTTTCGGATACAGGGGGTCCTAAAACATGTATTCCCGGTAAAATATCCGTATCGAATTTTTGGGTGGAATACAATACTTCTCTATCTCTATGTACATTGTACATACTGGGCTAGAGAAAGTAAAAAAATAAAATGACAACTTTATATTTGGAAAAGTATAAGGGGTCGGATATTTACAAAATCTCGCAAATGGTTCATTCCCTGAAAAAAAAAAAAAAAAGTATTTGATGTAAATTGTGTGGTACATCGAGATATACGTTTTTTTTTTAGTAAGATGTATATCTTTTATGATTTACAGTTATGTATATGTCATCCAGATTGATTAGAGCTTCAGAGCCTTTTCCCAGAAAATTCAAGGAATGCGTATTATTTGCGATTTAAATATCTTTAATGTAGTGTTTTAATCAAATTCATTGAAGCCTTTTGCATTTTTACTGCTTCTGCTGCCTAAATAAAGGAGAGAGAAATTTATTTAGGCTATATAAATTAACTAATTTCACCGCAAATATGTTTGATGCGATACATTTAAAAAATCTGATGTGTTCCATTCACATGACTTTCTCTACATCTGTGTAACAAATTGTTGTTAAAAAGCTTATGCATTTATTTACTTCATGCTAATCGAGAAAAAATTGGCAGAAATTGTTTTTATTACTTGCTACCTTGTAAGTAGCAGCAAAATAAGGGAAACCATAGGTTAAACTGATACTCAAAAGCTGGTTCCTATGTGACTGAACTTCTTTGTTTGTATGGATAGGAGTTGACAAATTCTTGTATGAGAAAAGTATGTTTTCAAAGCTGAAACCAAAAACAACGAATACCTTAAAACGATCACCTCCACGAAGAAATGTATATGACATAACTTGCGTGTTTTAATGTGCTCTAATTGACTGTGTTTTAAGTTTTTGTCCATGTCTTACGGTTTAGCAGATATGCAAAATTCCGTAAAATTCATCCAGTATAAAGTAGTCTTCAGAGGCTATCCCCAGAAAATTCAAGATTTACGTTTCATTTGACAGGTAAATAACTGTAATACCCGATATTTTAATCAAAATCGTTAGAGCCGTTTTTTAGAAAATCATAATTTTCGAAAAAAATGCCATGTAAAAGGTAGTTGAGGTGGGGGATTTACTTGAAAATCTTCGTGTTGCATCCTTGGAAGGTATCAAACCTATATACCAAATTTGGTTTTTAATGGACTTTTCGTTTTTGAGCTATGCTGTCCACAGACATATACGCACACACCCACACGGACCTTTTTGTAAAAATGATTTTTTAGATTGAGAGGGACGTGTATTTCCGGTGAAATCTCGGTATCGAATTTTTGGGTGCAATACAATACCTTCTCTATACACTATGTACATAGTACGTGTAGAGAAAGTAAAAATGCTTAGGTGTGTATGTGGGAGGCGTCGTTGCTGTATGTGTGTTTGTGTGCGAGCATGCTACTGTGCGTGAATTACACGTACCTAATCTGGTTATAATCTATCCAGATCTCCTATCTCATTAATTTTAGGCGTTATTGCTTTGGTATTTGAGAAGACGAAGTTTAGTAGCTGATGGCGTTTCTCTATTACAATTTAGACTGCATGTCTCCTAGGCATATGGAGACTGTTGCTGTGGCGTTTTATTAGAACGGCAGAGATAATTATTATGACATCGGCGTAATCAACGAAGCAGGATTGCCTGTCAGCCAAATGTGATACTTAATCTCACATCCACATACATGTGGCACGGAAGATTAGAAACGGGGAGCCGAGAGAACCTTATCTCGCAGATGGCGGGAGTCCCATCATTGTTTCTACCTCGTGATCTCTTCTTATATAACATACTAAACAGTTGGAGGAAACACTACCAAGGTCTAGGGAGCACATGCTCATTGTTACCACATCGCCTTTGTATAGCACAGGGCCTTTCAACAAATAAGTTGACGAGAATGTTTGGTAACTTATGTTTACAAAACCTCCTTTAATTCCTTAAACTAAAATGAAAAATAGGATGTGTTCCATTCACATGATTTTCTCTACATCTCTGCAAAAAAAAAAAATCTTATTATAACTTTTATGCTTCTATTTAGTTCATGCAAACTGAGAAAACATTAGCAGAAATAGTCTTATTACTTGCTTCCTTGTAAGTAGAAGCGAAATAAGGGAGTGCCAAGGTTAACGTGACACTCAAAAGCTGGTTGCTATGTGACGGAAGTTCCTTTGTTTATATGGATACGAGTTGACAAATTCCTGTATGAGAAAAGTTTAACTTTTCAAAGCTGAAAACAAAACAATGAATATCTTAAAAACTATCAACTCCACGAAAAAATGTATATATTGTGTGATTTAATGTGCTCTACATTTTCTGTGTGGTAAGTTTTTGTCCATCTCTTACGGTTTAGCAGTTATCCAAAAATCCGTAAAATTCATCCAGGATAAAGTAGTCTTCAGAGGCTATTCCAAGAAATTTCAAGATATACATTTTATTTGTCAAGTAAATATGTTAAATATACGAGATTTTAATCAAAATCGTTAAAGCCATTTTTAAGAAAATCAAAATTTTCGAGTTTTTTTTCCATGTAAAGGTAGTTTGGGGTGAGGGAATTTTCTTGAAAATCTTCGCGTCGCATCCTTGGAAGATACCAAACTTAAATACCAAGTTTGGTTTTTAACGGACTTTTCGTTTTTGAGCTATACTGCCCACAGGAACACATACAGGCACAGACATATAGACAGACACACGGACATTTTTGTAAAAATATTTTTTTTTGGATTCAGGGGGTGTTAAAACATATATTTCCGGTGAAATATCGGTATCGAATTTTTGGGTGCAATACAATACCTGCTCTATACACTATGTACATAGTACGTATAGAGAAAGTAAAAATCTGATGTGTTCCATTCACATAACTTCCTCTAGCTGTTCCATATCCAAACTATTCTTGCAAAAATATTTTTCTATTATCAACATCATGTTAATCTAGATAAACATTATCAGAATTGGTCTTATTATTTGATCTCGCTTGAGAAAAACTAGGTAGGTAAAAATTAAAACCAATAGCAAGCAATATCTCGAAAACATTCAGTTCTACAAGAAAAATCTGTGTGACATAAATGATGTGTTTAAATAAGACTTTTTTGTGCAGAAAGAATAGGTCTTATTTCTTAGCAAACTTCTGCAGAACTCATGCAGAATAAAGAGGTCTTCAAAGGCCATTTCTAGAAAATTCAAAATATACATTTTATTTGAGATGTAAATACCTTTAATATACGATATTTTAAACAAAATTGTTGCAGACATTTTAAAATTGTCAAACAATTTTCCATTTAAGGTTAGTTTGTAGTGGGGGATTTTCTTGAAAATCTCCATGTTGCACCCTTCGAAGATACTAATATTATCACATTTGATATTTAACTGTTTTATGGTTTTGAGCTGTGTTAACTGAACTTAAATACTAAGTTTGGCATTTAACGGACTTGTCATTTTCGATGCTGTCTACAGGCACACACAGATACACGTACCTTTTTCTAAACATGCTTTTATCGTACTCAGGGGACCTCAAAACATGATTCTCGGTGAAATATCGGTATAGAATTCTTGGGTAAAATACAATACCTTCTCTGTCCGCTATGTACAGTGGACTAGATTAAAGTAAAAAAGGAAACCTAAAGTACTATGCTTGGTATTAGCATTAAAGCCTCCCTCACTAAGCTTGCCCCAATTAAGCACCAAAGTTAGTCTTGCAGTAAGTGCAGTAGACAGGAACCTCTAAGGTGGTCCACTCATTTTTGGCTATCTGCATGATGAGCAGTGAAACGTAAAACCAGCAAATGAACTGAAGCAGATAATTTCATCCATATTTTGAGTGTTAACCAGTGCAGTGCTTGTTACAAGGGGATAAACTTTTATCCAGTTTTTAGAGCTGATAGTTATTGTAATCCCCTACAGGCATCGCCCACAATTTAACGGCTCTCATACACGAAAATCCCTTGGCTATGTAATTTACTAATGTAGATACAGGAAGCAAATTATAACATGCTGTACAGTTTAGTATTTGTAAAGCGATGCATAATCTGCTTAGAGAAATATATTTTCATATTTCAGTTTTTATGTTATAGCAACTGTGATAGTAGAACTAAAATAGATGGCAACTCAGGGTTTCTTTAAAAATATATTAATATTTTTTACTTTCTCTAGCACGTATTGACGTCTATTATAGTGTAAATTGTAGCTAGAGAGATATTGTATTCCACCAAAGTGTTTTATCAAGATTTCACCGAAAATGTATGTTTTAAGGTCCATTGAGTCCGAAAATGCATTTTAGAAAAATACCCGTGTGTATATGAACAGCATACCTCAAAACCGCAAAGAAAAATAAATACCAAACTTGGTATTTATGTTACCATCTTCCAGGATACCACACAAGTACTTTATAGGAAATCCTCCACCACAAACTACTCTTTACATGTACCATTTTACATTTTTGTTCCAAAAATGGCTCCATCACACATAAAATCTATATTTTGAATTTTCTGGGAATAGCCTCTGGAGACTTCTTTATTCTGGACGGAATGTTGCAGAATTTAGCATAACCAACGGTAAAACCGTAAGAGATAGACAAAAACTGATTGCACAGAAAATACAAATCTTGTACTTTTCTTAAACGGAAGCATGCGAAGTGAACCGAAGCTCAATTGTTTCACATGGTGTCCAACTGTTAAAGGATTGGAATATTGCTTTAGCCTAAAGTATTCCCTTTCTTTTCTTCTACTTACAAGGAAGTAAGTAATAAGATCAAGTTTGTTAATGTTTATCTCGATTGGCATTATGGAGCTAAAAGAATAGTATTTTATATGCATAGTTTGTATATGGAACTACTAGAGGAAGCTATATGAATGTAATACAATTTTTTTAACTACAAACACTAAAATAACTCTAATAATACGAGTGCGGATGGAAAATATTTTTTTCTGCCTTGATACTGCAGCTTGAATATTGCAATTTCACACATATATAGTTATAGTTTTCAATAGCTAAGGAATTTTTGGTTTAATGTGCAGCTCTAGTGTGAAAAGCGCACACTGCGTAATAAAGATGCGCGCGTGCAGCTGTCGTCTACGTTTGAAGAACTTTGCAGTTCGATATTTGTGAGCTAAAGGTCATTAACCGAGTGAAATTCACAGGGACATGCGTGGCCTGTATAGAGATGATTGTATGGATGGCAACAATGTCTCCAGGTGGTGTGCATTCCTCCTAGAGGGCTGTGTGAACCTTAGTGATTCGCCACGCTCCGAGAAGCCTATAACAGCTGCAACCCCGCAGAATGTCAGAGCTATTGAGGCGGCAACTTTGAACGACCGGCGTGTGCAGCCTCCAACCTTATCACAGCAGTTCGACATTTCCTGTGATGCAGTGTACGATATTGTTCATGACACGTCGAAATTTAGTGCTCGCTGGGTGCCTAAGAACCTGATAGACAACCACAAGAGCCAGCGAATGATGACAAGCTTGGATTACTTATCGCGGTGCACAGCAGAAGGCATGCTTTTCTGAAAGGAATTGTCACTGGTGATTAGTCTTGGGCATACACATGCCCAAAACAAAGCAGGCAAGTATTGAGTGGAAACATGCTGGTTCTCCAGTAAAGAAAAGGTTCAAAGTTACTCAATTTGCTAGAAAATTGTTTGTATCAGTGTTCTGGGCTATGCACGGTGCTTAATTGGGGGTTGCTGAACACGGGACCTCTGTGAATGCAGCAGTCTACATTAAAACTTTGTTGAAGTTGCGTGTGCAACGTGACAAACGCCACAACATTAATGCTGACGATGTCAAATTTTTTCATGACAATGTTCGCACCCATGTTGCTGCTGCTGTTTGTCAGAAAATCGCCAAATTTGGTTGGGAATCTACCATGCAGTCCGGACGTTGCACTGTCGGACATTTATCTGTTCGGTCCCATGAAGAAATTCCACGGCGGCCAACGCTTTGCGATAGATGCTGAAGTGAAATCAGCAGTCCGTAGATGGCTATACTCCAAGTTCTATGAACAGGACATATTGAAACTGATATCACGATGGGAAAAATGTGCTGAGAAAGTTGGTGACTATGTCGAAAAGTAGGTAAACGATGTAAGTTCATTTCTGACTTTTTCTTAATTATTAAACATTATTGAGCGTACTTGGCGATCTACACTCATATCATTTTCGCTAGGATCATAATAAAGATAAAACCATGTCATCTAATGGCTTTAATAAACATTAAAAGAATACTTCCGGGCATATTGATTTTGTGTTATTTCGATTCAAATAAGGCAGTTTATTCTGAACAATTGGCCAAAATACATAGTTGGTTTTTCTGGAGTGGCTTTCTGGGGTATTTTGGTAATAGCTGTCCCACTTCTGTACTTGCCTCCGTATTCCAGATATTTAATTGCTAAAAATAATGCATAATTTTGAAGCCGTAAGGTTGCTCTGATGTTTTTATTTATTTTTTTCCTTAACTTTTTAGGGTAAAGCATAGTAGTGTAGTCAACTTTCTGTGTCACATACATTTTTATTCTTTTACTCTGAGGAAAGACATTATTAAGGATATTAGGATCTGCCATAGTATTACATTTGAATCCTGGTCTTCCAAATAGTATCGTTATAGGTTTGTCTTCTAAGATGGAATAGAAAAGTTGTATCAAATGATTGTAGCCTAACGTTTTGCAGAGCATGCCAATACGATTTCTTATGTGAAGTTAAGTACATGCATAAAGTTAATACATAAATGGTATTTTAATTTTTAGTTGGATATTAATTTTATAAACAACTACTGGCATTGATAAAAGGTTCAAAAATATTGTTTTATTTTCAAATAACTTTTCAATTATTTTAACTGTTTGATAACCGTGCCAGGTGCCTCAGACTTCTCGTCTGGTCTGACTTTCAGGAGGTTCGTGCGTTCCATTCCTGCGGCCGACCTCTCTAGCCCATGCGCCTTATCGGGGTTTTCCCGGGACACTAAGTGAATATTGAAGAAACCTTCATTCGCCCGAACTTGCATTTCCCTTCATTTCATCTTCATTTTATTCCCACCAGGTACTAACTGTTGACGAGATTGCAGTGTTGCGCTCTTCCATGAATACGCCTTGGGAATACAGCTTTCGGTGGCATAATAATGTTGGAGTCATCTGTGGGCCTTGGGATGTTCAGTCAGACCCAGACTCCTAGCGTTCCACGCGTTGAATGAAGAACTGGTTGAACTACAACGTTAGGGACTTTCCCGCCCAAAGTTTTGGCCATCCGTCGAAATACTCTCATATCATACTATTTCCCTGGGGGCTAAATCACAACAAGCCTGCAGTTGGAGCCCCCTGCAGAATGTACCAAATAACAAGTCAACCATTCTCTATCACATATTAGTGCACAGAATCTGATATTTATAAGCATGCCCTTCCTTACAGTTCCCAGACTTTGTCAAGACCAGCTCTGTGTCTTTCCGAGCATTTCTGAGCTATGAGATTTAACGTATAAATGCAAACAAAGTCTAAGTTACGTATTGCCGGAATGAGCCAGATGGAGCCGAGTGCAACGTGTGCGACTCGCGTTTGAGAGAACTCAGTTCGATATCAGGAAATCACTCACCTACACCATTGGGTTTTTCGTGGTTTTCTTCGGTCGCCTAGCAAAATGAGATAATGCAGTCTACCACGATTTACACCCCATCTAATTCTTTCATTCCGTTCCCTTGTTCTCTTTCAGGTGTTGCTCAAAGTTTTCGCTTTTCCGAATAACGTGGTTTTCAGCGTCCAATTCTCTCATTGGGCGTGAGAAATCACTTAATTGTGTTCCAGACCTTTTTGATAGAGGTTTTTTCGACAGGATCTTATTTCCATCCCCAAGGAAGCCACACTAAGGATTTTTAAATCCAGAAGATGCATTGCAAGCTTTGAACCTAAGACCTTGGATTTAGCTGTGTATGGCGCTGCGAGTAGAGGCGCGGATGCATTTTCAATGGAAAGAATACTTTCTGGGACACTAGGTGCTGCCAGGTACAAAGGACGCTTGACCACAGTCTCAGGCGACTCCAGCAGTGGGAGCGGTTATCGGGTTTGTAAATGTTAGAGCAACGGTTCCCAACCGGTGTGCCCCGACACCCTAGGGTGCCGTGTGATTGGCTAAGGGGTGCCGCGAGATATTGAGATAAACAAAAAAAAATACCTTCTACTGAAGCCTTAAGTCTTGTAAGGCCTTGAAATAAAATAAGTCAAATCAATTACTCTCATGCACGGCAGATGGTGATAGTGGTCGATTCATTTCAATAGTTCAGTTATACTAGTATCCCACAGATGGCATTACAGCTATACCCTGCCGAACATTCCCGAGACTTACTCGCTTCCTCACGAACATTCCCGAGACTTCGACATGAATATATAAAAGTGTACGCCGCTTGGCGCTTTTTCCTCGCGTTGATTCCCAATGTTTAGCTATGGATAAGTTCTTGTTAAACGTAAACGCCAGGACAGTGAAAGTGAACAGTCGGCTCCTACTGCTTGCTTTAAGAAGCCAAATCTTACAGTTTCTCCCGGACCGTCGAATTCACCACATAAAGAAGACAAACGAAAGAAAAGAACATACCAGGACAGTTACTTAGCGTATGGATTTAAGTGGAATAACAACGAGGAAAACCCTATCCCTGTGTGTTTAGTTTGTGGCGAAACACTTAGCAACGAGGCCATGGTACCTAGCAAACTGAAGCGGCATCTTACAACAAAGCATCCTAGTGTGTCACCGAAAAGTGTAATGTATTTTTCACATATATTAGAAGGGGAGAAGAAAACAGCTGTGCGAATGGTAAAGAGAATGACCATAGGTGATACTGCTCTTGAAGCCTCATTTAAAGTAGTAGAACTGATAGCTAAAAAAAAGAAACCTCATACTCTTGGAGAGGAAATCATTGGCCCTGCATGTCAAGTTATAGTTTCAACAATACTTGGCGAAGGAGCAGCTAATCAAATTTCGAAAGTTCCTCTGTCCAACAACACAATCAGCCGCAGGATATCTGAAATGTCATGCAATATCAACGAACAAGTCACGGAGAAAATAAAAACTTACAGAACATTTGCTTTGCAAGTAGATGAGAGTATCGATATTGGTGACAAACCGCAACTCCGTGGTTTTATCAGATATATTGATGAAAAAGATATTAGTGAACAGTTTCTGTTCTGTAGACCGCTGGAGACTATAACCACAGGCCATGATATTTTCGTTTCTATTAATTCCTATCTCAATGACTATGATCTTTCATGGAAAGACTGTTGTGGTATATGTACAGATGGTGCACCATCTATGTCTGGGAAAATTAAAGGTTTTACTGCCAGAGCTCTCAATGAAAATCCATCCATTATTATAACTCACTGTTTTCTGCATAGAGAGGCATTAGTCGTGAAAGCGTGTAATGAAGATTTTGCTGAAGTGTTTAACCAAGTTGTGAAAATGGTGAACTATATGAAGTCTCGACCTTTAAAGTACAGAGTTTTTGAACAGTTATGTCGCGCTACGGATGCAACTCATACCTCTTTGTTACTTCACACAGAAGTAGGTGGTTGTCGCGGGGTCGTGTATTGAACCGGTTTCTCGAACTTAAAGAACAGCTAAAAACTTTGTTTAAGGATGAAAATCAAGACACATTTCATGAGCTCTTACTAAGTGATTCTTGGTGTTTTGAACTGTCGTATCTGGCAGATATTTTTCATAAGCTGAATGAACTGAATGTTTCGATGCAGGGTCGACATGAAACAATAATCTCCTCAACCAATAAAATGAAAGGTTTTAAAAGAAAACTTAGTTCTTGGAAGTCTGCAGTTCAAAAAGGAGATTTGTCGAACTTTCCATCTCTTCTCAATGTGGCAGGAGATAAAGATCTGGGTAAACTGAAAGACCGCATTTGTGATCACTTATCAAGATTGCAAGATGCAATAGATGCGTACTTTCCAACTATTTCCACTACGAATCTCGACTGGGTTGTCTCACCATTTGATTTCGTAGATAGTGCAGAGGAAATAGATTTCACTGCTTGCGAACGAGATGAATTTATTGATCTTTGCGCTGATTCCACACTCAAAGATAAGTTCACCAAGAGTGAGGCGTCGGTGGCTAGTTTTTGGCTTCAACGGAGAGAGGAGTACCCTAACCTAATGAAGAAAGCAATTAACGCACTTTTGCCCTTTTCAACATCCTATCTATGCGAGCAAGCCTTCTCTGCTATGGTGACAATAACATGCAAAGCAAGTAATAGACAGAATAACCTTTAGGATGATTTGCGTGCTTCACTGTCAAGTGTAAGACCCGACATCACATATCTGTGCTCTAAGCATCAATCACAAGTTTCACATTAATCATTAATGGAACAAAATTTATTGATGTGTTTTTACTCAGTGATTGTAGTAAAGTTTACTGTATTATGTTATGGTGTACGTTATTATTATATAATGTTTCAATAAATTAACATATTAAGCTTAATTTTCTTTTAATTCAAGGAAGGGTGCCCCTGGTGTTTAATGTTATTCCCAAGGGTGCTGTGAACTTCTAAAGGTTGGGAAACACTGTGTTAGAGACTGTCGCGCGCCTGTGTGACCTGTACCCTCCTTAAATTTCCTAACTTCATCCCTTCCTCCTGGAGTTGTTAGCCACAATAGATCTGCGTAGATGCAATGAGCGAGGAGTCCTCTCCATTGTCTGTCATTTACTCTTTATGTTTGGTTGGAGAGCTGGTTATTTTATTCGTCTGGATGTGGAATCCTTAATTATATTATAACAAACTAAAAAGCTCTGTGCGTCATTGAAGATAAAAATTAAATTGAGATTTCTTTATGGACGCTCTTTAACCGCTGTGGTTCTCGAGTTCCATTCCTTATCAAACTTGAGATTCTTTTACGTGGCGTAAGTGTATAACACGAGATCAACCTTCAGAAGGAAGTCATGCTGATGATTTTTACACAAAAAATAAAAACAGCCCATCGCGACCTCAAAATAGTAACAAAAAAAGAATGTTGCTTGATGTTGTGTTTTGTATTGTTACTATTTACTTTTACGAACTTGGTCCTTTTGTAAATTCCTAATTTATTTAAATGTATTTATTTAAAATATTTAAGAAATAAAAATACCGCCGTTCAATAAACTGTTTAGATCTTCTAACACCACTTGTGAGGTTGCACTGCCTGAAAAGAACCACCCAGAAGAAAACAGGTCATGATAGCTTCCATAGAAAAACAGCAGTGTCTTAAAGAAGTTGTTAACTGCCATCTGTAGTCGCAAAGTGACTTGTATTACACTTTCATTACGGGCCCAACCCTCGCACGCAGTGACACAACTTGCTGCTTCAGGTCAGCCTATTCTCGAATCTGTTCTAGCAGAAACCCATCTCACAGGAAAAAAATTACCACAACGTGTTCTGTAAAGATACTTGAAAAACGATCATTCCACTCTGTGGAGTAGAAAACTTTGGGAGAACCTGGCGCAGCAGATGTTGTTGCCTGTGGACAAAATCGAAATGAAAACCAGAATCAGGAAAAATAAAGGTGACGCTACTCTTTGTCAGACGTAATGAAAAATGTGAGCTGATATCCGTGTAAATACAAGGATTCGCTATAGGGTATACACAGTGGCGGCTAGTGGGGTACTAGCTAGGATTGTATATGGTCTCAAAAATTATAAAAAGGAGCAGAAGTTAGCTACATTTTATCTTGACGATTCTAGTTTACAGATAAATAAGAACCAAGGGGTTTTAGATATCATAGTGTTTGTTATAATCTTGCCCCGTTTGCATGTATTCTTCCGCACTCAGTTTTTATCTCACTTTACCCTTATTGATTAATTTGAATGACAATTAGAATTCCTCCGACTCTATAGTGTGATTGGTGGTGGCGTGTGTGCCTCACATTCAAGAAGTGCCGAGTTCGGTTCTGGATTAGGGTAAGTTATTGGGATAAGGCTTTTCCAGAGCTTTCTGAATTTCTAGTAGCTCTAAGCTGTGTATTAAGATACATTATAATGTTTAATAAAGATTTAGCGGCGTAGCTAATGTTTGATTCATGTACCGAGAAGACCTGAAACTCTTTAAGTAGCTACCTGCAATCTTGACTATTGTCAAGGACTATAGCGTCCTTAGGTATCTTCTTCATCAGCTTTCGCCCGCCTATGTAATGTGGTGATAACGTAACTATCTCACATTCAAGAGGTCCTGAGTTTGAATCTCGGTTAGGGTGAGTTACCCGTATAAGGCTTATTCCGGGGTTTTCTCCTGAGAAGACGAATCTGGAGTAACTTTAAGCTCCTGGCATCCCTTGCTCATTTGAGTATCATTCAATCCTTTATTTCCTGTCTGATAAGACCTATTAGATTAAAGAACGTTAAAAACATAAACAAAGGCTCAGGTTTTGGGTTTTGTTTTCATTCATTCTCAATGACGTAAAATGGTATGTTTGATGCACTAGAGTACTACATGCTAATATTCTTTTTCTATTTGTCTGCTGTGCATCGATGGTTAAAGCAAATCTATAAAGCTTGATATAGTGTCATATATTGTATTACCTAATACCTGCTAGAGGTTTCCCTCTAAATAAAATCAAAGTTTGATGTCACACATTAAAACACAGCAGATAAATATATGTTTAGTATAATAAATACATTTGTTTTTAAAACAAAAAATGTAATAGTTTATAATATAATTTAAATGTTAGGTATCATGCATAGTGGTTTTAACAATCCCTTTTATAATATTAATTTCGTATTAAAACATTGAAGATCGAGATAAAAGTTCCCCTTTTGTCTAAATGTCATTTCTTACTGTCGCAAAGGTTTTTACAAACAAATTTCAATCCATAGAAAAGAACTAATCACAGAAATGTACACAGAATTTCCTAATTTGATCTGGCAACTCTAGAGCAAGCTGTTCTAAATCACTCCTCTGAGTAAGAGTATATGCGCGTATTCAACCACAAAACTCGGAATAAAAACTGGAGGGAAAGCCATTGGAAAAAGGCCATGTCACAATACTTGAGTCCTGCCACTTCATCTCCAGCACTTGATTCAATCGTAGCTTAATCTCAATGCTGCGCTGTAATGCATGTTGCTAGTAGATCCCCGTGAGTTGCGAGTAACTTGCTGATCTCCTCAAGCGCGTCCAAGCTGGAACAGCCACTTTAGAGGATAAAATGTAACTTATACAAGGGAGAGGTACACCTCGTGCAATGCTGCTACCACCTCTAAGTAGGAAACGATGCTGCGAAGGAACCACACAGGAGGCCACAGGCCACAGTCAGGTATGCCAATGGGGACGTCCCTAAAAGTTTTTAGCTTAAGACCGTGGGTATGGGTATTTTTGTGTTTGTAAATGTGTATATGTTTGTGTATATGAAAATAAAAAGAAAATAGTAAAACAAATAAGTCAACAAAGGAAATTTAGGGAAACGGGAAAATAAGATAAAAAAAGAGGAAAAAGAAAAAGGAATACAGCGCCGCAGTCCCGAAAAGACTCCGTAACCGTATTTTTTGTAAAAAATGGAATACCCGCCCCATTATTAGAGCATTGAATATCTCTTGCAACCTAAAAGCTAAGCTCTCCAGTGTCCATGTGAAATATCTTTTCCTTGCAGTGCCATTATCAGGCACGATCATATGCCAGAAAACCTAGAAGCACACCTGAAAGATGTGAAGCGGTAATTCGTATTAGTTGAGAAACCGCACCGACGGGAATCGAACCTGGGATCCTCAAAATCCGATACTCACGTATTATTACAAAGCTACTGTATCGATTTGGTTACTGTATCGCTGAAAAATGTTGGAGTTTGAGGCAGGAAATTCGTTGTGTTTTATCATATAACCTAGCGCAGAAATCCACTACAGGTCAGAACTTATACCGCTTCTGTCGGCGTTGTTTTGAAGCTATTAAAAGTTAATGGGCTGCAAAACAAGTGCCGGTTCCAAACTGTGTTACTGATACTGAGCCTTACTTTTTCTTCCTCGAGGATCAAGTTCTCATTTCTGGCAGGAAAGCGGCAGTTACTCTCTTCATTTCTGACCCTGGGGCTTACATTTCAAGATACGTAAGGTCTTGCCGTATCTTATATAATACTGGTACGATATATACAGAACAGATAGACGATCTTCTAGCATTCATACTTAGAAAACAACATTGGTCATTGTAAATATCTGTATTATCTAGATTTTTTCTTTTACTTTTTTTTTTACTTTCTCTAGTTAATACATAGTAGATATGTAGAAAAGGTATTGCATTCCACCAAACATTTCATACTGATATTTCGCTGGAAATATATATATTAGGTCTCAGGAATTCAGATAAAAAATGTTTTTACTTTTCCTACTTAGTTCATAGGAAGGGAAGGTATTTCAAACCAAAAATTCGATATCAAAATTATTCCATGAATACATTTTACAGTCTCCTGCGTCCAAAAATATTTTAGAAAAGATTCGGCTGTAAATGTGTGTGTCTGTGAACGCCATAGTAAGCAAAAGAAATAAATAAAAATCTGCAATATCATATTCCAGTACCTAATCTTAAACCGGAGCCTACATTCCAAATTCTTACATTTATTTCTTATATCTAAATACAACTATTATTTCGTTATTTTATAAGTATTTTAAACATAAATAGCACTATGCCAATTAATATTAAACTACAATTTTCAAAATGTGCATTATTAATAATCTAAATAAAAGTTTTTTTCTTTAATCTCACTTTTAATTTACTTGATAAATATTCCTTTTAACAATTTTTTTTTAAATTTGTGTTTATACTTTATTTTTTATTCTATATATAAATTAAATTTCTTTTCAAACCTTCCTTAAACTATACTTATAATAAACGTTACTGGTACCAAGTAATAAAAGAATAATAAATACAAATTAAATAAAAAAAAACTGATATCCAACTGCTTCTACAACATTTAATTCTAATTTTCAACCTAAACTAAGGCTGCAGGTATCCGCCGGCTACCCCAAGTATTGGTTTCCAGCACAAATTAAAACCCGTATACCTTTATATATATGAATGTATAATTTTTTAACATATTATGTGGTTAAGAAAATAACAAACTCATGTTCTATTTAGTTAGGATCAGTTGAAAACTTCAATGCCACAGCCGGGAATTGAACACGGTTCTCCCTCTCTCCGTGTGGTTGCTCTAACCATTGAGCTACTGTGACAATCCGCCGGTATGACATTCAATCTTCCAACTGATTATATTCTATGTTACTACCAGTATACAAACTCCTTTAATTTATAAAATAGTATGTTAAACAATAGTTATTGTTTCAAAATATAGCTGATTTTAAACCATTAATTCTTCCAAAGTATATTTGTTACTTACACTTTAATCCTTCACTTCTTTGCATGCAAATAATATCTTCACACTTAGATTAAATATTCAAATATAAAAAAATAATAATGATAAAGGTTTTTTTAAAGGACAGTGTAAGCCTATTGCCTACTAAACACTTGAGGTTCACATAATATCACTCGCGTCCAAAATGTGGCCTGTAATCATCTCTCCTACTGTCCCGGCTGCCATCCGTCCTCACCATGGGTTTGGTTGGGTAGATTGCTCTCCTCCTCCATTTTCAGCAGTGCTGGGTTAGGTGAATATCTCCTTCCTTCTCTTCACCATAGTAACTAAAATCGAAAACGAAAAGTCGGTAAAATACTAAACTTAGTATTCAAGTTTAGTATCTTCCAACGATACGACACGAAGATTTTGAGGAAAATCACCCCACCCCAAATTAATCTTTTCATGTACAAATTTTGAAAATTCTAATTTTCTCAAAAATGACTTACGATTTTGATTAATATACCGTATATTAAAAATACTTATATGCCAATTAAAACAAACATCTTAATTATCTCCAAAAATTCTTCATTCTTAACAATATTTGCATAACTAGCAAGCCGTAAGAGGTAAACAAAGTGTTGCTGCAAATGTAGATCTCGTTAAAACTCACAATTTATATCATATACAATTTTTGCAGAGTTAACCATTACCGAGTTACTCCTTGTTATTGGTTTTAGTTTTAAAACGTTTCTCATAAAGGGAATTATTAAGTCTAGGTCATGCAAAAAGAACAAATTTCAATCACATAGTAATCAGGTTTTAAAAGATTTGACTATCGCTTTAGCCTAGTTCCCTAATTTCGCTTCTACATAGAAGGAACTGAGCGTTAAGGTCATTTCTGATAATGTTTACCTCAAATAGTAATAAGCAGATAGAAGAATAAGCTATTTTAAAAATAAACTGTTACAAAGATGTAGAGAAAGACATGTGAATGGAACAGATTTCTTGTACTTTCACTACCATTTACACTAAGGGTAGAAACGCTATTGTAGTTCACTCCAAAATTACCAAGAGGAATGTCTCAGACAACTTAGTCTGTATTAGTGAGGTCGCGGGTTTGATCCTCTTGGTCGGCCTATCTGACCCAAGGGAGCGGTTTTCCCGGATCACCAGGCAAAGGCTGGGTAGGTTCCCTACATCCTCCAAAATTACTACCTGTTCGTTTCATTTCCCAATCATTTGTCTTTCTGTCTTTGAGGACCAGGTAACGAAGTTCGGTGGGTGCAGCTGAATGTTGAATTGGAATTGAAAAAGGGTAATCCTAGCATTGTTGTAGAGAACACTCGATCAGAAGTCCCGCCCTCGGCTGGGAGCTCCCGCCTGGGAGGTCGGGCGCATGAGAAGGTCCTAGGACGGCGCCGGAGGATTCCAACTGTAGCCATTAGGGACCGCGTGTACCCCAATGTCAAGTTTCGGGTCTCTTCCCTCATTCCTCCTCACTGGGATTATGTAAGAGGAAAAGGATCATACGAGCTTACCTAGTGTCCTGGGGACCACGACGAGATTAATTTTAATCCTCCAATCCATCTAAAGATTAGTTTTTGAGATTTCATTGGAAATACACGTTTTGTCAAATGGGGAAAGTATAAATATGTTAAAATGCAAACTAAACATAAGGAATATCTCGTAAAAGTTTTTTTTCAAAGAAAAATATTTATTTGACATTAATTGTGAGCGTTAACAACACCTACAGTTATGTAAAAGTCATCCAGAATAAAGAGATTTTATTCAACATATGTATATGCGTATACGTTTCATTTGTCATGAAAATATGAACACACTTAAGGTATTTTAATGTAAACCGTTAGTATTTTTTGATAGAATCAAAATTTTAAAATACCTTCCACATATAATTTGCTGCTTGGAGTGCGAGATATTCTTGAAAATTCGTATGTCTCAGCCTTGGAAGATGTTTAAATTAAATATCCGGTTTGGCTGTCAACCAAAATTTTCGTTAACATAAACGGGCCTTCTTTTAGAGAATCAAATTCTTTGCTGCTACTAACTACGTGGGATAGAGAGTAAATATATTGTTTGATACCATATTTTTCTTAATTTCAGTGACCTGGAAAATGTATTCCAGGTCAAATCTCAGTATCGACTTTTTTAGAGAATGTTATGTCTTATTTGCTTTGCTATATCTTGTCACGTGGTAGAGAAAATGATAAATCGAAGTTTATTTATTTAATTAAGTGAAACAATAAAGCAAGTCTAACCTAGTATTCAGGGTTTATATCAACATAGAAGTACAAACGCCTCCATTTTGAAATATTCTAAACTATAAAAATGCTGTATCGAACTATTCCAGAGTAAATTACTGGTCAATGCCATGTACCTATTTGGGACTCTCCCGGTAGTCACAGATTATATTTTGCTATATATTTTTCCCCACATAAATTCCCTTCGGACACATTCTATTTTTATTACATGGAAACAATTCAGTGAACTGGAATAAAGCTCTCTGAAGATTTAAACCGTGGCGTCGCTCTGAATTTGAATACCTCATATCAAAAAAGATGATTAAAAGGACTTAGTAGCCCTCAAAACGTCCTTCCCCAGCTCATCAGTGTTGAAAATCGCAAAGATTATCTTTTCTCTTGGAAATATTTGTTATTTTGTGCTCCTGTCAGATATGTTGCCTTCAACAACCTGGCCATTATAAAATTGTTAATCTGAGAGTGTAAACTAATATAGCACATAAAGTATTGACAACGAGGATTTGTACACAAAAATATTGAGCACTGGCATTAATGACATAAAATTCATATTAAATTATCACAAAATTTTCCTTTCTCTACCATATACACACAATGTGCATAGTAAATAGAGAAGATATCGTACTCATATTTTCACTCATAATTTCACTACTAAGATTTCATCAGAAATACATGTTTAGAGGTCCCTGAATCCAAAAAGGGCATTTTTGTGTATCCGTCCGTGTGTATCTGAGAACAGCATAGCTTAAAGACGACATTAAATACTTGTGGCGTTGTAATCGCCGAACGTGCGCGAACGACTTTCTTCGTAAGCCATATCTGATTGTTGTCATCCATTGTTACACCTGCATTAGTAACACCTGTGCTGTAGGTAAGTTCTTTTGACATCGAAACTGCGTTTGTTACACCGTGCGAGCGGTAAGTACTTTGACACAAAGCCGCCTTTTTAATGTATTTAACGCCGACTTTTAGTATATGTGGCACCGAAAGCAATGACACTGATAATACATGGAACAATGATGTAGCACCGGTGGAATGCGATGGCGGGGGAAACCAGTGAACCCAGATAAAAGCTGTCCCTGCGCTGCTTTGTCGATCGCAAATCGCACACGCGGTCGTCTAAGATGAAACTTGAAAAGAGGCGCACTAGTACTTAGAGAGTGTGACACCGGCAGTGTTTACACGTGCTTCTGGGAATTTCTTGCCACGTGAACGAGAGGTATAAAGGAAGAAAACCTGCGTAAATTCAGTCAGTTTCAACTGGAAATGCATAGCGAGCAATGGTAGCTTCTGGGAATTTCTTGCCACGTGAACGAGAGGTATAAAGGAAGAAAACCCTGCGTAAAGTCAGTCAGTTTCAACTGGAAATGCATAGCGAGCAATGGTAGCCGCCGCAGTGATCGTCGAAAGGAAACTATACGGCACAACTATTGCGGAAGAATAGAAAAAAGATTTGTGAACAGAGTTTCATTTGTTAACACTGAAAGAAACAAAGAGTTGTTTGATAGAACAATAAAACAGAATTCTTCTCAGAATATTTTTGTTCAGCATTTCCCAAAAATGATACACACACACACACATCAAGAAAATCCTCTTAACCCAAAAATACTCGTTATATGGCAAATTTTTCAAAATTTTAATTTTCACAAAAGTGGCTATAGCGGGCTTGATTATAATATATATGTTTAAGATATTTTATACTAAATTAAATGTAGCTCTTGAGTTTTCTGAAATAAACATCTGAAGTCCTGTTCATTCTGGATGATTTTTGGATTATTTATGCACAGTATTTCTTTTTTTTTTTTTTTTTTTTTTTTTTTTTTTACTGGTCAAGCAAAGAGAAAGTAATGGCAGTACATGATATAGGTTGAGATATTTGAGTATCAGTTTAGTTTAGTGTTCCCTTATTCCCATTTATCCACCAGAAACACTGTAATAAAGGTATTTTAGCAAATGCTTATATCGCTATGTACGTGAGGTAGATGGAAAAATAAACGTTTGTAAGAGTAATATAGACTAGGTAGAGAATGGCATTTGAATATAACTCATCCCATTTTGATATATGTTGCTATATCCTCCAAGCGAAACGCACTTAAATAAAATGTAGTTTAGTTATACATAATTAACTTTATAAGTATATTTCGTCTTTGAAAACAAAATCCAGCAATATATGTGTTGATTGAAAAATGCAATTAATTTTTACTTTCTCTATACATACTATATACGTGTGTATCTGTGGGCAGCATAGCTCAAAAACGAAAAGACCGTTAAATACCAAACTTGGCATTTAAGCTCAGTATCTTCCAAGGATACGACACGAAGATTTTCAAGAAAATACCCCGCCCCCAACACCCTTCACATGGAAACATTTTCGAAAATTTTGATTTTCTAAAAAATGGTTCTAACGATTTTGATTAAAATATCATATATTAAAGATATATACTTGACAAATAATATGTATATCTTAAATTTTCTGGGAATAGCCTCTGAAGACTACTTTATTTTGGATGAATTTTACGGAATGTCGTGTAACTGGTAAACCGTAAGAGATAGACAAAACTTACCTCACAAAAAATGTAGAGCACTTTAAAACACACAATTTATGTTAAATATATTTTTCTCGTGGAGTTGATCGTTTTTGTTTCAGCCTTAAAATACTTATACTTTTCTCATACAGGAATTCGTCAACTCCTGTCCATACAAACAAAGGAACTTCAGTCACATAGCAACCATCTTTTGCTATCACTTTAACCTATGTTACTCCCTTATTTCGCTTCTACTTACAGAGAAGCAAGTAATAAGACTATTTCTGCTAATTTTTTCTCACTTAGCATGAAGTAAATAGAAGCATAAACTTTTTAACAAAAATTTGTTGCAGAGATATAAAGAAAGTCATGTGAATGGATTACATCAGATTTTACACATAGTGTATAGCTTGCTACAACGCTGCAGTTCCTTGTTTAGTGTATTTCATAGACGGGCCAGTTAGCCAAACTGGTCGTGTAATGTATGTGATTCGCTCCCGAGTTCCGTTCCTGGCGATTGCCAGTCTGAGCTTGGATTTTTCGTGTTTTACCCTGATGAGTTTATAAGGAAATTTCAGCCAATCTAGGCCGCGCCGTGGCCGAGTAGTTAGCCAACTCGCCTCTCACCTAGTTGGCCCGGGTTCGATCACAAGCGACCGCATGTGAGATTCGTGTTGGACAAGGCGACGCAGGGGCGAGTTTTCTCCGAGTTCTCCTGTTTCCCGTGCCATCACATTCCACCGGTGCTCCATCTTCATTCATGTATCACCAGTGTCATCACCTGTGGTGCCACAAGTAGTAAATGCAGGCGTTAAACACTACAAACAAAATTGATGTGTTCCATTCACATGACTTTCTCTACATCTCTGCAACAAATCATTGTTAAAAAGCTTATGCTTCTATTTACTTAATGCCAATCGAGACAAAATTAGCAGAAATAGGCTTATTACTTGCTTCCTTGTAGGTAGAAGTGAAATAAGGGAGTAAATGTCCTGTTATTTATGGACGCTCTTTAACTGCTGTGGTTCTCAGCGTCCCATTCTAAATTGGGCGTGAAATTATTAATTTTGCTCAGAGACCTCTCAATCAGGCTTGAGGTTCTTTTACGTGCCGTAAATCTACGACAGGGGACCAACGGCTTTACTTCCCTTCCGAAGGAAGCCATGCTAAGGATTTTTACGCCCGAAAAAATCCATCGTCCTCTGCCGGGTTTGAACCCGCGACCTTGGGTATATGAAGTCAGCATGGTAACCATTACACCACGGAGGGCGACTGAAATAAGGGAGTACCATAGGTTAAAGTGATATTCAAAAGCGGTTGCTATGTGACTGAAATTCCTTTATTTGTATGGACAGGAGTTGACAGCTTCCTGTATGGAAAAGTATGTTTTTCAAAGCTGAAACGAAAAGCTAGGAATATCTTAAAAACGATCAACTCCAAGAAAAAAAATATATATGACATAAATTGTGCGTTTTAATGTGCTCTACATTTTCTGTGTAGTAGGTTTTGTGTATCTCTTACGGTTCAGCAGTATGCACAAATCCGTATAATTTATCCAGAATAAAGTAGTCTTCAGAGGATATTCCCAGAAAATTCAATATATACATTTTATTTGTCAGGTAAATATCTTTAATATACGGTATTTTAATCAAAGTCGTTAGGCATTTTTAAGAAAATCAACATTTTCGAAATTTTTTCCATGCAAAGAGTAGTTTGAAGTGGAGGAATTTTCTTGAAAATCTTCGTGTCGCATCTTTGGTAGATACCAAACTTAAATACCAAGTTTGGGATTTAACGGTCTTTTCGTTTTTGAGCTATGCTGCCCACAGACACACACATACACACACAGACAGACAGATAGACACACACACGGACATTTTTCTAAAATCCTTTGGGGGGGGCGGATTCAGGGAGTCTCAAAACAAGTGTTTCCGGTGAAATCTCGGTATCGAATTTTTGGGTACTTTACAATACCTTCTCTATATACTATGTACATAGTTCGTATAGAGAAAGTAATAAGCCAATCTGGGTGGTTTCACATATATCAAGATTTATGTTGCCTTATTTCCCTTTTATTCTCTTCCTCCTAATTTTTCAAGGTTTCATTTGAATGGCGGTGTCGGTCAGATACTTGCCCCAAGGAATGGCAGTCCCCGTGTACACTAGAGGACTGCCAGTTTGGACGATCGTTCATCGGTCTTTCTGGGATGCAGCAGTAGTGGGACATATCTCTTAGAGACCTTGGGGCATCTCTGTGGCCTATCTGTCTGCTGCGTGCAGCCTCCTAGATTCTTTCCTTCATCCCTTTCTCCAGAGGGGTGATAGTTGCAATAAATCTCATTTAGGTTGCAGTGTGTGAGGTATCCCGTTGTAACCCTCTACCCCATAAGGTCTATCTTTGGTATTAATCAAACTGTGGTTCTAGCAATACAGGTTTCTCCAAAAATAATGAAACTCCACCCTCTCCAGATATAATCCTCTGAAGTATAAGTAATGTTTTTAGAATACCATTGAGTTGCTTGAAAGCTAAAGTGCTTGCTTGATTTCCTACCTACTGATTTCCATTCAGTTCTCTGTAGGAAGAAATTATTCGATATAGCTTTACTAGATATCTCTCTTATTCTGAAAAACAAATTTTGAGTTAAATTTAGGAATCAATAATTCCAGGAATCCTCTAAAAGTTTCAAGGACTCGTATTCTGCTCCAAATAATTGTTAATTCTATACGTTGCCTGTGCTGACATCAATATTCCATAAAACAAGGGAAAACTAAAATATATAAAATTAAAAACCCAAGCTAGAGTATTAAATACTTTGAAAACAGATCCAACAATTGAGAGCATAATTTCAAATGTTCTTTCTTATTATTTTGACATAAACTGGTAATGATATTTATGACACATTAGCAGGAAATACAGCTGAAGTTTCTGATATAAACATTAGATCTGGAAACGTTAGGGACCCTTCATAATTGCGCGAGTTGTCATTCGGACCCGGGTCTCATCCCTTCCTCCCGGGGTCACGTAAATAGCAAAGAGCTACAATGACCCATGTGTGGTGCTCTGCGATAATCCCAAACCTAATTCTACTTAACGATTATTAAAACATTTTAATATTCATGAAGTTTGTTGTATAGCAGTTTTTTTTTTTCTTATACGTTCCTTGCAAAACCTCTATGCATTTTCAGTATTTTAGCTAAATGTGAATTAAAGGAACAGTTTCCGATAAACATACTATATTATTTAGATTTTAATTCATTCTTCCTAAAATACAGAATGTTAGGGGTGTAGATACAGATATTATTTTATAAATGGTACCTGAATATATATCCACTTCAGTGTGTTTCTTGTTGGTTTTTATCTTTTTTCTAACAGTTTTCCACAAAACAATCACAAAACTTATTACCTGAAGCGTTTTGCATGTCTTAACTGTGTCGCAAAATGAACATTTGTCAGTTTTTGCTTCCACATTTTCACATCTCAATATGCGATCTGATGGCCTAGATATTGTTGGGTTCTGCAGAAAGCATTTAAATTCAGTTTTTATACAAAATTCAATACAGCGAAGCCTACGCGTTCAAGTTACGCCTTCCGACCCGTGGTCTCAGGGAGACTAAAAGCATACGTCTTGTGTTTGGCCACGCCTACTTGAGGTATTAACCAAACCAAATTCATAGTAGGTACTGTTAGTAAGTAAAATTGTAAGTCCACAAATGAAGCAAATATTGGTGTAATATTGTTAATTACACTGTTCTTGGGATACTGGTAGTGAAATTTCAAATTTCTATACTTCTGTATAGATTTCCTGAAAATTGTTCTGTAATTGCATTACTGTGGTTGGCACCACAGATTTCTGAACATTGTCCGTAAAATACTCCAGGACGATTAGATCAAAAATAATATTGGATAAATGTTTTGCAAGATATAACTTATATCACACATATAATGTAAATAAGCTGCTTTATTAAAATGTCCCACTCGTCTGAAAATGTGAGGAAATTGGTAGGAGTTTTTTTTAATTGAAACTTTGAATAACACAAACAACTTTAAATGTGAACTTTTTAATAAATTTGATTACCGAAATGCTATAAGATTTTTAAAACGTTATACATTTTAATCTCCAAAAATACTTTCTCTAGCACGTGTGTACTTATAAAATAGATAATAGTTAGAGAAGGTATTGTATTCAATTTAACAATTTGATGTGTTTTCATCGCAAGTATATTATTTGAGGTCCAATGAATTCGAAAAAAGTATTTTTTGAAAAAGGTCTGTATATGTGGTTTGTGTCTGTGTGTATGTAGATGGCATAGCTTAAAAACGAAAAGACCTTTGAAACCAAACTTGGTATTTAAGTGTAGCATCTTCCAAGGATGTGAAACGAAAATTTTTAAGACAATACCCTCACCACAAACTACTCCTTATATAGAACATTATTTCAAAATGTAATTTTTCTCAAAAATGGCTCTAACGATTTTGATTAAAATGCCATGTATTAAACACATTTACACCACAAATATTGTATGTTTTGAATTTTATGCAAATAGTCTTTGAAGATCTCGTTATTTTGGATAATTTTGTATAACGGTCAAACCGTAAGTGATAGACAAAAATTTAAACAAAAAATGTGAAACGGGATAAAACACATGATTTGTCATATACGTTTTTTTTTTGTAGAGTTGACCGTTTTCAATATATTTCTTATTATTGTTTTCAAGTTTAAATGATCTTAACTTTTCTCGGACGTAGCCATGCTAAGCGAACCGAAGCTCAACTGTTTAACATAGTGACTGACTTTTAAAAGATTTGACTATCTTGTAGACTAATTTAGCCTTATTTCTCCTATACTTATAAGGAAGCAAGCAATAAACCGATTTCTAATAATGTTTATCTCAATTAGCATGATATAGATAAAAGAATAATATTTTGTACGAATAGTTAGTATATAGAACAGACAGAGAAAGTTATGTGAATGGAACACATGAGAATTTTTTTATTTGGAATCACGTCCAGTTTTCCTTAATTACCAATACATGTATCTGCACTTATACCACTAACAGCCTGTATTACGTACAGATTTTTAAAACACTATCCTTCTTGTTCATCTTCATACATTTTCTTCAAGGTAATGATACAAAGCCATGCGAAGCGTAAAATCTGATAGAAGCTGAAAAGCGTGGAGGAGATAAAAAGGAAAAGAGAGAGGATCTTGAAAATTTCAATTTCCAATTACGCCATCGTTGAGCCGCGTGGAGACAGAAGACTGTCACGGGCTGAGTGGGATGTGTTGCTCATTATTACTTTGTATTCCATGCACGAATCTTCCTCTGTCCTCACTTTAGGTAGCGAAGAAACGTGTGAAACAGCAGAAAAGAGAAGTTCTGTTTCTTTTAACTTGCTCCCGACTTGCAATTTCTTGTGGCCCTTCTCACACCTTATATATAGCCCAGAAATATTTTCTTTTTCTTAGTACTGTAGTCTTAGGGAGAATCATTCGGAAAAGTAATCTACTTATTTCTCTACTTATACCGTGAACTTCTCTAAATTCTTTCCTTTCTACATACAGCACGCAGCAAAAATAAATACAGCAGTTTTTTATTTCCTTGAATAATGTAATCATCGTTAAATCTAATTCTGCTCTGTGACTTTATGTGGTTCTCAATACAATTACCGCAATGAAAAAAGTCTGGAGAAAACAAAGAAAGGCTTAATCTAATTTACAAAAATTTCCACAGCAGGCTTTATACTCACTGGGCTTAAAATTAATTGAATAAAGCAGACCACAGAAGCTGTATTACTTAGAGTTAATTATGAATTATTATTTTTGCAATACGCTTTTATAAGCCACTGGAGAGTATTTTCTAAATAACATCACCCTGAGAGAATATTTTCGTTTAACTGAAAGTTTTTATATCGAAGCTTAAAAGGTACAGTAATATTTTTAACTTATTAATTCACTTTACCTATCATAATTAATTCCATTTCACTTTGAAAAGTTTCATTTAAGTTTAATTGGGTTAAATTATGGCCTTATGCTGTTTAACTTCCTCATTCTTTGAACTTATTGCACAAGGAAATAAATTAACTGAATACAGGCTCTTAAATGTTAGGCGTTTTGTTGAAGTGGCGTCATGGCCGAGTCGTTAATCCACTTGCTACTCATCTAGGGGTCTTGGATTCGAACCCCAGGGACCGCAAGGGAGATTATCGAGTTTCCCGCACAAAAACATTATCTGTCTTTTCATTCCTCCATAATTACCTTTGTTCATTCTTTCACCGTCAATTCATATCATCTCCTTCCTCACTCTCATATCATGAATCGGGCTGATCACCCATTCTATCTACTCTTCTGATAGAAACAGTCATGTAATCCCAGGCGCTGACCTATAGGTGATGGAGAGTGTTAAGTAATTCATACGAGAAGCATTAACAGCGAAAGAAGAAGATGAATATAGAAAGTGACTGTTAATATTAAGCAGCTTATCTGCGGAAGCGAAAAGGAAAGAGAAATGTGGGAAAAAATGAATTGAAATTAAAAGAAACTCAAATAAAGCTTTCCTTAAACAAAATTCAAATATTTCCGAATCATCAAATGAATGAAAAGCAAGTTTCTTAAACGAATTCTGCAAACATAGTAATTGTGCTATTATGCTAAACTAGTTGCAATTATATTGGTGTGAATTATTATTACAAACAATAAAGGAGTAGTCCTTGGCAAAGGTAAAGAGTAGACAGCAGTGGGGACACCTTAGGCATCAGACCTATACAAATCTATTGCGCACTAATACTCCCTAGGAGGAAGGGATGAAATGAGGGAAAACCGATGGCGGCTTCAGGCCAGGTGCAGACAGGCCACAGAGTAACGCGGAAGCCCCTAACAGTTTGACTAATATTCATCTCGTCTCGCAGATGCCAACACCATGGGTTTCAAGTGTAAACGGCAATATTCCCTTTAGATAAATGATGTAGTTGTGCAGTCGGGTGTCGAGCAATTTAAATATTTCGTATTCCAGGTAACAAGCGTATTTGTCGTTTACATGTGTTTAACAGATTTCTACACCAAGACCCACAAACTTACTTAATAACAGTTACGTATATACCTTTATATTTATACCTTTGTTTCTTGTCATATATATTATTATATCACTATCTGTAAGGCTCATCAACACATATAAATACCGCTACGGTTAGCTAAAACTGGTAAGTATTGATTACGCTTGACGTTTCCATCATCCTAATTAATTTTATTTCAATATCGGTGAGGCCTCCGCGAATGTACCTTGTTAGTGTAATTTTTTAGTGTTTAACGCCCGCTTTTACCACAAATTTCACCGCAGGCAATGTCACTGATGATATATAGAATGAAGATAGTGCACCGGTGGAATACGATGGAGGGGGAAAGCGGACAACCCGGAGAAAACCCGTCCCTGCGCCTCTTTGTCCACCACAAATCCCATGTGCGGTAGTCTAGGCAGTCTGTTACGGCGCGGCCATCAGTATTATTGTCTATCAGGATCGTCCTACCAAAATCTCATATGCACCTTCTGAACTACGTTAGCCAACATGATTTACCTCATGGCGTTTCCACAACTTCGCCTATTATCAGTATTATATGTAAATTCATAGAAAGATTTCGAAGTACACGCCTTCAATGATATTTATATTTCTCAACCACCCTGTAACCATTTTATTCAATATTATGGAGTTTGCAGTACAGCTTTATGTTTTCGCTTCAGTTTTCCAGGACATTATAACCAAAAACTGAACTGAGTAGATATAATTTTTCAGTTTTAAGTTCTAGTTCAGTTTAGTTTTGAGATTAAAGGAAAGCAAGGCTTAATTCATGACATGCTATGTCAACAGTATTGCCTTACCATGACATATGAGAATTAGGAAAGTAACTTTTCTATCCTTGAATATATCGAAATAAGTTTGCCTCGGTAGACGCACCAACACAAAGATTTACTTCCATTGCTGTCTTCCCCCCCCCCCCCTTCCAATTCACTGCTGCAGAAGTCGAGAAAATACGTCGAAGCTGAAGAGAAATACTTCTCCAGTCAAGTGAATGTTCTGAAGCTGTACATTACAAAGAAGTTCCATCTTTTATAAAGCCAATATACTTAATTCATACAGTGGCTGCACGACCATGCGTCATTACATGTTCTGCTGAATGAAGGAACAAGGTGCAGACACTTCAGCGCTACCATTAAAGTTAACTTTGTTGAATAGTGTAGCACTACCGTGTAATTGGGAAACTTTTGTCAAGTGGCTCGTAAAAAGGGGTGCTTCATGTACTATGTGCGTGTGTGTGTGTGCGCGCGCGCGTGGATTTGCTGCGATGAGTTGTGCAGAAGGGGGAAAAGGGAGCACTCAAACTCTGCCAACTGTTTGTATGATGTCTGTATGTCTCTACCGCATCTTGTTCATCTGAATTTCTCCTTGGTTCAATAGTGAGGGTGAACCTAGACGGGGAGAAGCTGTCTATGTATCGCAGTAAGATGTGAAATGCCACTGAATTTATCACAAATGTGTTAGAAGAATTTATGTCCCTAAGAACTCTTGGATCATATGACTATCCCATAAATTGTTCATTTGACGCTTATCATACAAATACTTCAAATACTAATAGATACATTCCTACAGATTATCGGATGACCACCATATATGATTGATACAGAACCTTTAGAGTCCATAGTGTTTACACCGAACAGAGGAGTTCCCTCATTCTCCTATCTCTTACTTATGTCGATGGTATTTAGAGGAAACCGTACATATTTCATGGCAAACTCCCGGGATAGACTTATTATTTTCTCTACAGTGCTATGAGCATAGTGTATAGGGGAGCTATTGTATTGCGAAACACAAATTTGATACCTAGATTTCGTCAGAAATATTGTTTTGAGACCCACTGAATCCAAAAAAGTATTTCTAAAAAATGACCGTGCGGGTATGGAGTGTGTGTGTGTATGTGTGTGTGTGTGTGAGGTGTGTGTGTCCGTATGTGGTCTGTGAGCAGCATAGCTCAAAAATGAAAATTCCGTTAAATACCAAACTTGATATTTAAGTTCGGTATCTTCCAAGAATGCAACACGAAGATTTAGAAGAAAATCCTCACACCACCAGCTACCCTTTGCATGGAAAAACATTTCGAAAAAGTTGATTTTCTCAAACAAATTTGATTAAAATAAAGTATATTAAAAATATTTTCAGGACAAATAAAATGTATATCTTGAATTTTCGGGGAGTAACATCTGAAGACATGTTCATTAATTAAAATCTTTGAGAAAATCAAAGTAGAGAGAGTAGCTGAGATTTTCTGAAAATTTGTATATTGTATCTCTGGAAATGTCACCTTTAGGCGGAACAGGAAGTACATAACCTCAAAACCTATAGTCTCTTAATCGACATCTGTAGAATATAACACTTCGTGTGTCTATTATTCAATTCAACTCAAGTTCCACGCCATGTTGATGTATATAATAATAACTAAGAACGTACAATGTGCAATTCAATTTCACTGTTACAAAACTTCGCTAATAACTCTGTGCGGTTTTTACACTGTAATACGTGGTATTTTCCAGAGTATTTCCCACGCAATATTCATAAGATACATGGAAGCTTTTGGTGCAGTATATTTTGAAATGTAAACCATGGACAGCAAGTCTGGTTACTACGTGCCTCAGCTCTTAGTCTTGCTTCCTTCCAGTCATCTCTGCTCATTGCGTCCGTTGTATAGTGGTCGTATATTGGACCACCTTTATAGTGTATTTTTGATCAGGGAATTTCTAAAGTTGCATGTGTCTAGTTTAATAATTTGACCGACTAACTATATTATATTAGTAGGCTTTAAATTCTTTAATACATAATGCATGTCATTGAGAACAATTTTATTCCCTTGTGGATGAAGCGCATTCTCTTTTTGTTCTTTATAGAGTTGCTGCAAATTCTAAGCTCAGTTTTTCCAGTTCCCTGTATTAATGAATGATTATCTACGACATCTGTTTCATTTATATGACAATTTTAATTTTTGTGGCAAATATGTCAATCTACATAGTAAGTAGAAAAGGTATTAAATATTGGGTATCAATACGATACTGAGATTTCACCAGAAGTATTTTTGCGAATTAGTCACAATAATACACATGATCACAAGGGATCAACTCTTTGCCCACAGATGGCACTATAATACACATGATCACAAGGGATCAACTCTTTGCCCACAGATGGCACTATAAGATGGATTAACGACTTTCGAACATGAAATTTCAAAATTTGGTTCAAGGGCATTTTCTTTCAAGCTATGAGTTTTTTTATCAAGGGACCAATGTCTTCACTTTCCTTCTGAATGAAGCCATGGATTTTTACATCCAAGAAAATTCGTCACCCTTCGTCGGACTTGAAACCACAACCTTGGGTATTAGAGGTAACCACTAGACCACGGAGGGTGACTAAGGAGAAAAATATTCTTTTGAAAATCGAAAAGGAAAATAAAAGAGCGAGAAACAGATTCATTGCTCAATTAAGTTTCTTGCAGTTTAAATGAACAATAAATCCGACACTGGTGGTTTATGCATCTATAGACCACTATACTGACGCACTTGGTGGAAGCTAATTGCAAGCCACTCAGCTCTAAATTTAAATGCGCAAAATAAATGCGAAACTTTTGAAGCAAGCAAGGTGCAGGTCTGGAGCACTCATTAAAAGTACACTAAGTGGTATAACAAATGAAGGGAAGAAACAAGAGCCTGCGTTCAGTAGTAGTATTCATACAAGAGATTGCTTTCATGCATTCAGGCGTTACTTAGAACGAAAGAGGCACAAAGGTCAAAAAGAATTTAGAGCAAGCAAGATAAACACAATAATTACTGGTTGCACAAATAAATAAGCGACACCCAAACAAGCTTATTACCAAATAGGATTTTAATCTTCACAACAATTATTAGAGCTCATCTGAAATATCTGCACATATAATTTCTAATATCAAAAACAAAAATATGCCATTTAGAAGCATTTTTCTCAAGCAACATTTCTTGTAGCAAGTTAAAAGGCTGCGGAAGTTATCAGAATGTAACATTTCAATTGTTTACTTTCTCTACTACGAATAAGTAGGGGAAGTTGTATTACACCCAAAATCAATGTCACATTTCACCGGAAATATATGTATTTGGTTTTGTAATGACAATCGCACAACGACAGCTTTTAAAACATTTGTCTATTGGTTTAGCCTAGTGTATTCCCTTATTTTCTTCCTACTTATACGGAACTAAATAGTAAGAACATTGTGCTAATGAGTACCACGATTAGCAAGGTGCAGAAAGAAGAATTATCTTATGTAAGAAGTTTGTAGAATAGCTAGAGAAAGTCATGTGAGTGTAACACATCAGATTTTTTATCTATAAACTGAGACATTTGAGAGAATCTTTTATGGAAGTTGTTGAGGTATTTGTGCGTTCCAAATCCTCATTCACAGGCTGTTTCTCCCGGTACATTTTCTGGAAAATGCCACTGTGTCAGGCGGAACCTAAGAAAGATACAAAATCTACTGATTCTGGAAAAGGACAGTTTCCCGTCTGAAATTTCTTACTCCCAATTGCACGTGTTTTTCCACAAAGAGTTAACGTTCTAAAATTGGCGTTGTTACAATAGATCGATGCGGAAGTAATCGCCAATTTAGTGGAGCGGGATCTGTGGCAGAGATCTGAAAATAGCAAGGTTTCGCTTTCAGCACGTCGCCCTTCTTTCGTTAAGTTTCCCATTTTCTCTACGATGTGAAAGAAAACATCGTATACTTTTAGAGACCATTGACATCTGTCGTTTTTCCTTCGTACATTCGAGTATTGGCTGATCTTCTATTTCTTAAGAAAAAACGAGAGGAGTGTAAAAAATACAAGTTTTTCTGATGCCGAAGGAACAAAAGTACACGCAATATCTTCAAGTAAATAAGACAAATCTTAAAACTTAAAGCGCAAAATTGAACCTTATGTTTTTAAATACAGATGGTTTACAAAATTCTTAAACATGAGAGCCAACCAGAAAGTAACGAACGATGTGGCATACTTAACTATGTAATAAGAAAGATATCAGCAAAAACTTTATTTACAAGGTTACAGTACCTTTCTCCATGTAATCGCTATAACTATCACGGTATCTATTGTCAGGTGGTATCGGTTTTTCAATGTAGATATTATACCCTTTCACTGCTAAAGATCTAAGCCAAAATGTCACAGCCACTGTGAGGTCTTCATCGGTTGTGAAGTATTTTACATCCAAAGAGTCATGCACCTTTTATTAAAAATTTGCTTTCAACTCCTCAGTAACGTTTAATGCACTTCCACTTTGGTCTTTGTCATCCACACTGGTTCCTCCTTGATTACTTGTAAATTATTCGCCATTTTCTCACTGAACACTCGTTCATTGCACTATCAATATACACTTATGTTATTTGCCTCTAAAATTAGATTGGCCGAACATGAGCATTCTAAAACACTAATAAGTTCTGTGGTGTATAATATTGGAATTGAAAATCCGGTAAAACATTACAACCAAATGTTTTAGCTATGTAAAGCACCTTTCATCTTATATATCATTAATATTATCACGTATAACACCTTTAGTTCCTTTTACTTTCATAATAATTAAACAAAACTCTAATGTGTTCCATTCACATAACTTGATCTACATCTATGTAACAAATTATTGTCAAAAAGCGTATGCTTCTCTCTACTCGTACTTCGTGCTAATCTAAATAAACATTAGCAGAAATGCCTTCTAGTAAGCAAAAGGGAAATGATGGGTTACACTAGGCTAAAACGATAGTCAAATCTTCTAAAAGTTGGTCGCTATGCGCATGAAATCCATTTCTTTGCATTGCCAGGTGTTGACTAATTCCCGTGAGTGAAAAGTTTCAAGTATTTTAAAACAAACAAATAACATAATATGTCAAAAATGCTCAATTGCATAAAAAAACGTATATGACATAAATTGCGTGGTTTAATGTGATCTACACTTTTTGTGCAGTAAGTCTGTCCGTCTCTTACGGTTTATCAGTTATGCAAATACAGCAAAATTCATCCAGAATAAAGAGCTCTTCAGAGGCTATTCCCAGAAAAGTAAAGATGTACATTTTATTTGTCATGTAAGTATCTTACCTTCTCTATACACTATGTATTATAGTACGTGTAGAAAAAGTAAAAATTTAAGTATTTATATTACTTTGTTAAATGTGTAAGAGTATTTCAATTTAATTAATATTTTTCATGTAGTTAATTTGTTTATAATTCGTGTATCTTAATCTATTGTCCGTAAATAATGAGAGGTGTTAGTTTTTCAATATATAAAAAATGAACTAAAATGCGAAAATTAAAATATAGGAGTATTAAAAAATAAATACATTTACGATTATTTTAAAATACTGCCACTTTTAAGGTATGAGAACTATATTTGTATTTTAGAATTTTACTGAGAGAATCAACAATATTTGATGTATTGTTTTTCCATGAAGTTAGTTTCAAAATTGGTTTTAATCGTTCAGGATGTTTAATTTCATCACTCCATTGGCGTTTGAGCGCTCTCAATTTTATTATCCTATTTCATGAAAAAGAAGCATAAGCTAAACTACGCAACAGTACTTTGATATAATCATGTATTTACAATAGCATTGGTTTACATCAATTCAAGGTAGAAGAATTGGTGGTCAATTAAACGGCCGCCCTAAAACTCGTTACGTAAATTAGACAGCCGTAAATTGAATTTGGTTACCACCATTACAATAAAAGGCATTATGTTTTCATTTCCAGGAAGTAGTCAAATTTCACCTCTGGTGTTCTCTCTTGGTTTACATGCGATCAGTTATTTGTTAATGCAAATGTGAGCCAAAATTAGCATTTATATCCATTAGAGATAAGCTAGGAATTCCTGTTATCTCATTAGTATGCTAAAACTAATGTATTTAGTATTTTTATTTTCTCTTGCACGTATGTACAATTTACATAGTAGGCAGAGAAGGTATTTTATTTCACCCAAATATTCAATGCAGATATTTCACCAGGAATATATGTTTTGAGAACCCAGAATAAAATTATTTTTAGAAAAAGTTCTACCTATATGTGTGTATAGAACGCATAACACAAAAACGAAAAGTCCATGGGTTTAAGTTCGGTATCTTCCAAGGATGCGTCACAAGGGATTCAGGAAAATTCTCCCGCGTCAAACTACACTTAATAAAATACATTTTTTTTTTTTAAATTTTCAATTTTAATTAATATGCTCTATATTAAAGAGATTAAGATGGTAAATAAAATACGTATCGGGTGTAAAAATCCTTAGCATGGCTTCCTTCGGAAGGGAGTAAAGCCGTTGGTCCCGTGTCGTAGATTTACGGCACGCAAAAGAACCTCAAGCCTGATAGAAAGGCCTCTGAGCAAAATTAAGCGGTCTTTCACGCCCAATTTAGAATGGGGCGCTGAGAACCAGAGTAGTTAAAGAGCGTCCATAAATAACACGCCATTTACATATTTACAACTCCTTCATAGTTAACTGTATAGGGCACTCAGCTTCAGTCACGCTGTATCTATGGAAACCAAACTTAAATGTCATGTCATGTTTGTGGAGTCTTAGGTTTCTAAAACAATTAGAAAACAAATGTTATGTTCAAATTTGTTAAATCTAAAACAAAACTCAGATTTAATATTCTTAACCTATATACGTGTCGTTCTCTGCTGCTGGATCACATGCTAGCCTCTAGTTCCCAAGTTCGCCAGTTCAAACCCGGCGGAGGGTGATAGGGTTTTTCGTAAAAACCCTTCGGAAGGGATGTAAAGTCGTTGGTCGTGCGTGTCATACATTTACGGAAATTAAAAGAACCTCAAGGCTAATAAAGAGGCTTTTGAGCAAAATTAGCGGTCTTTCACACCCACTATACACTGGACGGGTAAGAAGCGCAGCAGATAAAGACCGTCCGTAAATCAAACTCAATTTAATTTAAGAAGTACACTTGCTTGTTGAACTAAGTAGAAGTATTTAAGGTGCAGTTGATGTAGTTGAGCTCCCTTAAATTCACATCATTCTCTTTGTACTTAATCCTATAGTTTTTTTCAAAACTTTTAGTTTAACAACTGGAACAAGAGTTTAAACACACAAACTCGTAACATAATCTAATGATAGTTGATCTATCCAATATTTCTTGATCTGGGTGTTTTCTCTTTATGGCAAAATTGTGTCATTCGAAAAACGTTACTATGGATATCAGGAGCGCATATATAATCGGGTAGTACATTCAAGATCACAAATGTTACGATTATGTCAGAAATAACCTCTCCAAAATCTTCTAATAAGAAAACTAGTATAAACGTGGCAATATTCTCTTCGTCTTCATTCAAAGTAAGGCTATGTGCTTTTACCGCATCACAGTGAATCCATCCGCCTATTGTAAAGACACTCTCCTTACTGCAGCTGCCCCGCTGATGACTTCTGATATTGGGGTTGTAACTTAAGTCCTTCTGGAAATACTTGATTTTTTGTCGGGGTTTACTAGTTTAGAGTATTTCAATTTCTATTGCCATGAACTTATCTCTTCATGGCTTTCTAAAGTAGTTTACTTGCTTTAGCTAGTGTTGGTCCTGTCCTCCCGGAGTATTACATTTCCTTGGGACCCTTAACATTTGGAGAGTACTCAGAAACCAGGAAATCCAAATACCTATTAACAGGCGCCCAGGGAGGATGGTCTAAAGATCACACATGGTCTGAATGATAATGATGACGTGTTTTATTTTACATTATTAAAACTGGCTTTTCTCCGTCAATTGAAAAATTTTGTTGTGAATTCTCTGTACTTTACTCTATGCTTCACACATTAATAATCGTGTATTTGGTCCTCTAACGTCTTCTTCCCTTCAGCCATAAATTCAGTTTTGTTGCTCTAACTTCTGCCATTCTTAACATACGCCCAAACCAATTTAGCTGATTCTATTGATGATGTATATTATATTCCTTATCTACACTTAGAAACTTGTTGCAACTATGATTTTTTCTGGTATGTGCCTGTGGTTTACCAGTATAGTCAGCGTTCATCTTACTATCAAGTTTTTCTGTAACAATCCACCATTTGCTTATATAAAAGAAAGCCAATGTCCGTATGTTTCTATATTAGACTGCGTTTTTACTTTCTCTTGCCCCATATGTGCAATGCACATAGGGATAGAGAAGGTATTGTAATGCATCCAACAATTCGATACCGAGATTTCACCGGAAATATATGTTTTGGGGTCCCTGAGTCCGAAAAATGCATTTTTAAAAAAAGGTCCGTGTGTGTGTCTGTCTGTCTGCTTGTCTGTGTGCTTGTGGACAGCATAGCCCCAAAACGAAAATACCGTTAAATACAGAACTTGGTATTTAGGTTTAGTATCTTCCAAGGATACGACATGAAGATTTTCAAAAAAAAGCCCCCTACTAAAAACTACCCTTTATATGGAACAAATTTCGAAAATTTTGATTTTCTTAAAAATGGCTGTAACGATTTTGATTAAAATCCCATATATTATAGCTATTTATGTCCGAAATAAAATTTATATATCGATTTTTTTGGGAACAGCCTCTTAAGACCTCTTTATTCTGGATGAATTTTGCTTAACTGATAAACCGTAAGAGATAGAAAATAAAACGTACTACACAAAAATGTACATCACGACAAAACATACAATTTATGTCCCTTACGTTTTTGTTGTGGACGTAACCGTTTCTGAGATATTCCTTGTTATTGGTTTCAATTGTGAAGTATTTACTTTCTCAGACAGGAAGTGTCCGCTTTTCTTTTGTTCTACTCCTGGCCAAGCAAAGTGATTTGCAATGACAATCGCATAACGATAGCTTTTAAAACATTTGACAATCATTTTAGCATAGCGCATTCCCTTATTCTCTTCTACTTATTAGGAACTAAGTAATAATATTCTGCTAATATTTATCTCGATTAGCATTGTGTACAAAGAAGAATAATCGTTTGTAGGAGGTTTGTAGAGCAGCTAGAGAAAGTCATGTGATGTAACACATCAGAGTTTTACTTTAACTACCAGATAAACAATATGCAAGAGTATAGGAGATAAGCATTGGGCACTCAAATATTGTAGAGATTTGAATTAATCACAAAATGGTGACATCTAAGGTAGTATTGCTATCATTAATACACATGTTGAGAACATAGTGTATGCCCTGGTGCCCTGGTGCCTAGTCGAAAAGCTGCATATTCATATTCCTTACTGGTAGTTGGTATGTAGCATTCTTTACTGCATTGTTTATGAGTTATTGCAAAAGACATAACTTAGTAGATTTTTATACTCTCTGGAATGGGATTAGCATCATAACATTGGTTTATCGATGAGAGCGACGTGAAAAATGATTCCGGACTGTCAACTGCCAAACAGTCAATATTTTACAAGCATATTTAGTATATATTGTAACATTTCAAAACCGAATGAAAACCGAAACTTGGAATAACCGATAGTTAGGCGATTATTAATAAGTTATTTTTCATTCGCTTACCGTTCTACTGCTTCTGGTCATTTCGATCAGAATTGAGAGTCTTTTGTTATCATAGCAACCATGTTTTGTTTAGCTGAATGACAACAAAACTTGGAATTGTTTTATAGTATCCGTCGTTCTGAAAGGTTTCGCTCACCAGCGCTGTCTGTGGTCCTGCTGCTTGATAATTGAAGATTCCAATTACCGAGCCATGTTGTAAAGATAAGAAGAGATCCGAAGAGACGCTCTTGTTTATAGACAAGACTGGCCACGTCTCATATCGGCTCGAACTGCCTTGTAAACCGCTCAACGACATCCTTCTACAATCCGAAATGAAAGCTTTATCGTGTAGCAAGTCGCGGGGAAGTGTTTTTGTGATAAGGCTAACTTTCGAAACTTGCTTTTAATTTCTTGTCTCTCTGTGACTGCCCTCAGAAGAACACTAAAATAGAATAAAAAAAATACAAAGCAAGGGATTTAGGAGGAACAGGTTTTCACTATATCATGCAGAGGCACCTTCTAATTCGCAGTGGGCAGTTACAACCATGCGTGGAATTACATAGTTAATAGCGTTTTAGTCTTTTGGCTTTCGACACCCTGCTTTGAGAGACTCCAGAATTGCTTAAATCTCAGAAGATGTTTTTTACTTTCTCCAGACATACTATGTGCATAGTGTATAGAGAAGGTATTGTAACGCACTAAAAAAAAGTCGATACCGAGATTTCACCGGAAATACATATTTTGGGTTCCCCTGAATCCCAAAAAAAAATATTTTCTCAAAAATGGCTCTAAAGATTTTGATTAAAATCTCTTACATTTAAGATATTTACAATACAGATAAAATGTATATATTAAATTTTCTGGAAACAGCTTCTGAAGACCTCTTTATTCTGGATGACTTTTACAGAATTTTACATAACTAGTAAACCATAAGAGATAGACAAAGTTTATTACAAAAATCGTAGATTATTATTTTTATTATTATTATTATTATTAATTTCGTGTGTACTATTTCTGTTATCTACTGTTATCGGAAATATGCACATGTTAATGCACGGGGGAATTTCGGAAGTAGAAAACACCTGACTTCATTATTCTCCAATGTTGTATTACCATTTGGTACCATTATTGCATAGCTCTTAGGAAGAATCTCCTATTACTTTCTATGCATAGGTCAGACAGAGACTTATTAGGTTTATTGGATTTTGATAGTGTTTAATAAGGCAGTGCCGTTAGACCGCTCCCCTCCCAACTAGGCGGCCCGTGTTCTATTCCAAGCGCCTGCTTGTGGGATTCGCGGTGAACGAAACTGTTCTGGAGAGGTTTTCTCCGGGTCCTCCTGTTGCTCCTACCACTCATTCCAGCAATTGCTCCATCATCACCTTTCCTATCATCATTTCGCTCATTTCATATCATCCACTGCCTCACGCTCATGCCTGTTCACTCGTTCCAGGTTTTTCATTCCGTGGTTCCGTGCCATAAGTTCCCCGACAGGCTTCTGACCCCTAGGCACCAGCTTGTAAGTCCCAGGGGGGGTGTAAGTCCTACATACAGGGAGGGTCAGTCGACTGCGCTATTACTACATACGGAACCGCAGATGATACATGGAGTGAAGAGAACCAGAGAAAACCGCTCTTGGGCCACTTTGCCCACCATAATTTCCACACGGGTCGCCTTGAATCGAACCTGGGCTGTCTGGGTATTAGATATATGAAATTACAACATTTAATATGCTCATGTCACTGGAAATAAACATTTGGATGCAAAGTGTCATTCAAGGATGCGACACTAAAATTTTCAAAGTACCATTTACGTGGAACATTTTTTAAAACAATTGATTTACTCAGAAATGGTTCCAACGATTTTAATTAAGATACGTAAGATACTTTGAAGGACTTTTGCATGACTAGTAAACTGTAAGAGATAGGCAAACATCTTACTGCAAAAAACTTTTAGATCTCGTTAAAACTAACACTTAATGTAGGATACTTTCATTGCTAGAGTTAACCGTATCCGAATATTGCTGGTTACTGATTTCAATTTTAAAATACTTATAATTTTGTTACGCGGGATGTCGTGATTGGTTTTCTTTTGTATCACTGCTGGCCAAGCAAGGATAATTTAATTTCAATGTGCCGGTCCCCATGGCCGCGCTCGCCAAGGCCCGCTTTGGTGCTTCGTAGCGCTGGGGATCGTGGGTTGGAGTCCCGTCTTGGGCATGGGTGTTATATGTTTGTGTTTATGTGTGTGTTGTAACAGTAAGAACACAGCAATCCAGTAATAATACAGAAAAAAGTAAATAAAAGTAGGATATACAGTGCGGGAGTCCCGATCAGACTCCGGTAACGTATTTAAAAAAAAAAAAAAAAAAAAATGTGATTTCATATGTCCCCTTATTTCCTTTCCATTTACAAAGAACTAAGCCATGAAACCTTGTCTGCTAATGTTTATCTAGATTATGCTATAGATAGAAACATAATATTTTATAAGAATAGTTTGTTTCCAGAACATGTAGATTGTGTCTGCCTGACCTTCAACTGTACACTGACGGTAGGCAAAGTTTCTGTGTACACTATATAATTCATCATATAAAGTAAATATGCTTGTTTTAGGATTCAAATATTTTAAATAATTGCTCTATTATAATGCCTACTACATTATTATTTATATTTCTAAGATAAGCATATAATATTTTATAGATGTGGTAACTGTAACATAAACAAGTGCTAAAAAGAAACAAAAGCAACAAAAATCACGACAATTGTTACCTATAGTAAAATAAGCTCCTTATTTTGGTCACTCACATTATAATCATGCTGTCAGTATGAGAGTTAATCCTTTAATGACAAAGTTTAACATTTATAGCAGTGAATATGCATAGGAATATTAACATTTAATTGGAATATAACACAGTTCGAGAAAATCTCACAATTATATGTAGCAGTGAATAGGAACAGACCTCATGGTAATTAACTGGTATCTAACACAATTAATACAATGTACTTAATAAATGAAGCATTACAAATTGCTAAAATACAAAACAATGTCGCCCCTTTCTATTGATAAAGATTTATTACAGGCACGATAAACATAGAAGCCAATGGCCTGCATAAGCTGTGACACACAACACAAAGTACAAGGAACGAGAGAACGTATCTAATTGATTTACGTGTGTACCCTCTGCAATGCACGGTGCTCTAATATAAAATCAAACAAGTTGGTGACGCCTGGTCTAAAATTAAATTAAATAAAATTGAGTTTTATTTATGGACTATCTTTAACTGCTACTGTTCTCAGCGCCCCATTTCATTCTGGGTGTAAAAGACCGATTAATGTTGTTCAAAGAATTGTTTATCACGTTTGAGTTCTATTACGTGTTGTAAATCTAAGGCGTCGGTGACTTTACTTTTCTTCCGAAGGAAGCCATGTTAAGGATTTCCGCCCGAAAAAATTCGTCGCTCTCCGCCGGGTTTGAACCCGCGTTCTCTGAAACCAGATGTTGGCAAGTTAGCCCTAGAACACAGAGAACCACCGCCTGGTCTGAGCCATGACAGTAAGTGATGTAAAAATATTGTAATAAATATCTTTATTAACTCAACAATTATTTCACCTGACGTATTGACACGTAGACGGTTTACAGCTGCACGCATGTCATGGCTTGCGCACCACTGTGCGCCAACACACCAATAATCACAGCTCAATTCATTTCACAACACATCTCATTGCATTTCTTTCTCTTTTTACTGTGAGAAAATGGCGCCACAGAATTTATTTAAACTTGTCGAAGTTACTAGAAACCGAAGCTTGGAGAAACATCTCGAATATCGGAAAGAATCATGTTATCGCACAGAATACTTCAGGTTCCAAAGTATCCTATTGTGGTGCGTCGTTGTTTAGGCATCCAACTGATTGTCTTACATTTCAGCTCCACCTCCGCATACCAGAGCGAACATTAGAGCGATTACATACCGGAAATATAGATAAATGTATAAATAAAGGAAACATGGAATTGTTAAAATTTGCCCTGATAGGATATAAGAAGTTTCTATAAAATTAACTTAGTTTACGTTAGCTTCAATTAAGAGTATGCATTAACTACGAAATAATTAAAATTCTTCAGTTTTACTTTAAATCATTACGTGAGGTTTCCGGGTTACAGTATGGTTGTAGTCTTGTGTATTATTTAAGGCAATATCCAGAAGCAACACTTCCCCATATAAACTGGACCAAACTTCTCCTTACTCCCCATGAAGTTAATGGTATAATAACACATGCATTAATTACCCACAAAGAGCAAGTGTTAATTGCTGTTATACACAACGCGGAGTATACTAACGATCTCAGTCTCTCCATTTCTACTCCACTCAGCTGTAAACTTTGGGAGTCTCTTTGCATTTTGTGCGGTATCATTGCCCCCTACAGCCTACCAACTTCCATTAGAGGTCCCCTCTCGGCGTTCCTAAAGTCTCCCAGAGTGCAACTTTTGTTGGCAACTTTACCGTTGGTTTCTGAGGAGGACATAAATAATCGGTAGATTTGGGGGGCTACCAGAGAAAACGTCCTCTCAACACTTTGGTCCGCCGGTTCAAAAGTTATCCTCATTCGCTCTTCTCTCTTCTCTGAAATGTTTCTCTCTTAGGAAAGACGTATGTTGATGAAGGTTAAGTCTAAAGATTTTGATGGATTAATTATTCCTTTCCCGGTGCTGTGGAACTTCATAAATTCAATTTTGATCCTAATTTACCCACACGCGGTTTATTCAGATCTTTGAGTATGTATCCATATAAATCTCCGTCATATCTTTTCAAATTTTAACCTTCTAAATATCAAGCTGTGTCCTGTGATATCCACCAAAAATATTCTATTATCTGTGGATGTAAGTATCAGCATTAACAAGAGGGGTCTCCTATTGTTGAAACTGAGCACCAGAGTAGACCATTGTAGACCCTTTGTGACTATGCTCGAATTCACGGAAGTTAACTACGATAAAATTCGTGTAATCCATATTCTCACAGTTGGTTCACGGCCTGTCATTCATTCCGTAAAAACCGGGACATTTTCTCTTTTATAATTGTGGATCCCGCGTCACGAGATTCTTTTAACGCCGTCTTCCAAAATTAAAAACCTAAATACATTTGTTGCCATTTTTTGTTTTGAGAAATGCTGAGCCGGCACTTATCTCATTTATTATTATCATTGTTTAGTGCATTCTATGCATACAGAAGTTTGCCTAGACTTGTCTAGTGTTGGCAGTTGATATGCTGTTATTTGCATGAACTCAATTATTATTATTTAATTATGCCTAAACTGAAATTACCTTCTCTTCCTATTTAAATAAAATATATCATTTCCTTGAACAGAAAAAACTTAATTATGAAATTAAAATTATGGAAAATGTAAAATTTGCAATACAACATTTTCGATTGCACATAGTGGGAACTCGGATATTGTAAAGTGTATTTATTCAATATCATGTTTTCTTCGTTCTAATACTATTTTAATATAATATACAGAAGGTATTGATCAGTTGATCAAAACATTTTCATGTGTCCCGTATTTTAAAGGAGCCGGTCCCCATGGCCACGCTCACCATAGCGTCCCGTTTTGGTGCTTCGTAGCGCTGGGAATCGTGGGTTCGAGTCCCGCCTTGGGCATGGTTGTTATATGTTTGTGTTTATGTGTGTGTTGTAAAAGTAAGCAATCCAGTAATAATACAGAAAAACAAGGTAAAAAAAAAGGTAAATAAAAGTAGGGTATACAGTGCCGGAGTCCCGATTAGACTCCGGTACTGTATTTAAAAAAAAAAAAAAAGTGGTGGGCTTTCCTTACGTCCTCCAAACACAAGATAAGACGTGACGATCTTTAATCCGTTCAAACCTGAGCTCCTATGTTAGATACATTTTCTACTTCACACATATTTTCTGGTTCCAATAATTTTAGTCTAGTGATTTTTTTGTTGAATACTGGTTCAAGTACTAAATTCTAACTCATTTTTATTAGTTTCCATGTTTTAGAAAATCTGGGAATGTTCCGTTTGCAATTGTCCTATTATTTTGCTTAATTATATTTTCTGTCTGTTCAGTTAATTTTTATGCCTGGTTTGAACTTTATTTGTGGAGCTTAAATCCACTGCACTAATCCCTGTATTTCTGGCACTGACATTTTGTGCTACAGAGAGAGAGAGAGAGAGAACGGCCACTGTTGCAATTATTGTCATTACTGAGTAATGACATTCAATCCAATAATAAGTTTATAACACTGAGGACGATTTTAATCCAACTACTTCTGATTTTTTGTTTATCACCAAGTATACATTTTAATTCTCTCAGGATTTGGAATAAGCCCCCATGTAATTTCACATGAAAGAAGTAAAAAGGAAGCATTTGAAAATTATGGTGTAATCTGGTGTAATTATGGCGTAATTTATATCAGCTTTGGATTTTTAGACTTTGTAGTATGAGCTTAAGCAAATCAAGCAACCTTCTTATTTAATCATCTTGGAGAGTATTAAGGACATTGTTCAGTATTTTGTGCAGCTAACCTTGGATTTATACCTATTTGAATTGAATCTACATCAGCTAATGATTTTAGTAACTGAATTGCCAATTTATCTGAAAAATCATCACATGACTGAAAAGCAAGTGATGGTCTCTTAAATATATGCATGTGCTACATCTTTGTAAAGTATAAATCAAAAGCTGTAACGTTAAATATAAAAATAATCACAGAAACTATAAGAATAACTTTAACGCAGTAAATCACACAGCAGAACCATCTTAACCTGGACTAAAGCTAACCATTATTGACGACTCTTTTTTTTTTTTTTTTTTAAAGTGTATAACGCTCGCTTTTATTACTTGGGCACCGCAAGCGATGACAATGATGATATATGGAACGAAGATGGAGCACCGGTGGAATGCGATGACGGGGAAAACCGGTGAACCCGGAGAAAACACGTTCCTGCGACGCTTTATCCACTACAAAACCCACATGCGGTCGTTTGGGATAGAATTCGTCTTAGTGAGAGGCGAGTGGTCTATTCACTCTGCCACGGCGCGGCCTTTTGACGACACGTGCTCTGCTAACATCTGCGTTTCATAAGTGTAAGTCTAATTTAAGTTTTTAGAAGCTTTTGCGGTAAATGATTTACTGGAATTCGCAGACTGGCATTTATCGAAAGAATATATCTTAGAATAACAACCCAAGAAGCTTTTAAAAGATCTGACTATCACATAACCTATTGTATTCCATTATTTCGTTTCTACTTGCAAGAAATAAATAAGACCATTTCTGCTAATGTTTATCTGGATTAGTATTATGTACATAAAAGAATATTTTTAATGTTAACAAATGGCGTAAATTGAAACTAGGTATATTTTATATAATGTATTTACTCTTACTCTTACCCTCCTTCCCCTCTCTGTCATACACTTTCTTAATGTTTGTCTGCTAAACCTTTCCTAGCACGATTTACCAACATTTTAATATTACATTTGAATCTCCGTTCCTACTTTTAAACTAAAATATAAGCTAAGTATTATTTTCCAGTGCACCATCATATAGGGTGATCAGCTAGAGCAGAAAAGGTTTCACGGCTCTCAGCCGGCCGGGGGTGTAGCACGAAGCTTGAGTGTGAGTTGGATCTTCAACAGGACGTCTCCAATTCAAGTTAATAAAATTACAATTATAACCATAATCCGAAATATAAACTAGTTAATTGGATAATATTGTATCACGAAACCCTTTCTGTTCAATGCCTATCTTCCAGTTTTACGAGTTGTGATAAAAAAAAATACCGGACATTTTTTAATTTCGCGGGCTTTATACACCCGATTTTCAAAACTTTTTTTTTATCTTGTAGGTACACATATTCCTGATGTATGTGTGCATTTTCAGCTGTTTTAAATGCTTAGTTTAAGTTAAAAGGCTCAGCGAATTTGCATTAAATTTTGCTTGAAAAGGGGGTAAAGTGTTCCAAATTTTGGCTGTGGCTTTTGGCAAATCTATTGTGAGTAAGGCAAGGGGTTTCAAGTGGTATTGACGTTTCAAAGAGGATCGAGAAGCCTCGGAAGACCCGCAAGTCCTAACTCAACAATTACTGACGACAATGTGGAAGATGCAAAGAAATCGTTCTGCCATATGGCAGAATAAAGAGTACTACCTAGAAGTATGCGCCGTTTGGATGAAGTAATCGAAGGTGCTGGCAGAAGTGTATTATATCTGAGGGAATTAATTTTGAAGGGCACAAGAGATGTAGGTGCATAAATAAATATTGTTTTAGAACAACAAAACTTTCCGTTATTTTTTGATCACACCTTATATGTAACATTGGTTAGTATTGGGTATTCCTCTTAAAGTGAGTTTGATTACGAAAGGAAATGAGTGGCCACATTGCCACATTTTATAAAACGCATCATTGTGCCTTCTTGTAATACTTTAGGACAAGTCTCTCTTCTAATTACGCGTTTAGGTCGCTTTAGCATTAATATTAATATTATCTCAGAAAGGCTGTCTACTCTTTGGTATCGCACTATATATTATTTCAGTTATTATCAAAGTCAACAGTAGATTCTAGAGAAGAGAATTCTCCAGCAATCTAATTAACTACTTGAGGTGTATTTCGAGCCGCTTCCCAATCTTCTTAGACCTCGGTGAGTAATGAATAAGGAAATCGATACGGCTACACTTTACCTCCCCCAATAACCATAACTTAATCTCCTCAAATGCTCTTGTCCACATTTTCCATCGTGAGTTACCTACAGGCTCCAGAATGTTACACAGCTCAGTGCGAACCTATGCCTCATCAGTAGTTAAAGATAGTGCATTTTACCATATTTTTCTTTCCCTAGCACATATCTGCTCTATACATCACAAGTATTGTATCCCACCTCAAAAATTCGATTCCGAGATTTCACCCCAAAAAATAGAAAACGGTTCATGTGCGTGCGTGTCTGCACTCAGCAAATGATTAAATATCAAGGATGGGGACTCGTAGAAAATTCCCTACTCCCAAATACCTTTTACATGGAGATTTAAGATTCTGGAAAATAGCTCTAACTATTTTTATTAAAATAACATATGTATAAATTATTTTAATGACAAACGAAATATACATCTTTAATTTTCTGGGAAAATCTACCGTAGATCCCTTCTTTCTTGTAGACTTTTGTATAACTGGCAAACCTTAAGAGATAGACAAAAACTCCTCCTACTAGTCATGAGGCGATTCATAAACGGATCGTTCATATGAACGACTACACGGAAAGAATCGTATGAATCATGTCAATCTTGGCATGAATCGTCGTTCAAAAAGAATTGCAAGAATGGTGCCAGTCTCAACATGAATCAATGCTCAAAAAGAATCGCAAGGATCGAAAAGAATCGTATTGAGTCGAAAAGAATAGCATGAATCGTGTTAACCATAGCAGGCATCGTCGTTCAAAAAGAATTGCAAATTTAAAGAATCGTGATCAGGTATTGCGGTTTGTTTTTCTTTTGCTTTCTTTCTACCCAGACGAACTTCGACGAAAACTGCCGAGTGCGCACGATAAATAGGGCTGAGGTCATGAGGCTAAATATAAGAATATATAAAAATATAAAATATATGAAATAAAATATACAAATATTATATATATATATATATATATTAAGAAAACGAACACCGCCGATTATTGCCGAAGTCACCCGAGCGTCTTATATTGTTGAAGGATCAGTTATTGTACTTGTGAAAGCAAGCGATAGACTTTACAACAGTTATACATATATATTATGTATATATTTATATATTTCTTTATATATTATTTACTATTTATTATATTTATTAATTGCAGTATCATAAATGTAATATATGCACAGCTAAATCGTCACTACATTAGCAAGGCATAACTTCAGAAACAAAAGTTTACACAAATAAAGCAATTATGCACCAACATAATAGATATAGGGACGTACTATTCTAATACATTAAAACTACCTCGAATATTCCTGAAGAAAATAATAATTACTTTGGGTACTACGGTTGCCTTATAACGATGTATTTATAAAAATTACTTGACTTAGTGCCACCCAACCACGACAGTGAATAATAATAATAATAATAATAATAATAATAATAATAATAATTTCTCTGCGTATGAACATTACACAAATACCGCCATGCAGTCCAAGTTTAGATGTCAATTTTAGACTTAAATAAACTTTTAATGTTTTTTATCTTAGATTAATGCAGGAAATGTTACCAAAAATGTTTGCAATTGATGGAAAAGAGTAGACGTTTTTATATAAATTGCTTTTTTTATGCTAAAGGAGTTACGATATGACTATCATTCTGGTGTATAATAAACGAAACAGAAGATATAGCGACGATTAATGAATCGTGAACGAATTGTATGAATCGATTCATATTGCATGAACGAATCGTATGAATTGATTACCGAAAATGAATCACTCTACCCAACTCTATTCCCTACTTCGGTTCATCTAATCTGCAAGTAACAATCTTGAATGCGTAGAATTCTTAATGGACAATAACCGAAATGGTAGTTAAAAGACCATCTTCTAATAGACAATTAGGCATAATGTGTACCAAATGCAAAGATACAACCGTTGTTCTTGCATTGTCACTGTTGCTTCAGTACTACCTTATAGTAAAAAAATTATAACTTATTGCAGAAACATCTTTTGTAGACATTAAATCCGATAAACCCTTAGTAAATGCAGTTAATTTGAAAAGTTAGTCAATAGCCATATAATCTTCAATTTTTACTTTCTCTAACTCGCATGTCCAATGTACATAGTGGATAGAGAAAGTTTTGTATTCCACCCAAAAATTCGAAATATTTGTTTGGGGTCCCTGAGTCAGATTTGTTTTAAGAAAAAGGTCCGATGTGTCTGTCTGTGTGTGTCTGTGGATAGCATGGTTAAAAAAAAAAAAAAAAAAAAAAAACGTTAAATACCAAACTTGGTATTTCGGTTTAGAATCTTCCAAGGATGCGAAAAAAATTACCCTTTACGTGGAAAAATGTTCGAAAATTTTGATTTTCATACATATGTTGATTAAAATCCCGTATAATAAAGCTATTTACATCCCAAATAAAATGTATATCTTGAACTTTCTGAGAATAGCCTCTGAAGACCACTTTATTCTTTGTGTGTTTAGCTGAATTTTGCTTAACTGCTAAACTGTAAGAGATAGACAAAAACTTACTAACAAAAATGTAGATCTCATCAAATATTCCAAATAAAATGTATATCTTGAATTTTCTGATACACAATATATGCCCTTTATGTTTTTGTTGTGGAGGTACGCGTTTCTGACATATTCCTTGTTATTGGTTTTAGCTGTGAAGTGTTTATATTTTTCTCAGACAGGAAGTGTCCGTTTGGCTTTTGTTCTACTCCTGGCCAACAAAGAAGCGATTTGCAATGACAATCGCATAACGATAGCTTTTAAAATATTTTACTATCACTTTAGCCTAGTGTATTCCCTTACTTGCCTTCTACTGATAAGGAACTAAGTAATAAGAACATTCTGCTAATGTTTATTTCGATAGTATTGTGTAGAAAGTAGAAAAATCTTTTGTAGGAAGTTTGTAGAACAACTAGAGAAAGTCATGTAAGTGTAACACATCGGAATTCTTTTAGTAACCAAATTTAATCGTCAGTCGCCAAATATTTCAAACAAAATTCTGATGTGTTCCATCCACATGACTTTCTCTACATTTCTGTAACAGATTATTGTTAATTTGAATTAGGTATATTTGAATATATTGATAATTATTGAAGTTTAATCTTCTATCTATTTTATGCTTATCGAGATAAAAATTAGCAGAAATTATCTTATTACTCGCTCTCTTGTAAGTAGGAGAAAAATAAGGGAATACACTAAACTAAAGCTATAGTCAAATTTTTTCAAAGCTGGTTACCATGTGGTTGAAATCTGGGTTTTTACTTGACCGCGTGTTTGCACATTTCCGTATGAGAAAAGTTTATTTATTTTAAAACTGAAACTAGTAACAAGAAATATTTCGTAAATGGTCAACTCCACGAAAAAACTGTATGTCTCTGTTTTACTGTGATTTACGTTTTTTGTACAATAAGTTTTTGTCTATCTCTTGCGGTTAAGAATTATGCAAAATTCAACAAAATTCATCCAGAATAAGGAGGTATTCAGAGATAACTCCTAGAAAATTCAAGATATATATTTAATTTTTCACGTAAATATTTTTAATGTAGGTACGGTATATTAATAAAAATCGTTAGAGCCATTATTGAGAAAATCAAAAACTTCGAAACTTTTTCATGTAAGATTTTCTCAAAACCTTTGTGTCGTATTCTTGAGAGATACTAAACCTAAATACCAAATTCTGTATTTTCGTTTTTGATTTATCGGACACACAGACACATTGGCGCACGGACACACACGAACCTTTTTCTAAAAAATATTTTTTGAATTCAGGGCACCCTAAAACGTGTATTTTTGGTAAAATCTCTGTATCAAAATTTTGGGTGGAATGAAATACCTTCTCTACCTATGTACCATGTACTATGTAAAGTAAAAAAGACAGCCAATAATGCGAAAAATCCCAACCCTGACCACACTGAGCTTGACCGCCTCTCAAGCCAGATTGCATATCCTAGTTCAGTTTTAGACTTAGCCTTTCCTATTGGTTAGAGACAATATGGCTGTGACAGGCGAACGACAGGTTTTAAGATTTCATCAAGGTTAGGTTATGTTATGTTAGCTAAATGAACTGGATCGTAATAAAGGATCGTCTGCTTGTGCATGGTCAGCCATGTTGGTTAATCGACCAAAGGCAGAGTCAAATCTATAACTGAACTAGAATCTGCAAGGTGGCGCCTTTCATATGCGGAAATCAGGAGTGCCAACAATGAAACTACGGCATGTTTTTTACCCTTTAAGCTAATAGAATATCAAAAGATTGAACTTTATGAACCGTAAAAAATTATGTTCATTCTTTATTGCATTTTCAGTTATAAACGCATTTTCAGTGACCCTTAAAATGCGCATTTCTGTGGAGTAGACATAACAAGTTATTGATAAAGCGGATATGTGGTGGAGAAGTTAGAAAGAGACAAATATACTCTTCTAATTGTGGTTCTCACGTACGATGTGCTGTAATATGATGTTCACACACTGTTTATCATAACGAAGTATATAATCTATCAGCAATACCCTCCCAGGTCAACATCACCTTATATTTTATAGGAGAGATAAGGAAGAGCGCTGACACGTTAGTGGACCCTGGAGTAGATATTTAGCGAGGAGAACGTGGTATACGCCCGAGAGATTCGGATGGAAGATCGACGAGATAGCGAAAAACAGGAAAAGAGGGAGTAACCCATGTTCACGTCAGGACGTCAACCCAGCTCCGTGAATTCTCCTGCAGACACAACAAATTTACTCTTGACTTTTCGCAAAGTCCATTAAAGCATTAAAAGCAGCATTACAATGCGTGCGCTTGATCAGATTTATAAACATCCATTAGAGGCACTTAATTATAAAGCGGCCCTAACTTCAGGGAGGGGTATGTTCTACCTTTCATGGGATGGACCTTTTTGCTTTCTCTACACGTATTGTGTACATAGTGTATTGAGAAGATATTGTAATGCACCCAAAAATTCGACATCGAGATTTCACTGGAAATACATGTTTTGGGTCCCCCTGAATAAAAAAAAAAACTCTTTGGATAAAAGGTCCGTGTGTATGCGTGTGTGTTTCTGTGGATAGCAGAGATCAAAAATGAAAAGCCCGTTAAATACGAAAATTGGTAGGTATTTAAGTTCAGTATCTTCCAAGGATGCGACGCAAAGATTTACAAGAAAATCCCACCCCAACTACCCTTTACATGGAAAAATTATCGAAAATGTTGACTTTCATTAAAATATCGTATATTAAAAATATTCACTTGACATAAAATGTATATCTTGAATTTTCTGGGAATAGAATCTGAAGACCACCTTATTCTGGAATTTTATATGGTTGGCAAACCGTAAGAGATGGAGAAATACTTACCCAAAAGAAACTGTAGAGCTCGTTAAAACACACAATTTATTATTTATATATGTTTTTAGTGGAGTGGATTGTTTTTTAGATATTTCTTGTTATTGGTTTCAGCTTTAAAAAACTTATACTTTTCTCATACGGAATGTGTCAACTCCTGGCCATACAAACAAAGGATCTTCAGTCATATAGGAACCAGCTTTTGACTAATACTTTATCATATGCTACTCTCTTATTTTTTTCTACTTGCATGGACGCAAGTAATAAGACTATTTCTGATATTTTTCTCGATTAGAATTAGTTTTTAAATATAATACGTTTTTAAAAAATTGTGACTACAAATAATATAACTTAATTATGTATCATAATTTTAATAGAACATTATGAATACTCTTCTGAAGAAGCCCAAGAAGGCATATATCACTTATTGGTCCTCTGCACACATTTTTTGAATGTTCTACGAACTACCTCATTCTTCTGAAGAAATTCTGTAAAAATTTTAACATTTAAAAAGGCGCAGGCAAAAACTTCCTAAGAAAACATTTAGCTCTATGCAGTTTATATAAAATAGTGAAATTAAGGTTCTTCAAAATATTGTTATTGGTTTCAGATGAAATTGATTTCGAATAACATTTTAAAGTCACTTTTTATAGGTTTGTTTGTTGCTAAAGCCTCTTGCATCTCAAAAATAACCATAATGAATGCAAACGCTTATCTCGATTAACTAAAAGTAGATAGAAGAATAAACTTCTGAAAATGGTTTCCTAACGGGTGGGCTTTTACTTTCTCTACACGTACTATGTACATAGTGTATAGAGCAGGTATTGTAATGCACCCAAAATTTCGATACCGAGATTTTACCGAATATACATGTTTTGGGTCCCCCTGAATCCAGAGAAAGCATTTTTGGAAAAAGATCCATGCATGTAAGTGTGTGCGTGTGTGTGTGTGTGTGTGCCTGTGTGTGTCTGTGGACCGCATAGCTCAAAAACGAAAAAACCGTTAAATACCAAACTTGGTATTTAAGTTTGGTATCTCTGAAGGATGCAACACGAAGATTTTCAAGAGAATCTCTCCACCCCAACTACCCTTTATATAGAACTTTTTTCGTAAATTTCAATTTTTTCAAAAATGGAATTAACGACGTTTATTATATCGTATATTAAATATATTTACATGACAAATGAAATGTATATCTTGAATTTTCTGGGAATAGCTTCTGAATACTACTTTATTTTGGATGAATTTTACGGAATTTTGCATAACTGTTAAACCGTAAGAGATGAACAAAAACTGACCACACAAAAAAGGCAGAGCATATTAAAACACACAATTTATTTTATGTACATTTTTATCGTGGAGTTGATCGTTTTTTAAGTATTCCTTGTTTGTAGTTTCAGCCTTGAAAATCTTATACTTTTCTCATACAGTAATTTTTTAACTCCTGTCCATGCAAACAAAGGAACTCCAGTCACATAGCAACCAGATTTTTACTTTCACTTTAACCTATGGTACTCCCTTATTTCGTTTCTACTTACAAGGAAGCAAGTAATAAGACTATTTCTGCTAATTTTTCCTCGATTAGAATGAAATAAATGAGGCATAAGCTTTTTAACAATAATTTGTTGCAGAGAGAAAGTACAGAAACTCATATGAATGCATTACATCAGATTTTTTTCCACTCCATAAGCTGTTTTCTCATACATGAGAAAGGTAGCCAACAAATAAGCAAGTGTTGCATATTTGTACTTTCAGTTAACTGAGTTAAAATGTTTAAAGTGGGAAAATATATATTTTCTTGAGGTGTTGAATTTATATAATATTCGCTTGAAAAAGAATAATTAATAACTCAGATTTTTGGTAAAATTTTACGGCTGAATCACTTTAATACAAATTTCTGATCAGGATGCAAATATTCCCAATAAAATCAAGACCATACTCGATAATTAAGCTCTATGTAAGCCAATGGCAATATCTATTGTAAAATGTGGGTTGGACATACGGATTAATACAAATTTTACATTTGCAAAACATTCAAGCACCAGGCATGATAGCGCAATGTACAAAACAGAAATACTAATATAGATATCCTAAAAGAATTAGAAATTGAAGAATTAAATAGCATAATAAAAACATATAAAGAAACTTGGCAGTCACATTTGGACAGAATGTAAAAACAATACGATACCCAATACTGTTTTAAATGGCATATATAAAGGAATAAAAATTAAATTAAAATAAACAGACGTTTTTAACTGCTGTGGTTCAGCATCCAATTTTATATTGGGCTATAGTAGGACCGCATAATTTTTCTCAGAGGTCTCTTTATCAGTCTAAACGTTCTTTTACGTACCGTAAATGTACGATATGGGGCCAGCGGCTTTACTTCTCTTCGGAAGGAAGCCATGCTAAGCTTTTCTACGCCAGAAAAAATCAAAAGCCCTCCACCGGGTTTGAACCCGTTACGTTGAGAAGTAGAAGATAGCATGTTATCCCTAGGTCACGGGAAGATTAAAAAAATGGAATCTATGAGTATAAAAATAAACTAAAAGTATTGTAAATGGGACCAATGTTTTCAGTTGTTCCTGAAAGTTTGAATTTTGGACAACATTTCATTTTTTATGAGGAAGGGCCTTTGTTTTATTTTACTCAATTCACCTCTCACCAATACAATTCACCGCACAAGAAGGGAAGAGAAAACTAAACAGACAAAGGACACAGAAACAGCAATTGAAATAGGAGTGGTTGAAGCCCGAATCTTTAGAAGAATAAAACTGTGATTAATCGACTTTTCGTTTTTTTTTATGCTGTTTATAGACAAATATACACAAACACAATATATTATATATAATTATACATACTTATTCAGAATTTAATAACCAGTACAACAGGCAATACCTTTAAATATCAAATAATGTTATCTATTAAATTAAGTATTAAAATATTGTTAATGCAAACTTGTGTACCACAGTACGAACCAAGTGGCTCAGGTGGTTTGGTCTATAATTGGCATTCTGGAGGTCCGGGTTTGCTCCCCGTCGACAGCAAAATCTAGCCCAGTTTTTTACGTGGTTTTCCTGGGACAGCTTAGTTGAATACTGGGGTGCTGTATATACACCACGATTCCTTTATTTAAAATCCCTTCTTCATCTCTCAGGTCCGCGACTAGTGTGGTTCGGCATTTGCAGGCAGATGGCACGGTCGCTTACTCCGAATAAAACTCTCTTCCCTGGTTGCGCCGGTTGAGGCTAGGTGCCGTTATAGAGGCAGCCTTCTGACGGTCTCCCGGCGCTTGTGTAGCCTCCGTGGTCATCTAGTAACACTGCTAGGGACTTCCGTGCGTCTCTGCGCTTGGCTCCGTCCGCTCCTGTGGTTTCCGCTCCTCACGTCCCTCCCTACGAGAGGTCGCTGTTGCCGATGTGTCCCCCACCGTTTACATACTCATACCTCAAGATATGTAGTAGTATTACTAATGATTGTTAATAAAGCGTACAAAAATACACAAACACACCGCGCGCTTGTACATGAAGCCTTTATCGAAACACTTTTTTTCTTCCTTTCTTTTGTTTTATTCAGGGAATCACAATCCGCGTTTTCCAGTGAAATCTAGATATCGAATTTTTGAGCAGAATGCAAGTACCCTTTCTATCAATTAGGCACGTATTAGATAAATGTATTTTTGCATGATAGTGTATAAAATTCAAAAGTGAAGTTTATAACGCGTAAGCATAATATTATATTATAAATCACCAACAGTTAATTCCGCTACGCTATATATTTCCGCTGAATTGTAACTGTATGTTGCAAAATTTTCTAAACGAGCTGTGTGTATACCTTTTCTAGCTTATATGTACAGTGTGCATAGTAGGTTGAAAAGGTATTGCATTCCATCCAAAAATTCGATAACTAGATTTCACCCAGAGTTCATGTTCTGAAACCCCTGATTCAAAAAAAGCATTTATAGAAACAGTCCATGGGTGTGTCTGTATGTGTGTCTGTGGAGAGTACAAGTCAAAAAAGAGAAGTCCATTAAATACCAAAATTGTTATTTAAGTTTATATTCACCAAGGATGCAACATAAAAGAATTTCAAGATAACTCCCCAACCTCAAACTATCCTTTACATAAAATATGTTAGAACTTTTTGAGTTTTTTCAAAAATGGCTCAAATTTTTCATTAATGTACCATATATTAATGCTATTTGCATGACAAAACAAATATATTGAATTTCTTGGGAATTGCGTCCGAAGTTCGCATCAATCTGAATTACTTTTGCATAACAGCTACACACTACACAATAAATTTATATTCTTTAGATTTTTGTTGTGCAGATGACCGTTTCCAAGATTATCGCTTAATAATGGTTTAAATTTTAAAATATTTATACTCTTCTCAGAAGGGAAGTCGTCCGTGTTTCCTTTGTTTTACTCCTGGTCATGCAAAGAAACGAATTTCAATGACAATCTCATTTCGACAACTTTTAAACATTTGACTATCGTTTTAGATAGTGTATTCCCTTGTTTCACTTCTACTTATAAGGAACTAAGTAATAAGAACAATCTGCTAATGCTTATCCTGATTAGCATGGAATGGAAAGAAGAACATTGTGTAAGAAGTTTGAATAATAGCTAGAAAAATTATGTGAATGGAATACATTCCTGTTTTAATTATTCCATATTTATAGAAACAAGTACTAAGTAAAGCAATTGTTCTCAGGCCGTAGAATTGTCCTGAATTATTTCCAGTGTTTAGCTAAACACATATGACCATATAAATAATCGTTGTTGTATATGTCCTTGAAAAGGATCGTTTCTTTCTAATATTTATTTCATTTTAATTCCGTACAAAAGTATGTAGGATATAGATGTGCAAAGTCTTTTATATTCTCTCTACACGTACTGTGATTTTTTGGTAGTGTTTAACGCCCGCTTCTACTACTTTGTGGCTGCGCCGGTGATACATGGAATGAAGATAGAGCACCGGTGGAATGCAATGGCGGGGGAAACTGGAGAACCCGGAGAAAACACGCCCCGCGCCGCTTTCTCCACCAAACGTACTGTGTACATAGTGTATAGAAAAGGTATTGTAATCCACCTAAAAATTCAATATCGAGATTTCACCGGAAATACATGTTTTGAGATCCACCAAATCTAAAAAGAAGCTGTTTTTTTAATTTTTAAGAAAATCCCCCCACTTCAAACTACTCTTTACATGACAAATGTTTGAAAATATGATTTTCTCAAAAAAGAATAGGATTTTACATTAAAATACCGTGTTTTAGAGATGCTTACATGACAAATAACATGTATATGTTGAATTTTCTGGGAGTAGGCTCTGAAGACTTTTAATCTGTATGGAGTTTTCTGAATATTCTGTAACTGTTAAGCAGTGAGAGATAGACAAAAACATACTCCACAAAAAAATGTAGATCTCGTTTAAATACAATTTATGTCATATACGTTTTATCGTTAGTTGACCATTTTAAAGATATTCCTTTTTATTGGTTTTAGTTTTAAAAACCCCTGGCCATGCAAAGAATCGGATTTCAACCATATAGCTTTTAATAGATTTGACTATTGCTTTAGCTTAGTGCATTCCGCTATTTCCCTTCTACTTTCAAGAAAGCAAATAATAAGACCATTTTTGATAATGATTTATTGATTGTCATGAAGAAGTCACTCGAATAAGCTTTTTAACAAAAATTTGTTACAGAGATGTAGAGAAAGTCATGTGAGTGGAATCCATGTTTTTTTATTCTCGTGTACCTCCGCCTCGATTCTTAAAATCCACACTCGATTGCATATTTGTACCATAAGTTATTATGTTATAAGGTGGCTTTTGAAACATCCTGTAAAATAATGTTCAATGTAATCAGAATGTACACAGCTAATCCTGATTAACCTCCAGGTGCTGGGTACAGTCTTTTTCATAACATGATAACCTTCTGGAAATTTTGGAATTTTGAGGTTTACCTAATCTTTCTCTCAGTTGTCAAATCTTCCACTACTGGTTCCTTAACTGAGGCGCTTATCTCGACCTGCTAGAGTCTGAAGGAAACAGAAATTTTATTTCACTGCCCCTCACCCCTAGTACAGGGTTGTTTATTGTTTGCTAATGGTTATTGCCCAATGGCAGGAGGGAAACGGTCACTTTTGAAGGTCATCAAATTTTGGAAAAAAGTATAAATAAGAATCTCCCAGGTCTATAGGTCAGCTTTTTCATATGTTTTTCTCTTTTTTCTCCTTTTACCCCCTTTTTGCTTTCTCTACACGTACTAGTTACATGGAACATAGAGGAGGTATTGAAATGCACCAATAATTCGATACCGAGATTTCACTTCACCGGAAAAATGTTTTGAGACCCCCTTAACAAAAAAAACACTTTTACAAAAATGTGCATATGTGTATTGTGTGTGTGTGTGTGTCTGTGTACAACATAGCCCAAAAACGAAGAACCGTTAAATCAAAACTTGATATATAAGTTCATTATCTTTCAAGGATGCGACACGAAGATTTTAAAGAAAATACCCCTATCCCAAACTACCCTTTACCTGGAAAAAAATTTCGACAATTTTGATTTTCTCAAACATGGCTATAACGATTTTGATTAAAATCTATTATATTTAAGATGTTATATGAAAAATAAAATGTATATCTTAAATTTTCTGGGAATAGCCTCTGCAGACCTCTTTATTCTGAGTGATTTTTGTTGAATTTTGCATAACTGGTAAACCGTAAGAAATAGACAAAAACTTAGTACCAAAAAACGTAGATCTCGATAAAAAATAACATTTATGTTATAGACATTGGTTTTAATGGAGTTAGCTGTTTTCCAGATATTCTTTGTATTGATTTCAGATTTAAAATGCTTAACTTTTCTTATACAGGAACTCGTCAACGCTTGGCCACGAAAAGAAACGGATTTTAATTCCATAGCAACCACATTTTAAAACATGTGACTGACGGTTTAGCCTAGTGTATTCCTTTATTTCCCTTCTACTTACAAGGAAGCAAGTACTAAGACATTTACTGTTATGTTTTTCTCGATTAGCATGAAGAGATATAAGCATATGCTTATTAACAATAAATTGTTATAGAGATGTAGAGAAAATCATATGAATACAACCATTCAGTTTTTTTTTGTTTGTTTTTTTTCCATTTTCACATTTCCGGTTTTTTTATTTGATTACCTCTATGTTTACTGCAAATACTCATACATATACACACACAAACACCCATGCCTAAGGCGGGATTTGAACCCAAGATCCCCTGCGCCACGAAGCACCAAAGCGAGGCAACTTAGTGAGTGTTAAATCAGAAATAAGCGAATAGAAGACAACGGGAATTGCCCGGCAGTAGTTGCTGTTCCCTTACTCTGTAGCCGATGTCACGTTATCGTGAGACTGCGGAGGTTGGTCCATTCTTTATTTTCGGTCTCTCTCTCCTTTCTTTGCCAACATAGCGCTCAACCGTGTCGGCTATGCTGAAATAAAAATAAAAACGTAGCTTAGTTTACGAGCTCCTTTTCCTTTTTAATTGCGGTAAAGCTATCCGAACCTTGTAACGAATAAACAGCGACCATACATGTAGCTCTTAATTAAAGTCTTGAGATATCAGTGCATGCTCACTCTTGAGTGTTTATGTGTGTATCTCTTACCCCCTGACTCTGCTACTCTTTAGGATCCGTGGGTGGGCTGCTGGGTAGGACCACCACTAACGAGGCTTCTTTACCATTCGCATGTCACAGAATCTTCTGGACTGCTACCAATTTTATTTCATGCAGCTATTTCACCGTGGACTCCCTGCTTGGTAAGTGCTGTGGCTCTCAGCAGCACAGAGTAAATGCCAGTAAAGTTTGAACTTCGAGGGTGGAAATACAAATCAACAGCAAAGTTGGCAGTTGTCAATGCAAGGTCTTCTTCTTCATTACACCGAGTAGACGAAATCGCCTGTTCTGGCCTCGCAGATTTTCTTTCCATCGCGTTTCTCTTTCCTACCTTTCTTGCCCCAGTCTTCTCATAACTGAATGTACCTTTTGGGAGCGTTCTATTTTCCATTCTATTTATGTATTGGAGCACTGGTTACAATGTTCACGTATTTTTTCATTCACGCTAACAATGTTCGGTTGAATAAGAAGAATCGCACTGAAAATTCAATGCCACGGCCGGGATATGAACCAACCACGGATCTCCCGGTCTCTAGCCGGTTGCTCTACCACTAAGCTACCATGACAACATACCAGCACAGCATTATTTTATTCCTGAACTGACTGGTATGTTTCCCGGTAAACCACAAGGTGTGTATCTCAAAACGGTCTGTGTGAAAAAACAATTAAACTACCACTAATTGACCATGATAGCTGGCTAAACTATGCAGCCAGGGACTAAAAGTATTTACGTAAGTCGCCATTGGGGTATGTCAACACAAAATAACTTGGATCACCTTGTGGTTTACTGGGAAACTTTTGTATGAGTTGAGGAATCCAATTGCTGTGCCGACATTTTGCCATGGTAACTCAGTGTTTAGAGAAGCAGGCTAGAGACCAGGAGATCCGTGCTTCGAATTCCGGCTATAGCATTGAATTTTCCAGTCTGATTCTGTATATCCAACTCCTGTTCTACACACGGCTTACGTGAAAAAACAATTAAATTAATGTTCAGTTGCTTTCTAATACCATTGTTGTCAATGGGAAACATCAGTATTATTTGAGATAGGGCAGGGAGGATTATCAGTTTTAGCAAACTTCCGAATTTTCGGTCCCAAAATACACTATTGCAATATATGTGTGCTTCATGTGTGAACAAATGTGTGTAAGTATATAGGATGGATGACATATCTCACAATTAGCAATAAGATATATTCTAAAATGTCTGTATAAAGGCATTTCTTAGCAAATTAATTTAAAAAAATCATTGTCACTGTTTCAGCTTGGATTGTTTTAGTGAAAGTAGATCGTAAATAAAAAGACCCCTGTCTCGGATTTCTCTACCATAGGCCCAAGTTACACAAGAAACAAATTATTAACAAATTAGGATGATGTAATTCCTTAAATATATCTTGTTTAAACTTATTAAATGATAGAACTTCCAACATTATCAACTTTTATCTCATCAAGTTTTTTTTTCTTGGAGCTGGGGAAAAAACTCTCTGCAGCCGACATTCCCTTCGCTGAATCAGCTCTTGTTATGAGTTATCTTTATTGCAAACTGGCGCGCCATTACTTTCAACCCCGGTGTGACAAAAGTACATCATCAGTGCCTGACTTATATCTACCAGGCAGCTGATCGTTGAGCAAAAGACTGACCTAAAGTCAACCGTTACAGCTTAAAACGTTCAGTACATTTACTGTATAAGAAGGGAGATCAAACCAAGACACTTGGTCTATTCTTCTATTAAATCTAATTCTCACTTCAAATAAAAATTAAGGTGACTTTGATTTTAAAAAATTCACTTACTGTAAGGAACGTCCATGTTTAATCGCAGATTATTCTCCCGACAGATTTGGGCGAAGATTTTTTTCTAGTAATCTACCAATCAAGAGAGTATTCGGAGGTCGAAGTACCCAAAACTAACCTGTAACTCAAGTATAAATTTGGCTGAATGAATTTTTTTTTGTTAAATTAATATTAATCATACTTCAACCCCTAGACTCTTGTCTTCCTTAAATCTTGTCTCATATAACTATTGTGACTGTAATATACATTCTGTCAAGAAAGTACCGGGAATTGATCATTTAAAAACCCTGTTTAATAGGGGATTCGAAATTATTGTTGCGCTAAGTTGGTACAACTTTCCTCTATACCCACGCGGAGTTTGATCGTCATCTGTGATCTAGTTTGTTTACAGTACGTCATTTTCTTAGTTCATCTCAAAGGAGATTTGCGATTTTACGATGGATACAAATATTGAACCAAGAATTTTTCTCAAATTTTGCATTGGAAATGGTATTTCGTGTGCCGAGTTGCTGAAAATGTTACAGAGAGCTTACGGTGAATTGACTGAATCAAAACACGTGCATATGAGTGGTACAGTGCATTCAAAAGTGGTCGAGATGTGGTGGAAGATTTGCCTCGCTCTGGTCGGCCATCAACCGTTTCAACCGAACTAAACATCGCTAAAGTGAAGAAAATGGCGTCTGAAAATCGTCACTTAGGTCTGAGAGAGATTGCCGCTGAACTTTCTGTGTCTCACGAATCGATTTGTACCATTTTAAACGATTGTTTGGGCATGACACGCGTTGCAGCTCGGTTAGTTCCGAAAGACTTGAATTTTTAACAAAAACTCAATCGCGTAAGGATTGCTGAAGACATGCTAGAACGAGCCAGTTCCGACCCCACATTCATGAAACGCATTGTAACTGGTGATGAAATGTGGGTTCACGAGTTTGACACTCAAACCAGTCAACAAGCTTCCGAGTGGCACCTTCCAACTGAACCGAAACCTAAAATGGCACGTCAAACTCGATCAAAACTGAAGGTCATGTTAGCAGTTATTTTCGATTATCGCGGTGTCGTGCTTTCAGAGATGGTAAATAAAGACTATTATCTGAGTGTTATGCGGCGTTTGAGAGAACAAATCCGACGAAAAAGGCCACATTTGTGGGACGACAACTCATGGATTTTGAACCACGATAATGCACCAGCTCTCAAGGCTATTATTGTGAACGAATTTCTGGCCAGAACTTAACAAATTTCATCGAACAACCACCGTATTCACCTGATCTGACTCCTGCTGATTTCAAAAACTCAAGTTACCACTTCGAGGCACCCGTTTTCAGTTGATAGAAGACATAAAGGAAAATTCGCGGCGACAATTGACATCGATCACTAAAAGTGCCTACAAAAAATGTTTTTATGATTGGGTTATCCGCTGGCATGCATGTATAATTTCAGAAGGGGCCTACTTTGAAGACGAAACAATAAAATTGGATGAATAATTCATTTTTTGTGTTTTATTGGCAAATTCCCGGAACTTTCTTGATACAGTAGTATATTTTTCTCTAAATAAAAGATGTGCAACTCACATTTGAGGAGTCGCGGTTTGATTCTCTGGGAACACCCACTATGATCTATGATTTTTTTTTTTTCAGTTCTTGTTTCAAGTCGTAAGGTGTAAGTGGTTTCTTTAATCCTCCGAATTTTCTGTCCCTCCAAGTTGGTCCATTTATCCTTTCCCTTAACTGTCGCCCATTGGTCTATCTTATTTTGTTAATGTAGGCAATGGGGCATCGGTTTGACGTGGCAGGGACAAAGGTCTTGTGCAGCAGAGCGCTTTGCAACTCTCGCCATACGTTGGCCTTCGGCTAATCTCCAGATAAAAATACTCTATGCTGGGTCTGCCTACCCAACTTTCGCGTTGTTTCAAAACTTTAGGAAGCATTTCATTACTGTGTCATTGCTTCTGGTTCTGGCCACCCGATGTCTCCTCTCACCTCATCCTTTACTCCCAGGGGCTTAGGTACAAAACCGTACCTACTCAGTGAAGAATCGTGTCCTACTGTTTTTTTTTTTTCTATTCTTGTAAAATCGTTAATGTCCCTCTATTATTTACTTCATTAGTTAAAGAATCATGGAGGTAGTGCGGAATAAAATGTTGTACTGAAAATATTTTACGGAGGATAAACTAGAATCAGTAATATTTTATGTTTTACTTAAGTAGGATATCATAGCTTACATGGACTCTAGAATCTAAAATTTGTTTTTGTGGATGATGATGGCTTAGGATTTTAGTTTTGAAATGATCCCAGCAGTGCTGGCATTTTATATACCTGTTATATCAATGCATGATACGAGCCGAGAGCACTAATTTAATAACTGCAGATTTCCGGAGTGCAGATCGATTTTCATCAACTTAATGGCAGATTCCGACCAGCAATGCAATTAAACTTCCGTTGTAATTATACTGTCCTGGTATTTCACAAAGAGCTACATAAGCTGTCTGCATACTTTTGTCAAACAAGGACTTACAAAATCGATAGCTAAAGGATTAATTAACAGAGGAAATAGGAACAGGCACAAAAGGGATAATTTTTCATTCACCATCACTAATATTTAAGTTTACAATAAATGATTTAGTTAGAATTACGTTATACCAACTCAGACAGATAAATACTAAATAAAGTTCATTTATGAGCTATAAATTGCAAAAGCTATAACAAGGATGTTTCAAAATCACGAAAAATTGCTATAAGTTTATCTCGCAATACATATGTAGCTCATTAAAATTATACTTGGAGTTCAATTAACCCTATAAGACACACCAGTATAAAAAGTAATTTAATGTGATCCTACAGCTGATTGTTAACTGACACAGAATTTAAGCTTGAAGCAATCTAGGCAACCAAAAATAAAACCACACTAAAATTGCCTGAAACTATACTAAAAATTATAAAATATTATTGTTTTGCAAATCTATGTGAATAAACTAAAACGAAACGTCATCGTCTCACGATACACACGTAAACTCCTTAAAATGCCATGTTCCACAAAAGTAACATAGCCTAGAGTATGTAATAAATTTAATTATTATGTATTAAACAACTAAAAGTTGGTATCTATGAAAGTCTACTAAGCAACTAAAACCAAATTTAAACATGGAGGAGAAAATGGAGAACAAAATAGATTACGATATACCGGATGATATAATTTACTTAAGAATATGACAAAGGAGGAGCGCTAAAATTAACAAATAATTTAGAAAAGATCATGAACAATATTTAAATTACTTAAATTCATTAATGTTAATTACTATGAATATATAGAAAATTATATTATACATGTATTTCACAAAAAGTGAGAGCAAAGAAATCTGTGATGACGTGCAGATTACAAAGCTTATAAACAATGATCTTCAACTTTACGATATGAGTGAAAATGTTGTAAAAGTGTACAGCGTCTGAGAAATAAAGACGCTTTGAGCTAATTTGAGAAATAGAGATTAATATACTAATTGTATATAAAATCATGTACTATAATAATTGTCATAAATAATTTATTTAAGTACCTGCCTTAAGACAGACACTAAGAAAAATCATTTCAAGTAGTGCGTCTTGGTACGCCATTATATCTATTAGAATACTTTCATGAATAAAACTTTCAACGTTGCTAAATGTACCAAACTAATTCTAACTCCACTTCCATCTATAAGCTCCTACCAACCAAGCATATGGGTTGGGAGACATACTCACCAACGATGCAGCTGTATTTACTTGAAGTAAGCCCGGCAAATAAATAAATAATAAATAAGATTCTATAGCAAGGATAAATGTACAGCTGTAACGTAAAAGTTGGTTCGTGTGTATTTAATTTTATTAATTTGTTTTATACTTTTACCATGTAGACTCTTCTCTCTTCTCAGGTTAGTGGTAAACGAGACGCATTCTGGATTTTGGTTTCAACTACCATCAATAAATATTGTTGTTATTCTTTCTGAATTTGTTGTAAATCTTGTTGATTCATAAACATACACAGAATCAAGTTATAACGTTTCTTTTTCACAAGACTACATCTTATACTCCCTTCTTGTTTCGTTGTTAAGCAGAAACAAAGCTCCTTTTTCTTTACAGCTATTATCAATAATATCTGTGTTGCCGTGCATTCATTCCAAGGCCGTGTAACGTCTCTTTTAGCAATGCTCATACGTATAAGATGATTGTCGCGATTGTTGGTCACGTCTCCAGCCAACACATTATAAACTCCTCTATTTAAACCTTTTTGAATTGGAATGAACACACGTCTTGCAAATATATTAATAACACAAATAAAAAAATCGTATGTGTTCCATTCACATGACTTTCTCTATATCTCTGTAAATTATTATTGTTAATAAGCCTATCTTTTAATTATTTCATGCTAATCGAGAAAAATTAGCAGAAATAATCTTATTTCTTGCTTCATTGTAAGTAGAAGCGAAATAAGGGAGTACCATAGGTTAAAGTGAAAGCCAACAACTGGTTGCTATGTGACTGATGTTCCTTTGTTTGTATGGACAGGAGTTGACAAACTCCTGTATGAGAAAAGTGTTTTTCAAAGCTGAAACCAAGAAAAAGGAATATCTAAAAAAGATCAACTCCACGAAAAAAATGTATATAACATAAATTGTGTGTTTTAATGTGCTCTACATTTTTTGTGCGTTAAGTTTTTGTCCATCTTTTACGGTTTAGTAGTTTTGAAAATCTCATTCAGAATAAAGTAGTCTTCAGAGGCTATTCCTAGAAAATTCAAAATATACATTTTATTGATCAGGTAAATAACTTTAATATTCGATATTTTAATCAAAATCGTTAGAGCCATTTTTTAGAAAATCAAAATTTTCGAAAAAGTTCCATGTAAAGGGTAGTTTGGGGTGGGGGGATTTTTCTCAAAATCTTCGTGTCGCATCCCTGGAAGATACTAAACTTAAATACCAAGTTTGGTATTCCACCGACTTTTCGTTTTTGAGTTATCGTGTTCACAGACACACGGACACACGGACCTTTTTCTGAAAATACTTTTTTTGGATACAGGGGACCCTAAAACATATATTTCCGGTGAAATCTCGGTATCGAATTTTTTGGTTGAGTGCAATACATTTTCTATACACTATGTACATAGTGAGTATAGAGAAAGTAAAAATCAAACCATAATAAATTACACAAAAATTAACAGTTAAATGTACTTTAAGTTATTTAGCCAAATAAATAACCAAGTTAACAGTAATAATATTATAAAATAAAAACATTATATGTTATGGCTTGTGGCCTTAATATTGTCACACAGCTGTTTTAACAATTGGTCTGGTGCCGAACGAAATTTACAGTTGCACCAACAACAAGTGTGGCCAACGTAACAGATCCAGCGGCAAATTCAAATCTACAAAACTCGTTTCAACACAACTACCAGTCCGAGCGTCCAGAACAAGGAGGGCTGGGGCTCCAGAGCCGTACAGCAGCCCAAGCAACTCCTAGACTACTTGAATACCAACCAATCTTTAATTCCAGCTGCTATCAATACCAGCATATAGAACCGCACCATATCGCATCTCAGGAAATCTTCAAAGATTTGAATTATGGTGAAACAATTTGCTGTGTTTCTGAAATGAAACTAATTGTCCACTGTTTGTAAGCTAACAATTGACGAAATTCAGTTCAAACATAGAACAACTTTTTTTTTAACTTTTTCTTGTATAACTATGTGTGTACATAATAGATGGAGTAGGTATTGTGTTACACCCAAAAATTAAATACCAAATTACATGCTTTGAGGACCCCTCAATTTATAAAACCTATCCTAAGAAAAGGTGTATACCTGTCTGTCTGCAGACAAAATAGCTCAAAACAAACATACACATAAACCATTTTCTAAAAATAAAATTCTTACTTTCTCTATACGTACAATGTACATAGTGTATAGAGAAGGTATTGTATTGTACCCAAAAATTCGATACCGAGATTTCACCGGAAATATGTTTTGAGACTCCGGAATACAAAAAAAGCATTTGTAGAAAAATGTCCATAAGTGTGTCTGTCTGTCTGTCTGTCTGTCCGTGTGTGTTTGTATGTGTCCTGTGGGCAGCATAGCTCAAAAATGAAAAGACCATTAGAAACCAAACTTGGTATATAAGTTTGGTATCTTCCGAGGATGCGACACGAAGATTTTCAAGAAAATCCCTCCACCCCAAACTACCCTTTACATGGAACTTTTTTCAAAAAGTTTGATTTTCTTTAAAATGGCTCTAACGATTTTGATTAAAATCTCGTATATTTAAGATATTTACTTGACAAATATTATGTATATCTTGACATTTCTGGGAATAACCTCTGAGGGACTACTTTGTTCTGGATGAATTTTACGGAATTTTGCATAACTGCTAAACCGTAACAGCTGGACAAAAGCTTACCACACCCAAAATGTAGAGCACATTAAAACACACAATTTATGTTGCATACATTTATTTCGAGGAGTTGTTCATTTTTAAGATATTCCTTGTTTTTAATTTCAGCTTTGAAAAATGTATACTTTTCTCATACAGGAATTTGTCAACTCCTGTCCATACAAATAAAGGAACTTTAGTCTCATAGCAACCATCCTTTGACTATCACTTTAAGCTATGGTACTTCCTTATTTCGCTTCTACTTACAAGGAAGCGAGTAATGAGACTATTTCTGCAAATGTTTTCTCAATTAGCATGAAGGAAATAGAAGCCTAAGCTTTTTAACAATACTTTTTTGCAGAGATGTAGAAAAAGTAATGTGAGTGCAACGCGTCAGATTATTTTTTTTTTAATTTAGGTGACCTTAGAATATGTATCTCCAGTAAAATTGCGGTATAAACTGTTTGGATGGAATGCAATACCGTCTCTACCTATTTTTATTTGCTAGAGAATTTTTGTTGTTGCTATTTTTCTAAATTGCTTTAACAAATTTTATTGAAATACCACATGTTTAAGATATTTTCATGAGAAACAAAATGTATCTGTGTTCTGGATGACTTGTGTCTAACTAGCAAACCGTAATGGATAGACAAAAACCTACTGCTAAAAAGAAGAACAAATATATGTCGCTAAAACACACAATTATGTCATTATGTGATTTACGTCTTTTTTCTTTCTTTCTTTTTGTAATAGTTGACTGCTTTCTAGATATTCTTTCTTATTAGTCTCAGAGTTTAACCACTACCAACTGCTTAAATTTTTCTTAAACGGGGAGTCATCATTCCTTTTATCTTGTTTTGTTTTACTGCTAGTCTTGCAAAGAGAACCAAATTTAAATTGTTTCACTTAGCAACCAGCTTTTAAAACATGTAGATATAGTCAGTGTATTCCTTATTTTCCTTGTACTTACTAGAGAAAAAGTAATAAGACCAATTCTGCTAATGTTGATCTCAATTAATATTATGTAAATAAAAGTATTACCTTTAGTAAGAATAGTTTGGTTTTAGAACAGCTAGAGAAAGTCGTGTGAATAGAGGTCAAATTTTTAAAATCAGTTATATCCCCTCACCTATAGACAAGGACGCCACTTTAGGCAAGGATTTGTATAAAATGTCTTCAAAAGTTGAAGAAAAAATGTGATGTGATCCATTCACATGACTTTGTCTACATCTCTGCAACTAATTGTTCTATTTAATTCATATTAATCGAGAATAAATTAGCAGAAATGGTTTTATTACTTCCTTGTAAATAGAAGGAAAATAAGGGAATACTACGGGCAAGTGCCAGTTAAATCTGATTGCTATGTGATTGAAGAACCTTTGTAGGGCCAGGAGCTGACAAATTCCTATATGAGAATAAATATTTTAAAGCTGAAATCAATAACAAGGAATATCTCAAAGCGATTAACTCCAAGGAAAAAAATTATATAACTTAAATTGTGTGTTTTAACGATCTCTATATTTTCTATTAAGTAAGTTTTTATCTGTTTTACGGTTTTAATTCCGCAAAATTCATCCAGAATATAGATGGCTTCAGAGGCTATTCCCAGAAAATTCAAGATTATACATTTTATTTGTCGTGTAAGTGTATTTAATATGCGATATTTTAATCAAAAGCGTTAGAGCCATTATTGAGAAAATCAAAATTTCAAAAAGTTTTCCATGCAAGGAGTAGTTGGGGTTGGGTATTTTCTTTAAAATCTTCGTATCGCATCCTTAGTTGACACTGAACTTAATAACCAAGTTTGGTATTTAACGTTTTTTAGCTGTGCTACTTACAGTCACTCACTACACCAACATACACACACTGATAGACAGGCAGACAAACTGACAGACGCAGACATGGACATTTTTCTAATGTCCAGGTGCTCTGAAGTCATATTTTTCCTGTGAAATTTGGTAAGGAATTTTTGGGTGCAATACCAATTCCACCCTAAAATTCAATATTAAGATTTCAATGGAAATACTCGTTTTAGTTCCCCTGTATTCCAAAAAAGTATTTTTAGCAAGGTCCATGTGTGTGTGTGTGTGTGTGAGTGTGTGTGTGTGTGTGTGTGTGTGTGTGTGTGACCATGTGTCTCTGAACATGGTAACTCAAAAACGAAGAGTCCTTAAATAGCAAACCTTGTATTTTAGTTTAGTATCCTCCAAGAATGAACAAGAACATTTTAAGGAAAATACCCTCACCCAAACTACCCTTTATTTGGAAACATTTCGAAAATTTTGATTTTCTCAAAAATGACTCTAAAGATTTAGGTTTAAAATATCGTATATAAAAGATATTTACATGACAAATAAAATTCATATCTGGAATTATCTAGGAATAGTGTTATTCTGAATGAATTTTGCTGGATTTTGCATAACTAGTAAACCGTAAGAGATAGACAAAAAGTTATGACGCAAAAGGATCTTGTTAAAAAAACACAATTTATGTTATATATCTTTTTTCGTGACGTTGACTAATTGCGAGATTCTCCTTATTATTGGTTTTGTTTTAAAAAACTTAAAACTTTTCACATGCGGGAATTTGTCAACTCCTGGAAATTCAAAGAAACGGATCTCAACCACAATGCAACCAGCTTTTAGAACATTTGACTATCGTTTTAGCGTAATGTATTCCATCATGTCCTTTCTACTTACAAGAATGCATTTTCGATTAGCATGGAGTAGCTAGAGGCATAAACCTTTTAATAATAATTTGTTACACAGATGTGGACAAAATCATGTGAATGTAACCTTTTTAGAAAAAGGTCCGTGTGTGTACTTTTTGTATTGTTAACGTTCGCTTTTCCTACAAAAGCTACCGCAGGCAATGACACTGGTGAAACGAAGATGGAACACCGATGAAATGCGATGGCGGAGGAAACCGGAGAAAACCCACCCCTGCGCCGCTTCGTACACCACAAATCACACACACACAAACACACAGCACAACTAAAATACGAAAAGTAATTCTAAGGATGCAACACGAAGATTTTCTGGAAAACTCTCCCTACCCAAACTACCCTGTGCATGAAAGACTTTTCGAATTTTCAATTTATGAAAAATGCCTCTAGCACTTTTAATTCATATACCGTGTATTTAGGTGACATTAAATGTGCATCTTGAATTTGTGGGGATGGTCTCTGAATCCCTCTTCACTCTGGATAGCGTTTGCATAACTATAAACCGTAAGAGATAGACTAGCACTTACTACACGGATAATATAGATGGCGTTAAAACACACATTTACATGCGTTTATCTGTTTGTATTGCTGATATGTTAATAAGAATAACAAATGTCATTAGAGTTGCCTAAATACTTTGAAAGATATACATTATTGTATAAATGTTATTAATTAAAAATATTGCATATTCAAAGTACCTACGCGTCTCAACATTTTAGAAATGTGTTTTTTTTTTATTAATTTGAGATGTTTGATAATATTTCAGTTACTTTATTACTGAATTATAATATATTTTTAAAAGGTTAGAAACTTTAATTCCTAAAATTAATTATATTTCATAAGAAACATTTTTTTGAAAAAATACTGTTGATGCTAGGTTAATTTTGTCATCTGTAGTATTAAAATAGATCATTTAGTATTCAGGAAACCGGTATATTGTACCATATTTAGTAGATACCAAAGAACGGAAGGCACCAAAATGTTGATTCTCTATGGAAGCTCAAAGGTTAAGATGACTCCTCTGTGAAATTTGCAAAATCTACAGTATTCAAAATGCCATATTGAAATTTATACGAGTCGTTATATAGTTAAATTTTTTGCTATAGATATTATTATATAGTTACTAGTTATATTTTGCCATATATCAAAATTCTAACTTGCATTTATTATTTAAATGATAATTTTCCAAATTCATTATTCCGATAAGCATGTCACGTGATTCATTTTCACAAATATTTACCTTAAGATCCAGTTTTTCAGCAAATGAATTTACAAGAATGAATAAATCTGTTATATTATGTTTTTATATTATCACTCATTAGCGTGTGAAAATTATTACTTTTCGTCCTATCAAAAACTCTTGATTTTTCAAAATGTAATAATTTATTTCTCAAAATTATAGTATTGTTTCGGAAAAGTATATGACCAATTACTTTAACGACCTTTTGAAGGCAGCATAAAAATGCTGAAACAAATTAGTGAAAACTTGTATCGTGTAGAACACTTTTAGTAAGAAATATAATTATAATAATAATAACAATAACAATAATACGCCTACCCATCTATAACTTCAGTTAATACGTAGTTAAAATGTATCAAGTGGAAAAACGATATATTTTTTAAATGTTATATAATTCATGTCATTTTATTATGAAAAAAATAACTTTTCACATATTTGGTCAAATTTCACAGATGTTAAATGAGTTCATGGGATGATTCAATATAAATTTATTCACCTATTGTTTTTAAACAAATGAACTCGAAGAGAAAGTTAGTATTTGTCTTCCTTGTTTCGTTTGAAATTTTCTATTTATAGAGCAGACAGTGGCCAAACAAAGTTCACACATCCATAGAATGTTTTACCAAAGACTTTTCTTTAGAGAACCTCAACAAAGTGCGTTGAAATCCAGCTTTAAATTTTGGGGTGAATCTATACTTTCTCCAAGTTAAATATCAGATAAAGAAAGAAATAATCAAGTTTTATAAAGTATACTTTAGTTCCTTAAGAACCGATGTCTCTACGCTATGTGCTGTGTTATTCTGTGATTTTCAAAACGCCTGAAGCATGTAACTCTGCCGTTAAGATAAGGTGGTAGATAGGCAGAAAAAGGGGAGGAACAAGGCACTATTCATTCTCATTTTAAAGATATTCATTTCCGGGAAACAGCTATAATTCCTCGTTAAGGAGTAAACTGAGTGAAATCTTATCAAGAGAGCGTTAGCTATGAGAATTTATGTCGGTTTTGGAATGGAGAAGGGGATTTCTCCCCTTGCTACAAATTAGGCTACGCCAAGAAAGAAAGTCTGTTTCATGATTATCTTTAATATGATCATTACAGTTTCTTATGAATATAAGAACTAAAAATGAAAAGTAGGCTTTTGTCAGTTTTTCATATTACCATTATTCCTACGTATAGTAAGCAGGGGAAGTATTGCATTCACCATGAATGTTGATGATGAGATCTCAATGGACTGAAGAAAAACATTTTTGCTTTTTCTACACGTGCTATGAACATAGTGTATAGAGAAGGTGGGGCGGATTTCGAAAGTGGATGATGGATGGTCTGCTGTGTTGTGCTGTAGTGGTTCGGTCTCAGGGCTGCTGGTTGCTGTGCTGTAGTATTTTAAACATGTTTTTTTTTTTTTTTTTTTTACAGGTTTAAATTTGCCGCTGTATAAAAAGTTGGTAGCTCTTGCATTTGGCGAAACTGTAATTAGCTAGTTGCGCCAGACTAAATTGTTGGAGCAGTTAAGGTTATTATCGGCAGCGAATTGCTTATTGTGCTCAGCTTGGCCACGTTTTCTATTTGTTCAGCTAGCTTCAATCGCTGAGTACGAGAATCTTAACCTCCATGCTTGGATGGAAGGATGTGATAATGAATAAAATTAATTTAAAAGATTTCCTGATGTATGTGTACTTCTATTTGTTAACCTTTCGAAATAATTTTATTAATTATGGCACGCTATTTGAACAGAATCCCTTTTCTATAAAACTGTTGCCAAATACATATATATATTTTTTCTAATGTGTACTTACAATATATTTCTTGTTAATTATTAGTACAAAGCTATATTTCTCACTGAATAGTCGTATAAGAGGTCTCAATTGACGAGATTGTCTCTTTACGTCCTTATCCCTGGCGTCCATCTCATTGAGTGCCTCTCGGAAGCTTGTTAAAATGTTTACATATATACAACAGTTGAAGATCAATGTTTTATACATTGTAATCTGTCCGTCACCATAAGAACGGCAGATTTTCCATTCTACATTTCGTGAAATACAAATTTATAATACATTTTACACATTCCTAATAATATAAAATCAATGCATTTGTGTAATTTACATTAAAATGTTCTTTTAAATAGCTAGCATTTCTTAAATACATATTTGTTTAACTTTTCTTCCTATGCTTTGCTACCGGTATAAACAATTTATGGCATCCTGTATTTCGTTAACTTTTATGATTCTTCTTCTTCTCTCATATTGCTGTTTTTAATTATGTGTTATAATAAATATGCTTTTCTAAATACCATTTCTTATCTACACATTATACAATTTAATGTGTTGTATTCGTTACGTAGTTTTGGCTATGTTATTTTTATAAAAGCACGCCATTTAAGGCTATACTCGTGCGTATCGTGAGGCGATGATGTCACGCTGCCATTTTTATACGTATAATTCTTTGGCTTACATTGCGAAACAATATGTTTTATTATCTTATACCATTATTTTAGGACAGTATTGTTGCATTTTCTGATGACTTGATTTACTTAGCATTAAATCCTGCGTCAAAGGTATTGTATTGCACCCAAAAATTCGATACCGAGATTTCATCGGAATAATATGTTTTGAGATCTCTGAATAAAAAAAAAAAAAAAAAAAGCATTTTTAGAAAAATGTCCGTGTGTGTCTGTCTGTCAGTATGTGTGTGTGTCTGTGGGCACCATAGCTCAAAACCGACAAGTCCGATAAATACTAAACTTGGTATTTAAGTTCAACATCTTCCAAGAATGCGAAGCGAAGATTTTCAAGAAAATCCCCTCAACACCAACTACCCTTTGCATAGAAAAGTTTCCAAAAATGATTTTCTTAAGAATGTCTCTAACCATTTTGATTAAAATGTATATTAAAGATATTACATGATAAATAAAATGTATATCTTGAATTTTCGGGAATAGCCTCTGAAGACATCTCTTTCTGGATGAATTTTGCAGAATTTTGCACATCTGGTTAACTGTAAAATATTGCAAAAAACTTACTTAATAGAAACAAACACTTACAATTTATGTTATACACATTTTTTTCGTGGAGTTGATCGTTTTTTAGATATTCCTTATTATTGATTTCAGCTATAAAATACTTATACTTTTCTCATACAGGAATTTGTCAACTCTTCTCCATACAAACAAAGGAACTTCAGTTACATAGCAACCAGCTTTTGACTACCACTGTAGCCTATAGTATTCCCTTATTTCCCTTCTACTTACACAAGAACGTAATAAGACGATTTCTACTAATTTTCTTCTGGGTTAGCTTGAAGTAAATAGGAAAATAATCTTTTTAACAATGAATTGTTGTGGAGATGTAGAAAAAGTCGTGTGAATGGAACACATTATATTTTAGAAAAAGGTTTGTGTACGTGTATGCAAGTGTCTATGAATAGCATAACTCAAAGTACAAAAATTCATTAAATACCAAACTTGGTATTTTACTTCACTATTTTCCATGAGTGCGACACAGATTTTCAATAAAATTCGTCATCCTAAGCTATGCTTGATATGAAACAGTTTTCAAGATTTTTGATTTTCTCAAAAATGGCTAACATTTTTTGGATTAAAATGCCGTTTTTAAAATATTTTAACATCTGTAAATTTGAATTTTCTGAGAATAACCTCTGAAGGCCTCTTCATTCTGCATGACTTTTGCATAAGTATAATCCATAAGACTTAGACAAATTATTACCACGAAATTTAGATTTAGTTCAAATACACAATTTGTATCATACTTTCTGGAGTTAACCATTCTCGAGATATTCCTTATTATTTATTAAAATTTTGAAATATTTATATGTTTCTCAAATGGAAATCGACATCCATTTTACCTTTTTAATTTTTACACCTGGTTATGCATGTAAGACCGAATTCAATACCTCACATAGCCACCATCTCTTAAAATATACTATGTAGCCTAGTGTTACACAGCGTTTGAGTAATGAAATCGAGCAAAAACTGCCGCATTTAGTAAACAAGAAAGTTTGTTTCATCAAGACAGTGCACCAGTTAAACGTCCATTATCGCCATGACCAAAGTCAATGAATGATTTAAAGTTCGAGCTGCTTCCTCATGCAACCTATTCAATAGATTTAGCCTCTTCTGATTATTTGTTTCCAAACTTGATGAATTGGCTTGGTGATAGAAGATTTGCCAACAATCTGGAGTCTGCAGTTGATGGCTATTTTGAAAACTTCGATTGTTCTCACTATAAACAGGGTAGTGAAGCTATTGAACATCGCTGGGAAAAGTGTGTCGAGCTGAAAGGAGACTATGTAGAGGAATAAAGATGTTTTCCTTAAAATGTTTGTGCTTCCTTCGTTAGGTCGGGTATTTCTAGGACAGCTCTCGTGGCTAATACTTCTGATGAAAAGAGAAGTAAGTTATTTTTATTTATATTTGTAATGTTGTTAATAATATTGCAACGTACTTTTGTAGATCAAATGTAATTTTTTTTTCGGAAGATTCCATAATTTCCCTGCGCTTTCAAATACCTTGCCTAGGTAAAATATATAAAAATGTCAAAATTTGAACCTATGAATAACGATCTCAACAGAAGCCTTACAGAAGGTTTAAAGGTGTGATTCCCAAATGTATTGAGACTACTACATGGCACATACTCCTCCACCTGTCTGTGACCTAAGCTGAAAACCCCTCGCGAGAAGATCCTAAGCCAAGCGTCAGTCTGGAAAAACATAGGGGGAACTCAAACAACGTTGAGTAGCCCCGCAGCACAGGAAGTTGTTAGAGGACGCAATATAATATTAAGCTGCTCTTTATGTTTTAAATACCGCACACATATAAACCACAAGCGTGGTGGACAGAGTTTGCATTCGGATGACAGGAGAGTGGGGCAAATTAATTCTGCCTACCAGTGTTTCTACTGTACATCGTCCCCTCCTTCCCACCACCGTCCCGCCCAAAAAATATCCTCAGCTTAGCGAAGTTAAACCCATCATGAAAAGAGACTACACATAAGCCGATTATTCTACTATCTATGCCGTAGCGACCATTTTTCGTCCCTTGTCTCCACCCGCCGCTAAACCGCAAACATTCCCGTCGATTAATGTTGCCACATTACCTGAATTTCAACAGCACATGTACTTGTTACACACTGAACCTGCTGCAGCTGCAGAAGAATGAGAGTCACATTTATATTTATTATTTTTCTCAAAATAGCCTACATTTATGTCTAACTATTCTTGAGAAATGCAGGAGAGATATTTTATTGTTTTCATACATGTTTTGTTGTTTTCTTCTTATTATAGGATTTTTAAAGCTTAAAAATAAACTTCTTAACACTTTTTCAGATTTAAAATAATTAGCTAAAAGTATGGAAACATCATTGTGGGGGAAAATCCACGGGATTTGTTTTTTACTTTACCTATAAGCACTATGTACATAGTGTATAGAGAATGTATTGCACTCCACCAAAAAATTCGATACCGAGACTTCACCGGAAATATATGTTTTAGGGTCCTCTTTATCTAAAAAAAGCATTTTCGGAAAAAGGTCCGTGTGTGTGTGTCCGCGTGTCCGTGTGTCTGTGAACACGATAACTCAAAAACGAAAAGTAGGTAAAATACCAAACTGGCATTTAAGTTTAGTATCTTTCAGGGATGCGACACGAAGATTTTGAGAAAAATACCCCCACCCCCATCTACCCTTTACATGGAACTTTTTTCGAAAATTTTGATTTTCTCAAAACTGGCTCTAACGATTTTGATTAAAATTTCGTATATTAAAGATATTTACCTTACAAATAAAATGTATATCTGAATTTTTTGGGAATAGCCTCTGATGAGTAGTTTATTCTGGATAAATTTTACTGAATTTTGAATATCTGCTAATCCGTAACAGATGGACAGAATCTTACACAAAAAATGAAGAGCACGTTAAAACACACAATTTATGTTATATACATTTTTTTCGTGGAGTTCGTCGTTTTTGAGACATTACTTATTTTTGGTTTCTTCTATGAAACACACACCTTTCTCATACAGGAATTTGCCAACTGCTGTCCATACAAACAAAGGAATTTCAGTGACATAGCAACCAGCTTTTGAATATCATTTTAAGCTAACGTACTCTCTTATTTCGCTTCTACTTTCAAGGAAGCAAGAAATAAGACTATTTCTGCTATTTTTTCTTGATTAGTAGGAAGTAAAGAGAAGCATAAGATTTTTAAAAATAATGTATTGCAGAGATATAGAGAAAGTCATGTGAATGGAACACATCAAATTTTTTTAATTTATTGTATTGTATTTCACCAAAAATTCCAGGTGTTGATTTCACCGAAAGTATATGTTTTGATGCCCATGTGTGTGTTTGTGGACTCCATAGTTCAAAAACGAAAAGACCATTATGTAACAAACTTGGTATTTACGTTTATTATCTTCTAAGGATGCAACATGGAGATTTTTCAAGAAAATCCACCCACCATAAACTATCCTTTATATGGAAAACATTTTGAAAATTCTGTTTTTCTCAACAATAGCTCTTAGATTTTGATTAAAATACCGTATATTAAAGATATGTACACCGCAAATACAATGCATATTTTGAATTTTCTGGAAGTAGCCTCTGAAGCGCTCTGTATTCTCTGGAGGAGTTTTACTGTATTTTGTATAAATGTATATACCTAACACAAACCAACGTTAGGAAAACTTGATCGGTTTCCAACTAGCGGTATTATATTGCAAACTATAACCCTTAGTTTACACAGAAGTAAGCAAGTTTGCTTACAACATAGACAAATGTTGAGATTTTATATTATAAGTTATTCTCTATTATTAGTAAAATGCTCACTTATAGTATGCATCCGCAAAGAAATACAATATTTGAGAAACTTTATAGATTTTGAGCTTAAAGTAAATATACTCCAATTGTAAGTCTCAACGTTGAAAATTTAATAGTAACAATGTCATTCAAAGTTACAGTCTATAAATTCGTCGTTCAACATTTATATCTTTCAACCCATCTTGCTTTTGGTTGATAGATTGTTTCGTAGAATGAGATTGGTTTTAACTAAATATCTTAGATTAACGGAAATACAAAAATGGGTAAATTCTGAAGAACCTAAGTGTAATTTCCTGTGGACAAGTTTGGTATTTAACCAATTTTCGTTTTTGAGTTATGTTGTCATACACACTTACCTTTTTCCAAAAAAAAAATCTTTTTGATAAAAGGAATCTAAAAGAGAAACCTTACACTGAAATTATAGAATATTTACATTCTAGAAAATTGAAGAAATACATAACAAGAGATCTCGTAAAGGTATGTAAACGAAAAGCAACGTGAATGGATAAGCATGCGTAACATGCTCTCTTTCTCCCCTAATGTTCAAACGGTGGAATTCTTGTAAGGGCTTGAAAATGAGGTTGTGTTTCTTTAATTTAACTTGAGCCTAGCTTAATACACAGTCTTAGATTTCACCTGCGTGTGGTGATGAACACAAAACACACACAAAATAAACAACTGGGAAATATTTTAGGGAAGAAAAGTTCTACATAAACTGAGACGTCACTTTATTAAAATCAGCTAGGACCGCAGCACTGCTCACTCACAGGAAAACATTTAATTAAGAATTTAATTAGAAACTAAATTCAAAATAGATTAAATTAGGAATTAAATACAAAATCGACACAAAAATAAACAACTACTTGATTTCCTAGTTCACCATTTTACCGTCAGAGGATAGCGCAGTGCAACTGAGGAAGGAGATGCCATCTGCCCACATGATTCATTCGAGTAAAAGAACTGAGGAAGCCACAAAGTGTGACCTAATCACTATGTTCTATTTTGTTAAACATTTAAATGAGCTGAGTGTGTATTAAGCTCACTGTAACTTTACTGTATTAATTTCTGCGTTTATATTATAGTGTTTCATTGTTCAACAAAAGCCGTATTTAGATTAAAGATGGAAAGCTAGAATCTGACTGAAAATTGATTGACTTGAACACTTGATATTTAAATTTTTATGTAGTAGTTGCTCTTCTTCGAGCTATTATGGAAAGTAAGACATTAAATTCCCACTGCAGTTTTAGAAAGTCTCAAAATACTCTAGGTATTGAAAATAATAATAAACTGGAAAGTTTTAAGGTAACCGGTAGATTATTTCGGGTCGTACTGTGTATAAGATATCGTCCAGGCTGTTCGAAAAATGTTAGTTTCTCTTAAAGGATTAAAAATAATGGTACACTGTGTCCAAAATGTTCTCCCATTCATATATTCCACGATATCATTGCACAAGGAAATTAGAGAAGATTCTAATCAAATAAATGGGGTAGAATCGCCTTATTGTAGCCCAGTTGTTAAAATGTTTAGGTTGAAATGCACAAAAAAATGCAACCCCAATTGTGTAAATGAGGAACACTTTTACTTTCTCCAGCCCGTATGTGATATGTACATAGTGGATAAAGAAAGTATTGTGTTCCACACAAATTTCGATACCGAGATTTTACCGGAAATACATATTTTGAGATTCTCTGAATCTAAAAAAAATCAATTCTAGAAACATGTCCATGTATGTCTCTGTCAGTCTGTGTGTGGCGTGTGTGTACGTGTGAGTGTCTGTATGTGTGTGTGAGCTCGCGCGCGCGTGCGTCTGTGGGCAGCATAGCTCAAAAATGAAAAGTCAAACTTGGTATTTAAGTTCGGCATCTTCAAGAATGCGACACGAAATTTTCAAGAAAACCTCCCACCCCAACTACCTATTTAATGAAGCATTTTCGAAAATTTTAATTTTCTCAAAAAAGACTAACAGAGGATTTTAACTTAAATTTCATATGTCTAAGATATTTTTATGACAAACGAAATGTATATTTTCAATTTTCTTAGAACAGTCTCTGAAGAACTCTTCAATTCGGATGAAGTTTGTATAACTTTGTATTACAACAGAAAAATGAAGATCTCATTAAAACACACAGTTTATATCATATACACATTTATGTAGAGTTAACCGTTTTCGAGATATTCCGATGGATATATTGGTTTGAGTTTTAAAGTATTTAATCTTTTCTCAAAAGGGAGACATCTTTCTTTTCCACTCTCGTTTGTTTACTTCTAGTTGGCAAAGAGAACCGCATTTCAATTGTTTCACTTAACAACGGTTTTTAAAAGATCTATCATTTTAATCTAGTGTATTCCCTTATTTCTCTTCTAATTGCAAAGAAGCAAGAAATAAGACCAATTCTAGCAACATTTACCTTGATTAGCTTGACGATTATTAAAAAATAATCTTTAAAAAGAAAGCTTTTATGGAACGGCTAGAGAAAGTCATGTGATTGGTAGACATAAGATAGTTACTATTATTTATGTTTAGAGAAATATTATAAAGCATTAAGTCCTTACTATTATTTATGTTTAGGGAAATATTATAAAACATTAAGTCCCACTGGACTGCATTTTTATCTATTTTAAAGGTTAGATACACTGTATAAAAATTATATAAGAACTGTTGTTACATGCTAATTATATAGGCTACACTGATCCAATATTCTAGCAAAATAGTAATATCACAAACAATTTATTCTCCTGGATAACCCAGAAATCATTAGTGCTAGAAAATAATTCGGACATTTACTAGGAATTCAACTAAAAATACCTAAAACCCAGCTTCATGTCAGAGCAAAACAAATGTAACAATTTCAGAGATAGTTTATTGAACCCAGAGAATTATCCTATTTCAGTCTCTAACATTGTACACATTTTCTGACATTGACATCTTGAGAGATCGCTGATATGAATAAAAATTAAATGCTAATTCAAAACGTCAAAATGATGATGGACATGGTTCAAGAACATAGGAACAACGTAATGGCGGCATTCTACAAAAGATTTCTGCAAGATGTTTTATGCTCGAGATTAACTATCTGCTTCTTTCTTAAGAGAGAAATAACGCTAAGATGCATGCTGCTCATATAAAAATTTACTGTGAGAAGCTTCCAGCTTTCCGGCACGATTCTAGCAGGCATTGACCCATTCCCACAGTATTCAGTCCATGAAAAGACATTACATCGAGGTGACAAAGTACAGAATGTAGCGTATAAAACGGATACCTGACACCTCGCGCACTGCGACCTACATGAGATCTTATTGAGGCTATGGCTATGAGGTAAAGGAACCGGAGGAGGCCCCAGGCCGCATACAGAGAGGCGCGCTAGTCCCTTCTATTCCTAACTGTCCCACCACTGTTTTAACAAAGCAATAAAGATTTTGATTGAATATTGCTGGTGTCGGCCGAACTGATTAACATTTGTAATGTAAATCACTACTGTAGCTGCGCAAATGATCGAAACAGGCAGCCATCTGAAAATACTCTTTACTTGGAGTAAGTATTTGCACTGTCTCACGCTACGAATACTTAAATTACACCTGAAACATGATAAGGAAACAATCTGAAAAAAAAGTAGGTGAAAGATAATCGTCTTGTATGAGAAATCGCTCCAGCTCCAGCATTCGACTTCCGACCAGGGAAAGCCATTAATAACTCAAGATCAGAGTGGGTGGTCAGTGAGAATTGAACCTGAGACATTCCGAATGTGATACTCGTGAATTAGCTTACTCGGTTGATGAAGAAGTTACCAGAAAATTTATAGATGAACACATCTCGATTGCAAAACCTGTACTACCGAGCGCACTGTCTCAGGTGACACCAAATTAAATGTTCAAATATGCTGTACCAACCAATTAAATTAATACAATAACGTATTGAATATTGAATACAATATACAAAGCTCCGCCCACATAAAAGCATATAAAAATATAGCAAATGGTAGAGGAAGATGACTATAAAATTAATGTCATCTGTAGAATATCACGTATGCAGAATATTATATTCAATAATCTTATCTCTTTAGGTATTTTCTTATTAAAATATATACTTAAGGTATTGGCATAACAATCTATATTTGTGAAATTATAAAAATTGTATATTTTTGTCTTACTGAATTTTATATTGTAGTGAGCTGGAAAAAGTCATTAAATGAACAATTCATCTTATATAATAGTAATACCATTAGCCATTTAAAAAATACCCATTCTTATTCGTGTGGATTTACAGAATTTTAAATCTATACATGTTAAAATATTAAGAGTTCCTTTGTTTCGTAAGACATAATTTAAACAACATATAATGTCGTTAGTATCGACTTACCAGCAGCCAACTGTTTCAGCCAAAAAACAGTTTTCAATTAAATTAACAGTAATTGACTACATGACACAGAAAGGCAATAGACACAACTGAAGCCATCTCTTTTAGTTAGTATACAGGGACGACTATACGATTAAGGTCATCTGTACGGTATACAGACGTGTTAATCAAAACCTCTTGACAGTTAGATATCACAATATGACCAAGACTTTGAAGAAAGATAATGTGAATCTGCTGCTTACGAGTTGTTCCAGTTTTGGAGAAAATGGGCTACACCAGTATAAATTTGAGTATATTTAGTGAAGGTTAACAGCTGATATGTTTTGAAAAAATTTCCAATTATTTTGAAATTATTAATGGTTAAATTGTAGCTGAATGTAGGCAAGAAAAATGATAGCATCACTTTAAATCTACAAAGTTCCAGAGCATTGTGATAATTTTATGTTGTATGCAAATTTGTGTCCGTCGTAAAATAAAGCGTTTAAGTTACCGTTAAACTGTTATATGGCGAATCACTTGCCGATCACCGCTAGCCTGGTGATGTACCTAGCGCTGCGTTACATCACTGAAGTTAATGAAGTGCAAGAGAGTAACGAAAGACAAGACGCATCAGAATGTATCCAAATTTTCGAAATACAACCTCTTATTTTAACCCAAGTCCCATCTACTACTTACATTTTCTATGTTCTATGTTGCCAAATCTTACCCTTGATATTCCCACATGAGACACTCTGTATTCTCTCCTCAGTGTCCCTTCCCGTTGCTTAAACTTGGAAATGACTAACGTGAACTTTCAGCAAATGTTTTGCTTTTGAATGAATGAATGAATGAATAAGTGTATTTTTTAACATAGGAATATCATACATAGAATTTCAACAGTCGCACGGGTCCACAGACCGTACGTGCTTTTGTAATACACATTACAAGCAATATTAAAACAACAACCACAACAAAGAATTAAAAGAGTAAACACGAAAATAAAAAGACAAAGAAAATATACAGTCAAAAGCAATATTAAACAACAATAAAATTAAGAGTGAATCCGAAAATAAAGATATAAAGATATTCAAATATTTCAATTTAAATTTACAGCACAGAGTACACCTTCATAAATGCACCCTCTTATAATAGATAATTACACTTAAGAGACATATATACACATAATATATACAACCCTAGTACAACAGTGACCTAAGTATGACATAATATATATGTATGTAGAACATTGTAGTCACTTTTGTTTAGTTGATCTTATCCCCCCTTCTCTATTGGCAGCCTCCTCAGATCTCAGCTGTCTTGCCTTAAGTATACATTTACCTAGCCCGTCCATGTTTTCCGTGCCTGCCAGTAGCGTCCAACATGCTTCTATCCCTACATTCGCAGTGGTAAAAAATCGCGGCAAATATTTTTCCCGCCATTCCTCCGTACCCCTACATCTTGCCAAGATGTGAGTCCACGACTCTTCCTCTTCGCAAATGGGACAGATTCTCGTATCATTCTCGTCAGAAATTTTCGAGCTCCTCCATGCTCCTAGTCTAATCCACGCGAGCCCCTCTCTAATGAGTTTGGCACCTGTTTTGATGTATTGCTCCATACCCCACTCCGATTTCAGCCCAGACTGTACTTCTAATGACACCTTCTCTGTGCATTGCGCAATCATTTGCTGTCTGACAATATCACAGAGACGTTTCTTAATTTTTCTCCAAATACTTCGCCTGTTTTCCTGCCCCGCCATCCAAATGTCTCCCATCCCAATGGTTTCCAACCCTTTCTTTAATTTTGATGCCCACGTCAAATTACCTTCCATTCGCAACTGCCCTAATTAGAGATTGGTTTCCGTGAACAATTCTCATCCAATATTTAACTGCTCTGATTTTGCACTCTATCGTTTCACTATGTGCACCGAATTCCCTCATTATTCCGCAGTTTGCCGTACCCCTCCCTACACCCAGAATTCTTTTCAAAAATTCGGTCCTCACTTGATCCAAATTTCCTGTTTGTTCCCACCCCCATATTTCTCCTCCGTATGTCATCGTGGATCTAACTGTCGCTCCGTATACAGTTTCCATTAAGGTTATGGAGATATTCGGAATTCTGCAGCGCATCTGGAGAGCTTCCGCCGCTTTCACCCTTGCCTTGTGTTTCGCAATGTCAATGTGTTTTGTCCATTTTCCGTTCATTGTAAATGTGAGTCCTAAGTACACAAAAGATTTAACATTGTCCAGTATCTGTCCTGCATATGTCCAAGTCTCCTCCCTGCTATAAACACAACTCTTTTTGAAAGTCATTGCCTTAGTCTTATTCACATTAACTGTAAGTAGCCATTCATCGCAATAGTTCTTAAGTTTGTCCAATCCTCGTTGCAATCCGTTTACTGTCGTAGAGCACAATATTAAATCGTCTGCGTATAAAAGTGTTGGGATCTACTACTACTGGCGCTTGAATATTCTCTGCTATCATTGTATCAGTAATATCATCCACAAAGAGATTAAATAACAAGGGAGATAAAATACAACCCTGCCACACTCCCCTATTGCTTCGGCAGCTCTCGGACACTCTGTTTCTGTCGTACTTCACACAGAATTCGACATTTTGATACATTGCCTGCAATGCTCTAACCATTTTACTTGATAACCCCTTTCTGCCTAGTTTGTACCATAATGCATTTCGATTGATAGAGTCAAATGGCTTCTTAAAGTCCACAAAAGCACAATGAAGCTTTCCCCGCTTAACTAACAGTTGCTTCGTCCTTAAAGTGTCTAATATAAAAGCGGCATCTATGGTACTGTGTCCTTCTGTGAAACCCATTTGAAAGTTTGCCAAATTTAGATTCCTAGTCCTTTATTCGGTTATATAACACTCTACAATAAATTTTCTCCATAATTGGCCAAAGAGTAACCCCCCTATAGTTATCCGGATTTCCAATAGTTCCCTTCCCTTTATAAATGGGATGAATAATGCCCTTTCCCCAACAGGTAGGGTAATTCCCCTCAATAAATAATATGTTTTGCTTTTAGAACGTGTTGAGTTCCTTGGAACTAAGCCTTGGGCTCAATGGATTTCTTGCTTTCTGGATGTTTCTGAACTTAATTCTCACACTAATTGCTTCTTCCTCCGTAAGTTCCTTACCTAGCAACATAGCTTGTAACTTGTGTCCTTTTAACATTATGACTCACTAATGACTTATGTACAAATTTTTGCATTATTTGTTGATTAAAATGTATCAAGCCATTTTACGCAGTTATTTTCAATCGCTCTATCTATGATTGCTTACGTAATTCGTAACTTAATAGACACTATTTAGTTATCACGTTAAACAAGAAATAAAACGCATAGTGTCAAATTTAATTTTGCAAGAAAAATTGTACGCTCTGTTATAAATATTTTGAGGTTAATTAGAAATTATTCCAAGCTGAAAATCTTTAGACGGCTCCATTTATATTTTTACACTGATTTTAATTGTGGAAAGGTGTTTTCATTTAAGAACCTTCGCCATAGTATTAGGTAATATGTTATTAGCATTTAAGTCTTTCCTTTTTGAAATATAAAAACTAAGTATAATTCTAAAGTTTAAAAATATATATAATGTTCAAAATTAATACAGTAATATATTATGTGTTACAAATAAAAATTTAACCTTACGTTTATTAAATAAGCATAAATATAAGCATGTGGGTGTATTAAGAGGTTATTATAGATTTATGGTTTGAAGCCAAGTTTCAGAAACACTTCTTTGGTCTAAAGCAGAACAAAAACTAAGGAACTAGTGGAACTTCAGCAATCTGCTTAGTTCAAAAGCACACTGAAGCTGCGCAATAAAGCTCATTTGATAGTTTAGTAATAATAAATACAAATCCCTAAATAATATGCTGTATCTAATAAAACTACTAGTTTATATATTAATGCAATGCCCTTAATGAAACAATTACAACATTTAGTTACCTGGCCTACAATGTAAATATAATTTACTTAATTTGACTATAAAGAATCATACAATCTAATTGTGTGTTTTAAAAAGCAAATAATAGTAATAATAATAATGACAATAACAATACTAATACTGATTCATGTAAATAGTTTACACCGTTGATACCTCCACATATAGGGGAGGCGTAGATATTTGCACTGTGATTTGCGCGGAGATAAGCTAACCACCAAAAATTGTAAGTAGAAATTATATCAAATGTAGTCACACCATCATAAGTTAGTTCCTGGTTGTCACAGACTGCAAAATTCCGCCCTCCCTCGTGAAAGTTGCAAAAGTAAAAGTGCAGTTATTTATTTCTTCAATAGAACCTTTTTTTCCTTTAGTTCTAACATAAAAATGAATGCTGTTGATCTCCGGTTCTAAAAGAACTAAAACTGCAGCTAAATGTTTAACAACTTGAAGTTTGCTGACCCAAAAGTCTGTATAAAGCGCAATGAAAGACCTGGCACGAGCTTTTTGCTGAGGGTTCCAAACCTAAATGAAAATTCATGTTTTCCTAGCTAGCCATTTAAACTATGGGCGGATGGATGTTAAATATAAAACCTTTAAAGGATTTGGAAGCGTGAACTACTACGTAGCTTACATAATTATGCAGCAGAACTGAAGGAAACCTGAGAAGCGACAGCACTCTACACACAGCCTCTTCAGAGGTCACTCGGGCAGTCACGTTTTCACTCTGAGAACGGCGATGTTAATGACGACACAAAAAATGACTTAGCGCATTAAATTTTGAAGACTTAGAGCCCTCGGAATTTTCCATTTCAGAGCTTCGCGGTCGATTGACGTCTTTCCTATACACGTACACTTTAATTATTGTTATGACACTAACGAGAATGACGAGAAAAGATTACTCCATGGTGACATCGGCAGCGACGTTCGGTAGCCAGCAAGTGAGGTTTTGGGAGGTCCATCCATCATTTTCTGGCACAAAAGGAGCCAGTCTCCACTTTCTCCTGCAAGATCTAATCCGATCAATCTGATAAGTTCTTAATTAATGATATTTTAATTCACCGAGACCTCATTTGCTCTGACAGTTGGACGCTACTTTGGTCCTTAAAGACTAAAAGACAGGCGATCCATCAACACTCGGAGATGAAGAAAGAGAGACCCAATGGGAGGTAAACAATGTTGCCAAGAATAGGCAGCCTCTTGCATAACTTTGTTGTTTTGAATTTGACTCCACAGAACTCCATGTTGCAGCGACTATGTAGTCAAATTTTGATTGAAGTTTGAACTTATGTTAAAACCAATATCACAATCAGTATCTATGCATATCCTTAAACATGAATAATGCAAGAACGTTGGAATAATTGACGTCACTTCAATACGTCTTCCTTAATGCTTCTTAAACTGAGCTAAATCGCTATTCCAAATGGTTTAATGCTGGTTGGCAGTGGTATGAGATTTTGCTCAAACAAATGCAAGAGTATTCTTCGTTTCTTAATTAAAAAGCGCTGTCCAAAAGGAAGACGTAACCTAATGGGCACACGACTTTATTGGTAAGGAACCAAATACAGAAAGTCGAGGCTACCCTTCAGTATCCACTATTGTACAGTCCAGAACATAAAAATCCCTATAGTGTTTTCTTTAATTAACGTTGATTACGCCTACCCGGCCTCTTACTGGATCATACTGAGCGGTGAAGGGGTAAATTTTACTTTAGTGGGTATGAGACACTCGCTAGATGTTCCCACTTCTATTGGTTGTATATAAAAATTTTAGAAATTTAACCAATAAATAGAATTCATTTCTGGCTCAGGAACTCAGGAAAGGGTGGTATTACAAATAAAAGTATAAAGTCATTTGTAGAGAATAGAGATATATAGAAATGATCCATGTAAAATAAAAGCATTAAAAATAGTAGCAATTTCGGCTTACTTTAAAGGGATTGTGATTTCAATATATTATTTTTTCTGCAAAACGCTGATAATAAAATGTATTTAAGATAGGTAATCTTAATTCGGAAATAACTATGGACAGGTAGAAAGAGAATAAAAAGATAAATGTTATATTTGGGTCATTGTCTTCCCCGTGCCACTACGCTGGCATCTGAGCTACGAGTTTCTTGTCAGTATATCATGCAGATTTGCATATGACTAGAATTTTCACAGTAAAAAACAAGTCATTCTCCAAATTGTCTTAAGATAACATATCTGCTGCAATGTCAAGTTAGATAACTTTACATTCTAATTCTACCTTTCTTTACTACGGAAGAACAGTTAATATTCATTCAATTTTCTTAATTAATCCTGAGGTATTATTAATCCTCATATTCAACATCGCCCTCTCCAATAAAAGTGATTTGCCAATCAACCGTGTTAGCTAGAACCAGATAAGCCATGAATGTGGGAGGAGCTGCTTCACTAATTCTTACCAACTTAACATATAGCTCATTCGATCGGCACATCTTATTTTTGCTCTCGTGTACGTTTTGGGCTTTTGAGAACAATTCTAAAGGATGCCTTCCAAAACAGAAACTGGTATGGGTGTTCGTGTGTGTGTGTGTATGAGAGAGAGGGAGGGAGAGAGAGAGAGAGAGGGAAGGAGAGAGACAGCAGTTTTACAATAAACAGCAATAAATAATCTTGCTCACTCCAAAGCCTTATCTCGACTAGTAAGATGAATACGACTAGGATAAAATGTTCTTTTCAGGAAGCATTGATTGTAATAAATAACATTCTCTAACCTTCTCTATCCAAAGTGTTTTATGTATAGCTATTAAATCTACGAAAACTTATTTTTATACTTACTTAAAATTAATCCAAATAAACATTTCCAGAGATAGTTTCATTAAACGTTTTGTCGTGGCTACTACTAAAAAAATAAAATGGCGTTTTATTTATGGACGCTTTTTAACTGCTGCGGTCCTCAGCGTCCCATTCTATACTGGGCGTGAAAGACCGCTTAATTTTGCTCAGAGGCCTCTCTATCAGGCTTGAGGTTATTTTACGTGCCGTAAATCTACGACACGGGACCCACGGCTTCACTTCCCTTCCGAAGGAAGCCATGCTAAGGATTTTTACACCCGAAAAAATACCGTCCTCCGCCGGGTTTGAACCCGCGACCTTGGGTATATGAAGTTAGCATGGTAACCATTACACCGCTGAGGGCTACAAGCCAGTGCCAACGTTTTATATAGAGAAATCATAATCGATATTCAAATGTCATATATCCTACTGACTGAAATTCCCTGCTCTTTACAAGATATTAGGAGAAATAACTGTATAACGACGGTATTTGGAAAAATAACAACCACTAAATATTAAAACCAATAATGACGCATATCTCAGAGAAAACCAACGCTCCACAAAAGGTTATTTTAAATGCATTCTATATTTTAAGGAAATCTACCTTTTTTTTTTTTTTTTTGTAATATATTTTGCCTATATGGTTTACGTGCAAATGAACCTATACAAAACTGCTTCCAGATGAAGAGGACTTCATAGACTCTTGCTAAAAAAATGAAGATTTAAATTTTAGTTTTTTTATAAGTATCCTAAATGTGTGGCATTTTAATCATTGTGAGATTTATTTTTGAGAAAATCTAAAATTTTGAAAAATTGTACAAATAAGCTCGTTTGGGTTTGGTTTTTTTTTTAAAAAAATTCGTGTCATATCTTTAGAACATACCTATGATTTATCAATTATGCAAAAGCCATCCAGATTGAGGAGGGATTCAGAGGCTATTGTGAGAAAATGCAATACGCATTCTTTTTTAAAATATTTTAAATATATGATATTTTAATGAACATCATTAGATCATTTTTGATAAAACAAAATTTTCGCAAACGAAGTAAAGGTAGTCTGTGTGGTGGGGATTTTCTTCATATCGCATCCTAAAAAGACGGTGAATCAAAATGCGAAGATTTGTTTTTAACAAACTTTTTTTTAATTATGCTGTTCACAAACACACACACATACACACAATTTGTCTTTTTCTAAAAATGCTTATTTTTTATTCAGAGGAATTGAAAACACACATTTCCGATGTAATCTCGACATTGAACTTCTCGGTGGAATACAGTAAAAACATCTTCTACCTATTATGTATATTGTATATAGTAGAGAATGTAAAAAGTGAGTTCTAAATGCACATTGACATGTTGAATCGTTTTTTAAGGGGTGTATTGAGAAAAAAAAAAAAAAAAAAGACACAGACCTAACCTACCAGAATAGTCAAAATCTCCCCACAATTCAATTTAAAGATTCGTTCATAACTTTATTTGTTTACTATAATACAGTATTATATTAGAATACATACATTCCACTTTAGGATCTTGATTTTCCATAGTATTTCCACTACAAGAAACATCTAGATGTTTACAATACTTCAAAATTTGTTTGTGACATTTTTGCATCACCTACAAGGAGCAGTACATTCATGTTGTAGCTATCCATTTTGTTACCTCTTGGCAGTTTTTCTTTTATTTCTCTAACAATATCGTACATGAATATATTAAAAAGTTGCGGAGACAAAGAACACCCTTGTCTAAAGCCATTATTAATAGTATAATTATTAACTGCATAACTGTTACTTTATTACGTTCTCTAGCTCCGTATGTACAACATGAATAAGGATAGAGAAGATATTGTGTGACACCCAAAAATTGGATACCGAGATTTCACCGGAAATATATGTTTTAAGACCCCCTGAACCCAAAAAAGAAAGCATTTTTGGAAAAATGTCCGTGTATGTGCCTGTCTGTCTGTGTGAGTGTGTGTGAGTGTGTGTATATGTGTGTCTGCGGGCAGCATAGCTCAAAAACGAAAGGACCATTAAATACCAAACTTGGTACTTAATTTGGTATCTTCCAGGGATACGACACGAAGATTTTCAAGAAAATCCCCCCACCCCCATCTATCCTTTACATGGAATATTTTTCTATTTTTTTCTATTTTCTCAAAAATGGCTCTAACGATTATGATTAAAGCATTGTATATTAAACATATTTACATGACAAATAAAATGAATATTTTGAATTTTCTGGGAATAACCTCTGAAGAGTTCTTGATTCTGGGTGAATTTTTGCGGAGTTTTGCATAACTGATAAATCGTAAGAGATAGACAAAAACTTATTTAATAGAAAATGTAGAGTTTATTAAAACACACAATTTATGTTGTATACTTTTTTTTTCGTGGAGTTGATCGTTTTTAGATATTCCTTGTTATTGAATCCAGCTTTAAAATACTTATACTTTTCTTATACCTGAGTTTGTCAACTACTTTCCATACAAAGGAACTTCAATCACATAACAACCAGCTTTTGACTATCACTTTAGCTTATGTTACTCCCTTATTTATCTTCTGCTTACATGGAAGTAAGTTTTAAGACCATTTCTGCTAAATTTTTCTCGGTTATTTTGAAGTAGAAAGAATAAGTTTTTTAACAATAATTTGTTGCAGAGATGTACAGAAAGTCGTGTGAATGGAACTCATCATATTTTTTTTTTTATTAATAGTTGTTTTGTTATGAACGTTTCTTATATTTTAGTATGAATGTGAAATGGGTGTGTAATGTTCATATATATACCGCACATAGACTTCCTTTTAATAGAATTTATGTATGAATGTTAACAGTGGTAGCGTATGGCGGATCAAGACAAAGGAAATCAAGTGCCTTACATTTAACGCATGTGCTTGTCACGAATCCCTGCTTCTCATACCACTTGCCTGCCAGGGCTCTAGAGAACAAGGAATTTATCATACTGAGACTGAAATAGATGAAGCAATGTTGACGTTAATGATAATCGTAGTACTTAGAGACGACCACCCAGCGCCGGGAGAAATGGAGGGTAGCCCACTCAGACCCACACAAATTTGCTACGTCACAGGAAGCTGTGATTGCATCTAGAATTTCTTTCATTATAGAGATTTATTAGAAAATACTAAAAAAGAAAGTACAAATGAAATGCTACATTTAGAATATAATAGTACAGGTATAGGAATCTGATCCCTTCGGAAAGAAAAAGTAATCTAGTACGTTAAAGTAATGACTCAAAATGAAAGTGTAAATAAATACATAATTATACAAATGAATATGTTACGTGCTACACATTATATATTGTTATCTATATTATTAGTACTAAAATTGTCCTCCAATTGCGTTTAGTTGATGTCGAGTGAGTGAGTGAGTGAGTGAGTGAGTGAGCGAGTGAGTGAGTGAGTGAGTGAGTGAGTGTGTGAGAGAGTAGTGGTCGAGTGAGTGAGTGAGTGAGTGAGTGAGTGAGTGAGTAGTGGTTTTTTAGGTCCGGTCTACAACTAGGACATTTGGTCCCGAGCTAATGTCGAAGCTAATACTAGTGACACTTACTTTTAGAGCTAACCTTTAATTTATAATCATATATTGTATTCAATTATATCCGTAATATATGGTTGTAAAATAAGGCTCATTATATATTGGAAATGCCATAAATAAATATGTTAATGTTATACATATCTGGTAATTTAATTTTTAAAACTAGCTGTTGTGGGTTTTACTAGCAAAAAACCTTGCTCTTTATTTACCTCGCTCTACCAGCCACGCACTGACAATTGTCAGGATACAGGAAGAGATCGGCAGGTTACCTGGTCTCTGACTTCATTCCACCGAACAGTATTTCTCTTTTCTCGGTACACCTGTTACCAGAGAACTGAGAGTGACGGTCGGATACAAGCCATTCACTGAATGGAGGCGACCTTCGCACTTGTACCTGACTGTGTTGAGTTGATAATCCAATAGCGTAGACAAAGTTTTTTGCCTTTGTTGAGAATTTTAAATTAATTTATTTATGTATGCCAATGCAGCCCTCTCTGCCGTTATCCGAAACATGAAAAGAACGCCAATATTACAAAAGTACATAATAACGTAACACAAAATTATTAAAAGCGCTCAATAATTACTATATAGTAGCCTCTCTAGGACTCTTGGGAGTTTTAACCCCCAGTCGCTCTCCGTCTCCCCCTCCCCAACTCGTTGCTGCGCTACTGAACCCACTCTCAGTTAATATGTTGCGTGTATTATAATAAAGCTTTTATTTCTCAAAAATATTTATTTCATATTGTAGTTCGTGTTCATCTTGGATTATATTACTTTTAGAAACAAATAAAATAACTGAATTGCATATTTAAGTTTAATTCAGTGTAATATGTAGTAATTATAACAAAACATTCCAAACACAACTTTCTCCCTTGTATGACAACTGAAGTGCCATCGATGGGATATAAAATCAAGTAGATTTTACATAAGTGCAGGTCATCACATGCAGTATGCACCATAAATAAAACTTTCATCCATTAAGCAAAACTTAACAATGAACTACAATGCGAACTGCTATGGCATTGCTCGTGACTACTCTCACACACCATTGGCGTTTGCCTGCTCCGACGTCACAGGTCTAAACACTTTTCACTGAATGAACAGGAGCACACAGAGATGCATACGTCAAGAAAAGTGAATCAAGTGTGCGTTCATTGGCTGGTGCTGCGTATTACAAGGTACATCGGTTACAATGTAGTTCGCTGAATATTGACAAAAGCTACTGGATCTCCTCTATATTACGTAACAATGGTATGCTTAACTATTAGTATGTAGAGCTATAACAACATAAATCTAAAATAAGCAATCAAATTGCTCTTAATTAGAAAATGAACAAACAGCATGCCTTCTGCTGGTGAGCTTGGAAGCAGGAAGGTGAGGTCGTTAGCAAACCATCATGGCCGCACAAATGGTTTGTAAAACATTGCAGAAGTAAGCCTTTTAACGAGTAATGAGAATACCGTAATTTTAATTTTTTTCACATGCTATGAGAGGCATATCCAACGCTGATCATCAGGGAGGTTGTTTACCTGACAGTGGGCTTTACAGGTGTGCTTGAGCATAGAGGAGTCGATATGCCCCATCTTGCCAATTTTAAATTTTGAGTCATTATCTCAGCAATACATTTACCGTTGGTTGATGAAAAATACAATACTTCTGTTGAAAGAAGGGTACGACTTTTTTAATAAAGCTGTTAAAATTGTATTTAAATTGCAAAAACAAAAACAAAAAACTAATCCATACACATAGAAACATTTTCGTTAAAACAAAGCCTATTTAAGTGCAAATGTGTGGCAAATTTTTCAGCTCTTAGTATCAATAAGTTTCTGAGATAATGGGGCATTTGTAATAGACAATTTTACTTCTTCAGAAATTGTTTTCAAAATATCATAAAAATGTAACTTTCCAAACACGACTTAACTGTATATTGAAACTCACACACACAAAGGAAATATGAGCAGGATGCCAATGCTGCAAATAGCCTAAGTAAAAGCATCCGATTAAAATAAAAAAAAAAAAAAAATACATTCTCTAAAGCTAACATTTACAAATCTATTGATGTTTTATCAAGTGAGTGTGCCAGAATGTTCTATAAAACTACTAAGCAGGATTGTTTTCAATATTTTAAAACTATTCCTGATTAGCGTATCTCAATGAAAGTTATACTACGTATAATGAGCGAGTGATTTTAAATATTCATATGCAATTAAAACATGAAAATGTAAAACAAATGTGAAAATCCCATGTTGACTCCCCTTATTTATGAATTCCGTGCCACCCTTGGAAGGTCAAAGAAACGTAAAATGCCAGTGCTAAAAGTTCAGTATGACGAATTTCTTAGGAGTACATTGTGTCAAAAAGTTAATAATTTCTTCTACATTAATGAGCTCCATTTAAAAAGAAAATACTTGCATTTGTGAACGGTGCTCAGACCTTCCTATGTTCAAGCAAACATCGTATTATAAGTTGTTTCCTTGACATTGACTTCTTATTCCGGAAAACGGACGGTAAGAAATTCGTTGTTGATTGTGAGGTGAACTGTTATATTTCCCCGTACAGACAGGAAGGACAGAAGCGGTATCTTCTTGATGAAACATGAGTAAATGAATACCACACAGTTTCCCAGACTCCACCATTAAGGGGGCCCCGCCGTGGCCGAGTGGTTACCACTCGCCTCTCATCTAGATGGCCCGGGCTGGATCACAAGCGACCACATCTGAGTTTTGTGGTGGACAAAGCGGCGCTGGGGTGGGTGTTCTCCGGTTTCCCCGCCATCGCATTCCACCGGTGCTCCATCTTCATTCATGTATCATCAATATCACCGCCTGCTGTGCCATAAGTAGATAAAGCGGGCGTTAAACACTACCAAAGGAAAAAAAAAAAACACCATTAAGAGCACAACGAAAGCAAAAGAGGATGAAGGGAGAGGAGAGGAGGAGGACTCTGATTTTTATTCATTGGGATAATCATAGTTTTTATGAAAAAAAAATTAATTTGGTAGCTTTAGGTATGGATGAATGTTTTTCGTATTTATTGTCCTTAAGTGACTTGTATTTATACCTATTTTTAGTTCGGAGTGCTATACACAATTGTTTATAATCAGTAGCGTGTTTCTAAACGATCCCGCATAGTTGCCTGTTACAAATTTTTATAGTATTATGAACAAAATTACTAAGTTTTATTCAACAAAAGTTTAGCCATGATAACGGTGAACTGAAAAACTAAACAAAAACTAAGCCCCATTGTTGCCTCATATGTGACTTATTTTATTTTTACCCTATCTCGAAGCGGTTTAAAATTTGAAGTGATTTTTGAAAGACCCTACACTAAAAATTTGCAAGGCAATTTATTTGTACCAGGCGTAATATCCGTGTTATACATATAAAGTGTTCCGTATTTTACTTTTTCTGGTAGTTATTTAATCTTCCATCTGCGATCAAATCCACACTTCTAATCATTATCATGTCTATATAACTTAAAATAATATAATCTTACCTTAACATTGAATTTTAATATTTCTTTATTTAATTTATAGGCTTGTAGAAGTATCGATGGATTAGGAGTAATAGAAAATTATTTATGGTGAAGAGGAAAGTCATTTAATATAGTTTGTTTAGAATATTTTCTTAAAAAAAATAATATTTTCATATTCATATTCAATATGACAAATAACCATAGCCAACTACATAGCTTAAGCTCCATAAAGCCTTCCTTCGAATAAATAATATAAGTTTTTGCCTTCAAATTTCAGAATAATAAAGTCTATGTTGACTGTAACAATGCAAATTTGATATATAATCAGCTCTAATATGAAATTATTATAATAAATAACAGGGTGAAGAAGAAAATAACCTAATACGATTTGTTTATTCAATTATAAATTTATATAAGAAATTTAGTACGTGTAGTTCTTCAAGCTATTTACAAATTCTAAGTTTTCATGACTTGTTGACAACAGTAGCATACACAGACAAACATTTTTCATTATTTTTCCATAGCAATCAACACTTATGCTTTTCACTGTTTATATTATTTAGTAATAAATAATAGTATTATTTAGTAATAAATAATATATTAAAATAACATTAAATCTGTGATTATAAAAACTGTTCTGAAAATATTTTCCTCTTGCTGCGCTGTAGAAACCTATAACAGTATAAAAATAACTCTTAAATAGCTTAAATATGAGTAGTAAATTTTCTTAAGTCCTAAATTGGTGAAAAATAGACCTTCTTTTAGGACTTTTTCTTCTTAACATTGTAGACAATTCAGTATTTAACCTTAAATTAAAATTATTGAGAAATATGCACAAAACATTTTACATTTTTAAATAGCCTTAGTTTTTACTTTGATTTTAGAGAAATTTGTTTCCTATTCTTTTTGTAAATTTCAATGTGAAATTTTCAACTTCATGTCCTTGTATAGTTGTAATGCGAGAGTTTTTTGTGAGTACAGCACACAAATGGAATTAACGGATTATAATTTTGTAGCATTTCAACGCAGTTACTAGTCATTATCAAATGCACAATTTTATACAGTATCCTTTATGAAAGGATATTAGCATAAGAAAATAGATGTAAAGTACCTAATTAGTTAGATGGTAACACGGTTGAATATTTACAGAGGCACACATTAACAGCATTTGAAATTAAATTATTTACTGTGTAATTATTTAATAAGTGGTCAACAAACAGGCATACAATAATTAACATTCCAATAATTGGCAAATTAGCAAATTGTCCTTGAGGTACAATTAACTCAGTAATTGGTACTGCTGCCGGTGCTTATGATAATGTTGATTAGTGAAAGCACTGGAACGCCACTCTGCATCAGCGAGAGCTGCACTTCTGTGTGGACATGGCTTAACAGTTCCCTACTATTAAATTAATTAGTGAACTTTTTTTATAAAACAGTATATAATATGTTCTTTATTAATAAGAAACGTTGAAACATGAATAGTAAACATTGAAAATAAAAACAAGGAAATAAATAAAGAAACAGCTGTTGTTCTTAAAATTTGAATTTTGGGCGAAATTCTTTTTTTGGGAAGAAGAGCCTTTGTTTTATTTTATTCAATTCACCCCTCATGAACCAATCCAATCCACCCCTCACCTATCAATTAAATAAAATAAATTGTTAATACAATTGTGGATATTGTATTAACATAAAAGTTAAGATTTGAATTATTCATTCAAGAATATAATAACAAAAACCACCATAGTGCCATTCTTGGTATTACATTTAATAACCCTTTAATGTTTTTGAGTTTTGTATGTCTTATATACTTTCGTTCAACACTTGCCTATTTTATAAATTACATGTTCACTCTATTTATCTAAGATACGTAGTTAGCAAAAGAATATAACTATAATTAAATGATCAAATTTTAATTTTCAGCTATAACTTTCACATAGGATGGACGGATACTTATATATCAGTCAATTGTTTTTGCTGTCCTTCTTTAAGGAATATTGCTGACTATTTCTAAATACTTATGTATTCTTTTAAAATATTCAATGAACCTTTACTGTGTGTTAATATGAAGTGTATCAAATTTGAGTATGCTTATCGTTATTTAGAAAAAATTATTTCCTTATTTAATGGGAATGATAGAGATGTAACATTAATTAACTAAAATAAAGTAAACAAACTCATAACTAATTGGATAAACATTTTCAAGAAATGTAAATATAGAATTATATAAAATAATTGCAAACCCGATGAAAATATTTGTTTCCAAACTTTGATTTTAAAAAGAAGGATTGGATAAGGCTTGAAGCTCAGCAATGGGATTCCTGAAGCCCTTGATGAAATCGCATTTCCAAACAAATCATAATGCAATATTTGGAAGTTTCAAATATACGAATTACAGTAATATAAACAATAAGGTAAGAGCATATTTTTGGGATGGTCAAACAAATAATACAAAATTTCAAAATGAATCAGTGGAAAAAGATGTGGGTAGACCAGAAAAGAGTTGTGATTGATATTTGGAACAGGCTCTGGTGGCCTATAGCTTGAAAATCTGAAGAAGAGGAAGAAAAACAACAAAAAACAACAATGACAACAGCTTCTATATATACTTATCATAAACTAACGATTTTCATAATGCTATTGTATATACTCAAATATATATATTGTGTATACCAAATTTGAAATTTATTGAACGACTACTTTTGAGGTCTTTATGCTATCTTAATAATCCAGTAAAACTTACCGTGAAATAAAGTACTTAAAACCTAATAAAAGACAGGATAGATTTATAAAACATATTTTGGGGCTTAGTATTCATTTTAGAGAGATATTATTAAACATATACAAGAATGTCACGCAACACGCTTTGGTGTTTCGCAGCGCAGGGGATCGTGGGTTCGAGTCCCGCCTTGGGCATGGGTGTTATATGTTTGTGAATGTGTGTGTAAAAAGTAAAACAGAAATTCAGTAATTATACAGTAATCAAAGTAAACAAATTAGGTAAATAAAAAGTAGGGTATACAGCGCCGGAGTCTCGATCAGACTCCGGGACTGTATTTAAAAAAAAAAAACAACAAGCTACACGAATTAAATGGATGTTTGCGGGGCACGTCACGAGGTTTCACCACGACATGCGCGCAAAAAAGACCACCTATGGAAAGAAGAAACCAAGTAGACCAAGAATCAAATGGACGGACTATTTCAGACAATTAGTAGCGCCACAGTGATCTAGTGCCTCAAGTATAGAACTGCGGAAATACGCATGAAAATTAATTTAAAAAAGTCACAAATTATAAAAATATCATATTATGGATTCTTTAAATATAAGAATTATAGTGTGAGCAAAAGTGATGCATAAAATATGCATGAACTAATATTTACAGTCTAAATTCTCAACTTAAGTAGAATAACTGACTTCAATAAAGCTTTTCCTCTTTCAGGAGGTCTTTACTCTTTGTGGGATAATATAGGTTTCATTCTTTTAGTTTTTCATTCCAACATACATCGTACATTTAGGAAATGTGATTATTTATATGTATTCCAAACTTGGGAATCAAACGATTTATTTTCTATTACGTTATATATAACGTGATTATTTATATGTATAAATAATATATATGTACATTCCCAAGTTTGATTATGAGTAATTGGAAATGGGTTTAAAGTAAACATAAAATATTTGATACCCGACAACTGTGGTGATTAATATTTCTTTTTGAAACGCTAATAACCTCAGAATGTTTCACATTAGAGGAAAGGTTTTGTTTAAAAAGGAAAAATATATCTCTTTAAGGATGCTGAGTAAACAATACGCTTTGTAAAGGAAAACCTATTTTTTGTTGTTGTTGTTTTTTTTACCTATTTTCTTTGTTTCAGGAAAGAAGTATGAGGTAAGAGGATATAAGGGTGATCGATCCAAGGAGTTACGACAGAGCATAGGAATGGGTCCCACCGTTTCAAGAAACTATTTGGGGGGTGGCTATTAAAACCGGCTACCTTCCCCACGTCGGGTTTAGACATTCCACCAAAGTTAGAGAACGAAGATGACCAGAGAACATAATTTTTCCCGACAATGGAACGCCGAGGTCCTCATCAAAATTTAACCCAAAACGACCAACTAGATGAAGGATGAAATGAAATGACAAGTGAGGTGAAATGGGGGAGACGGGAGATTCCGGGGCTGCAATGAACTTTCCTAGTATTCACCTTGTGAGCAGGACAAACCGCCAAGAAAAATCATGTGGCATATAGGCCACACGTGGGAAGCGAAACCACGATCTCCGAATGCGACAAACGTGTGCTACCGCAGTTACTGTGGTTAATTTATGAAGAAGATAAGTAAATGATGAATACTGTAAATTTAAGCAACATTCACAATGAGATGCAAAGGCACACGTAACGCACCATAAGCGTAAGCACGACTGAAGATCATTTACAATGCAGTCGTAAGCGTAACGCAAGAAGCTGACACGAGTTTCTAGATCTGTAAATTACATATGGATATCTTCCAAGCATTCTGCAAGTTTCTATTTGAATAACATAGCCCAGAATATTATTTAATAAAATTTACTAAATCTTTTATAAATAAATATATAGGTTATAAAAATTATATAGACACACTGACGCTCGCAGCTGTAACGTCACGATAATTGTTGACCAAAATGTTGAAAATAATGCCATGGAGACTACACGTTTAATGAAATATAATTCATATCTTTGCACCTTACGATTTCTGAGAGCCAAGAAATCTAGATGCGTATCAAAGGGAAACTTGCAAGGAGACTGCCTGTCATAACCTTTTAAGGGAAATGAGAGATGGCGCGGCACGGCCAAATAGAAGAGCATTGTGTACAGTAGGCGATGTCGAACAACAGGCAGTGCATAGAAGAAGAAATGCAGGATTCTTTCTCTATGTACGTAACACAAGGATAACGCAAGTTTACAAACTCTTGCATTGCACTGAATTCCTTAGCGTGTATATGTGAATGATTATATTGAATAACATAGTTTCAAAGTCTTGCACTTACGCTGGGTCTTCGCCTTCCTAAGTTGCTAATAAATGCATTTCTAATGCTATGTGAATCATAAACAGTATATTCTGCTTTCAGCCGAATGGGCTCTTGGACTGCAATTTAATGATGGTCTGTAAAGGTGAACTCTCAGCATGATTTTATCCACAGAATGATTTCAACTGCAGTTTGAGAACATAGAGCTATATTTTCCTACCGCAAGTAGCATACTGGTAGGTACTGAATCTTTTTTTTTTTTTCTTGGCAACATTTCTATACAGGGTGTTTGATAAATCGTATCTTATTATGCATCCACTTTGGTGTTTTAGCCTTTTCTCTTTCTCTCTCTCTGTCTAATAGTCATCCCAAAATCATCACATAAGATGGTGTCTGACGTTTTTTGCATTATTGCAATTGTTCAATGAAATGAATAGCACCTGTTAGTGTAGATTATACGTTTAGCTTCCACCTGCTCACACTTCAATACATACGTAACGTGGAATCATTTGCCTAGAGAGAGGATTCGTACTCGGTTCCGATACAACATTTGAAACTGCCGCTCTTTGTTAGGCTTTTCGTCCCGCGCCTTCAGGGAAAATAAAGAAAACGTATAACTTGCTTGTGCCTCACCTATTTGAACTACTAACCAACCTGAAAACATATTACTCTTAATAAGTAAAATTATTACTCCAGAAATTAAGTAAATATTTATGTGACTGTACTCAATTACCAATACAAATATCTACATGTACCCTTAACAGCCTATAAAATTAACGCTGTATAATGCAAGGTGTAGGCTTATTGTAAATCTGTGCATCAGAAGCTATGCTCGAAATATAAAAGTATGAATTTATCTAGCTGTGATGTATAAATTTCTTTGTGTATGTACTTATATTTTACTAAAACTCCTCATTATTCTTTCTCTTTTTTATGCTCGGTAAGTTTATCTGTAGCGGAAGTATATGCACTAGCCTTCCTTCTGAGTTAATGAAATCCTCCTGATCCATAAATTGTAAGATATTAATTAATATCCAGCTATCACGAAACGTTACGCGTGGCAAACTTTGAAGCTAGTATAGTGGTAAAACTTCTGTTTTATTTGGGATTTAAAGCGGTTTGCTTTCGCATTTACGGTCAAGTCCTTTCCTTTTATGATTTGGAGGTATAAAATTTCAGTTTCCATTCCAAAGGTGAATATTTCTAGCACTATCTGCGCTGCACAGTGAGTATAATGTTACGTATTATTCAAGTGCATAAAGAGCCCCATTTGCCAAGATCACATTAATGTTTCTCCCTCTTTAATGTTTTCACTTTCAGTGAGCAACCTTTGACTCTACACCTACAAATATTGTAAAAATTGAGTTTTTAGTCAATTGGGGTTAAGGGATATTCCGGTAAATCCTCTATCGGCTCTCTGTGTGACTGACCTGTAAAAATACTTAGGGCCATAAACCGTATTAAAAACAATGAACTACGTTATAATCAATGAGAAATAAATTAAGGAATCTACAATTGGTACACAAGGAAAGACTAAACAAATAAATCATAATTAAACCTTTTATTATGAAGCGAATATTATTTTCAGTTTAATTACACATTTGTATTTGAAGCTGAATGACAGCTACAGCATTTATGAGACCTTTCATCTGCGACATGGAAGTTAAAGTTATTGCGGGCCATTGAACAGAACACGAAAATTTACAAAGTATTTTGGCAAGAAAATAAAATAAAAGAACTAGGTGTATTAAAAGAAAGAAGTAATAACGGCTTCCTAACCTTCGTCTTAACTTCTCTGTTTTTTCCTATATTGATTATTTTAGCACCTAAACTCTACGAAGCATTCGCTTAAGGAGACTCCGATAGTGAAATTCTGGGCACAGGCAGTCTGCAGAATGAGACGATTGGATTATGCGTTACAGTAAACATTTACACATAAACATTGCAACGTCATTGATATGTTTACTCATAATTCATATAACTTAGAGTAGCATTACGTATACATTAATGTATATCCATATTTAGAATACATTTGTACGAAAACGTGTGATTTGAAATACAGTAGTTTATCTATGTTGTACTAATTCAATTTCTTTCATCATGATAAAATTTAATGCATTAATTTAAGGAAAACAGTTTGAGAGGTTTAGGTAGAAGTTCATATGATATTTTACAGAAAAATCATTCTCCGCATCACCCAGTAGATAAAAGCTCAGTTCCGAAATCTACAAATGACATTTGCATGTGTCACAGCTTCATCTCGAAAAAATATCTTTTCAGAACCACGTGGTTGGAAAGAAAGCAAAAGTAGGAGGAGTAACTAAGTTCCCTCGTTCACTGTCATGGTGAGCGGACAGTGAGCATCCGTCACCATCCTCTGTCTTTGACGTCGACAAACTCAATAGCGCTGTTAACTTGTAACTGCTCAATCGATACCCCGTCAGCTCTTTCTTTGTTGTAATGTTCCTCTTGGACAATTTTATAACATTTTGAGGGAGGTGCTTCCTTGTCAAACCAGTGGCTAGAATGTGGAGATGAGTATTAAACAAGAAGGTAGCGCTAAGTTTGTAATTACAAACATAAAATATTCTATTATGAACAGTTTTTTCCACATGTCAATATAATACTTATCTACTTGTGAAATAGCGTTTACTTTATGAAAAATTTAATTGAAATTTTAAGGTGACGTTCTTTCCCTGTATCTTACTGTAGCTACAAAAAAGTAGATCTTGACAAAGCACACAATTTATGTCTAATACATTTTTTGTGGAGTTAACCGTTTCCAAGATATTCCTTGTTATTTATGAACATTTTCCAATATTCTTATAAAATGGTAAGTCATCATGTAAAGACAAACAATTTCCATGTCATCAAAGAGTTACTAGTTCTCAAAATATTTGACTATCGTTTTAGCCTAGTGTAACCCCTTAATTCCCTTCCACTTTGAGAGTCAATAATAAGAATAGCATATGTTATGTATATCTCGATTAGTCTCAAGTAGAAGAATTTGTTGAAGAATAGGAAGAGATTTTTACTTTTTCTAGAAGCATGTACAATGTACATAGTAGCAAGAGCAAGAATTCCACCCAAAAATCTGATTCCGAGAATTCACCAGAAATATATTTTTCAGAGTCCCTAAATCCAAAAAAAAGTCAGTGTGAATATGTGTGTTTCAGTGTCACCTTAACTCATGAGCGAAAGTTCGTTAAATACCAAACTTGTTATTTAAGTTTAGTATCTCCTAACGATGCGACAGGAAGATTTTAAAGAAATTCTCCCTACCCCAAACTACCCTTTACGCGGAAACATTTTCAAAAAATTTAATTTATCAAAAATTTCTCTAAAATGTTTGATTGAAATACCTACTGTATATTAAAGATATTTACATGCCAAGTAAACTTTATGCCCTGAATTTCCTAGAAATTTTCTCTGAGGTCCTCTTCATTCTGAAGGAATTTTACATAACTTGCAAGCCGTAAGAGCTAGACAAAAACTTACTCCACAAAACATGTACATAGATCTCGTCAAAATTCACAATTTATATTAGTTGCATTTTTGCTGTGGAATTACCCATTAATTAGTTTGAATTTTAAAATACTTACACTTTTCTCAAACGACATGTCATTCTGAGTGAAAAATTAAAAAAAAAAGAAAAAAAAAGAAGAAAAAGTTTCATGCCTTGAATTAATTTGAAAACTATATGTTGCGATAGAAAAAATTGTGTGGTTGTCCCGACTGGCACAGTGGGTTTTTAAAATAATAAGAATTTAGACTTAAAAATATATTAACCCCACAATTTTGCCCAAGCCGAAAGAAAGCCCACTCCCTCCCCTCTTAACAGCTACATAATGAAATCTCGCTGAGATCTTAAAGACGATCTGTCCCTCTGCAAATTTCCAGCTGGGCTGAAGAAGCTTTTCCCACTGTGGGCCGCCGAAGAGTGGAAGTAATGAGTAGTTGCAACTTTCCCCACCAGCTGAATCTCATCACTTATGTCACTTTGAAGATTTTAGGAAATCGAGACGTCAGCATATCTGGCGTACAAGTTGTAGAGGATTTTCTAAGTATTATTTTGTTCGGAATCAGAGCGTTTCAAACTTATATTTTTGTAGAAAGCTCGCTTTGTATTTTATAGCTAATTAGCACTTATTGAAAGTAGGTATAATTTTACGTGTATTCTGCAGTTTTAACTCCCTATATACCTTATCAAGCCAGGAGGCAGTAGTTTAGGGTACTTCTTTGCAGAAAATGAACCGTAGGAGAGTTGGTCGTGACTTATAGATGTCGGAACTTGAGGAGGGCCAGCGAAAGAATTTCACCTCAGCTGCACGAGCCTGACATGTGCGGACAGCAATAGAAGGGGATGATGAAGTGGACAACAGAGATTTATTGAGAGAGCTTTACGATAAAAATACGTTCTGACGCAGCGATACCGTTCACAGTTTGGAAGTCACGATGCGTGATGTATCAACATCTGTTCCTTAGAGGCGATAAATTATATTTTGCTCTAGTAGTTACAGAGAGCACCAGAGCACACCCCTCTTCATTTTTGACCTCGAGGAACATCGCTACTGAGCGTTCTAACTTCCCGTATTTTAACTGGAATTTTGAAAAATCGTACATACTCAAGTATTACAGATTCACATTTTACATATGTTTTACCTTTAACCTCTAAAGCCAGACGTTGCATTGGTCTCTCACTAAGGCGGTCCTAGTTCGATCCCAGGGGAACGTAAGTGGGATTTGTGGTGGACAGTATCAGATAGAGTTTCTCTGAAATCTACGGTTTCCCCCACCATTCATTCCAATACCTGCTCAGCAATCACACTTTTACTTCTCCACACGTTCTAAGTACATAGTTTATTGCATTCCACCCAAAAATTCAAAACCGATATTTCATCGGAAATACATGTTTTGGGGCCCCCTGAATCCAAAAAAAGCATTTTTACAAAAAGTTCCGTGTATGTGTCTGTGTGTCTGTGGACAGCATAGCTCAAAAACAAAAATACGCTAAATACCAAACTTGGTATTTAAGTTTGATATCTTCCAAGAATGCGACACGAAGATGTTAAAGAAAATCCCCCATCCCCAACACCCTTTACATGAAACTTTTTCGAAATTTTTTATTTTCTTCAAAATGGATTTTGATTAAAATGTGAAATATTAAAGATATTTACCTGAAAATAAAATGTATAACTTGAATAGTCTCTGAAGACTACTTTATTCTGGATCAATTGTACGGAATTTGACATAACTGCTAAACCGTAAGAGATGGACAAAAACGTAACACACAAAAATGTAGAGCACATTAAAGCATACAATTTATGGCATATTCATTTTTTTGTGGAATTGATCGTTTTTGACATATTCCTTGTTTTTGGTTTCAGCGTTGAGAAACTTATACTTTTCTCATACAGGAATTTGTCAACTCCTGTCCATACAAACAAAGAAATTTCAGTCACATACCAATCAGCTTTTGATTATCAGTTTAGCCTATGGTACTCCCTTATTTCCTTTCTACTTACAAGTAATAAGATTCTCGATTAAAATGAAGTAAATAGAAGAATAAGCTTGTTAACAATAATTTGTTGTAGAGATGTAGAGAAAGTCATGTGAATGGAACAGATCAGATTTGTTTTCGTCCATTTCACTCATATATGTATATAACACAGAGAACAGCTAGATCAGCTAATGATCAGCCCGATTCCTGGTATTAGACTGAGAAGGTGACAGTAAACGTGTGTGTGTGTGTGTGTGTATATATATATATATATACTAACACACGTTTACTGGTTTGATCAAACACACATTAGCCTATGAATGAAGGTCAGATCTAGTGGAGAAGCAACAGAGGAGGAGTACGAACACGCACCTGAGCGGTTGGAATCTTCGCAATGATGGACCACACTAACCATCCGTTAGTTCGTCGAGCGCGTCTCGTATTGGCTTAATGTTAAAATCTTAATAATGTTGCGTTAATCTAAGAATGAAAGCTTTAGAGAGACGGAAAAGATGGAAATAAAGCAAACATTGAGTGGAATTTTACATCCAGAGGAGCAGCTGGGAGGAGCAGAGGCGGTTTATTATTTCCTTACAATATAAAACATTGCACATTTTAGCGCTCGGGTGTACATTTCACTAGACTTCCATTTTATGACGCCTGGATGAATTATCAGAACTTTATATTTCACAGTACATGTAGGAAATCAATACCACCAATCAAAAATGCATAAATCTCAAAGAAAATATGTGCATTAGCCATAACAGATATGTTGAGTATGTGTTAATTAAAAACGGAACACCAAAAGAAATTGTATTTTAAACTCAACAAAAGATGTAATAGACCATAATGAGTATAATGGCACACTATATTCGACACAAAGTTAGAAACAATAAATAATGTATTTCAGAGAAATTTAGAGCTTGATTTTCATTAATCCAAATGGATTTTTTTAGTATTGTGATTCTTTATTGGATTATTTTTTATAAATATGCACCGGTGATTCATAAATTTAAACTGAGAACATGGAAAATTACTGTCAAATTAAGTAATCTCACGTGCATTAGATCATGTGATAATTTTCTTTTAATTGTTTCATTTGTATGGCAAACTTTAAATTCTATGGTCATATCGACGGCTTTGCTTTAGAAAAATTGGTCATGGTTTCTCGCTGAAGTTAGGGTTTATTAATGTTAGTTTTTTCAGTGCTATACTATTAAACACACGCGATCACTGTCACGTAATTCTTCTAGACTTTGTGGGGTATAGGAAATGTTTAAAGTTAAAGAAAAATTCCTTCCCGAAACGGTCTCGAACCGAGACCTCTGTGTGAGAATACAGAACGCAGACCACTTGACCGCAGAGGAACTTGTCATGGTTTTAAATCAGATGATATAATGGTTATTAAAGTATAATAAAACCAATGTTTTGTCTCCGCGATGTTTATTTTGTCAGAAATGTTACGTATATAGTGGCATCTAATTCGCTTAATATACTTTTAATATGTAAAACTATTAGTTTTAATAACGAAAGAGGTAACACCGCGGTAAGTCTGCAACTGGGAGGTCCCAGTTCAATCCCCGGCAACTGCCAATCTGACCTATGCGTTTTTTCTTCGCTTTTTTTTTTTATCTTTTTTTCCCAGGTCACGAGGTGAATCTCGAGTGATTTCATTAACCGAATTTCCTGCCCCTCTCTGTCGCTGTGTTATTATTTCATTCAACCTTCACCCGTTGGCCTGTTTCAGGAATGGAAGAGTGAGCGATTGTAGTTCAGTGCGGCATGCCAAGGGGAAAAAATGTGATGTGTTCCATTCACATACTTTCTCTACATAGCTGTATTTTTTTCTGTTTTTTTTTTTTTTGTAGCTTAACGTCCTTTAACCTGGTTGGTCATATCGGACGATGAATGAAATTGGTAAAATGATGCTCAAATGATCTCGGGGTCCATGGAGCTTAAAGCTACCTGACATTCGCCTTCTCAGGAAAACCCCGAAAAAACCTTATCCGGCCAATTCACCCTAAGCGAGATTCGAACTCACGGCCTTATGAATGTGAAGCAGACACGCTACCACCACACTACCCAGGCTGGCTAAAAAAAATATTCTTCCATCCACTTCATGAGAAAAACATTAGCAGAAATTCTTCCTGGTAAGAAGAAGGCAAAAAACTAATGTGTTCCATTCACATGATGTTCTCTAGCTGTTTGGAAACAAATCTTTTATTCAAAAGATTAATCTGTTACTTACATCAAGGTAATCAAGATAAACATAAGCCAAATTAGTCTTATTACCAGCTTTCTTGTAAGTAGAAGGGAAATACGAGAATGCACAGGCTAAAGGATAGTCTCGTCCTTTAAAAGCTGGTCGCTGTGTGAAACAATTGAAATACTAATCTCTTTGCTTGCCAGGAGCAAACAAACGAGAAACGAGAAGAAAGATGTCTTTCCGTTTGAGAAAAGTTTAAGTAGCTTAAAATTGAAACCAATAATACGGAATATCTCGAAAACGGTTAACTCACCTAATTGTGTGTTTTAATCAGATCTACATTTCTTGTGCAGTAAGTTTCTTATATATCTCTTACAGTTTTCCAATTATACAAATGTCATCCAAAACGAAGAATCCTTCAGAGGCTATTCTCAGAATATTCAAGATATACATTTCGTTTGTCATAAGAATATCTTAAATATAAGGTATTTAATAAGAATCGTTAGAGCCATTATTGAGAAACTATTTTTTTTTTAAAAATGTTCGAAGTGTAGGGTGGTTGGAGGATGGAGGATTTTCTTGAATATCTTCTTGTCGCACCCTTGGAAGATGCTGAACTCAAATACCAAGTTTGGTATTTAACAGACTTTTCCTTTTTGAGCTATGCTGTCCTCAGACAACTCACACGCACAGAATGAAGTTGGACATGTTTCTAAAAAAGTTGGAATAAGGGGTCCCAAAACATGTATTTCCGGTGAAATCTCAGTACTGAATTTTTGGGTGCAATACAATGGGTGAATTGAATAAAAGAAGTAAATGTTGGCTGGTAAATACCAGGTAGTTTTAGAAAATGCTAAAAACGAGGTGAATAATCTTTTACTAAAAGCAGGTAGTAAATGCTGGGCTACCCGGAAAAAGACGCACTAAAAGCCCTAGTATTTGCTACCATAGCAGTTACTAATTTCCCTCCCAAATTGTGCTAAATCAGCAAGTTCCTCCTCTTCCCCTCTTTAAAATTGTTCACAAATGTTTAGCAACATGTAGGTTTTAAAATATAGTATATATTTTACTTTTGTTTTGCTCATTAAAATAGGTAGAGGCCATTGTTGTTACATTCCACAAAACTAGTGTAACAATGTGTATCAAAATGAGCCCCAGCTCTCCTGCAGTTAATGTTAACACTAAACCTGAAAATGACAACAGTAGGAACTTCAAACAGTCACACGTGTTTTAATTAGTTGGAGCAATGGCATCATCTGATGAAGAGACTGTTGATACAGAAGTTGGAAATGCAAAACATCTGGATAGGGCTTTGTTGATGACATTGGTTGATTTATAGATAGCTGTTGTTTTTTCATCAAAAAACAAGAGCCTGAAGTATGCTGGCTGACGAGTACTCAAATGCAATTGGAAATAAAGTGGATGTTGGCCAGCTTCAGAAACTATTAACCATCATGAAATCGACCCTGAAGAAAAAAAAAAAAACAGATATACAGACTACTTGGAACAAAACAATTAAACAGAAGCCAAGAGAAAAGCAGATGCTGGAAATTCTTGATAAGACCAAAAAAATCCAGTTTTCCACAAAATACCAGGCGCTCAGGGTACATCTTCCTGTTCCGAACTTGCATGATCATGGACATAGCAGAATACTGAACAAAAAGATGGAAGACTTGAGAAAAACCTAGATTTTACTATCCCGTCTAGTATTACCTAAGGTTTATTCACCAGTTATGCCTAGTAAATTCTAGCTCCCGGAAAAATATTAGGTTTTACTAGGCTTAGCATATACTTACTTTTTTATTCACACCAAACTCAAGTAAATGCTTAAAAACTGGGTAGTACAAGCAAATACTTCTTTTTACTCACTTCACCCAATACCTTCTCTATACACTATGTACATAGTACGTGTAGAAAAAGTAATAACTGAACTTCGGCTGGTTGACGGGGTGTTCCTTGGAAGCGTTGGTGCTTATGTGGAGCAGGGTCCCCTATCTGCCTGTCGGGAAGTCTGGGTTTGGTAACTGGAGGAACCCAGTCATGTCTGTGTGGTCACTCCTGTGTTCACCCTCTGTGTTCCCTCACCTCATCCCTTCCTCCCAGGAATGTCCTTGGTAGGACATATGTAATAACCTTACTGGTTCAGGGCCGAGTCCACTCCGACCTGCTACCTACCATAGTTTTAAGAGGTCAAATACCAAAGCAGATGTGGAGTCTCTCAATGTGTGAAATTCTTACACTTCCTCGAGCACAGCGGTAATAAACGTTCTGAAAGTCCTAAAATGGTAGTGTTTTATATATATATATATATATATATATATATATATTATGATATTGGATAACATTCTTTTTATAAAAACTTGATATTTAAGTTTATCACTTCCAAGTATGCTATACAAAGATTTTCAAGAAAATCCTACCTAAATTGCTCTTAAGGAAAACTGTTCCTTGTGTTTTATTTTTGAAAATTATTGAAATAACGCGTGTTTAAAATATTATTATGAAAAATAAGACCTATCTGTGAATTTTATGCAAATATCCTGAGGTTGATTCCTGTTCTGAACAAATTTGTGTAAGTGGTACATTATCAGAGATGGACAAAGCTTACTATATAAAAATATTTATCACTTATTTATGAAACATATATTTTTATGATATTAACAATTTCCAATACCTATATTATTGAGTTGAACTTCGAATGATTTATACAATATATGTAGGTATATATGTCGTCTGCGCCGTAGCAGAATGTTTATGCCGCTCGTCTCCCATCTAGGCAGCCCGGGTTCGATCCCATTTCCACATGTGAGATTTGAGGTGGACGAAGCGGCATGCGGATGAGTTTTCTCCGGATCCTCCGGTTTCCCCCGTCACTCATTCCACATATTGCCCCATCATCACCCATTCGCTTAAATTTCATATCATCCACTTCCTCACGATTATGACTAGCTATGGTCCGACCACTCGTACCATGTTCTTCATTCAGTGGTTTCGTGTCCACAGGCATCGTGTCCTCGGCCTCTAGGCATCCGTTTAAACGTCCTGGAGGGTATCAGTCCTAACATACGGGGAGGGTAAGCCGCCTTCAAAATGCACGTAGGTATATCGTGTTGTCTTTCATGTTTAATTTCTGCAAAACATATGTACAATATACATCGTAGGTACAGAAGGTTATTGCATTTCATCCATTTAAAGCTGAGATTCAACTGGAAATACATGTTTTGAGGACGCATTAATAAAAATATGTACTTTTAGAAAACGATGAATGTGTGCCTATGTATGTCTGTATCTGTAAGCTGCATAACTCAAAAATTAAAAGTTGGTTAAGAACCAAACTGGGTTTTTAAATGTATCATCTTCCAAGGAGGTGACAGGAAGGTTATAAAAAATGTTCTCTGACTCCAAATCACTCTTTACAAGGAGTATTTTCTCAATTTTCTTAAAAACAGTTCTAACGGTTTCGCTTACATTGCCATCCATACATTAAAATCTATGGCAAATAAAACGCATATTTTGAATTTTCTAGGAATAGGCTCTGAATTGTTTTTTATTATAACAAACTTATTGCATAACCGGTAAACCGTAAGAGAATTTTTGTGGAGTTAAACATTTTTGTGATATCCCTGGTTATTTTTCCATTTGTAAATACTCATACTTTTCTCAACGGGAAGTGATATTCGTTTTTGTTGTTGTTTTTTTTTTTCTTTCTTTACACATGGCCATGCGAAGAGAATAAAGTTTCTATATCATCGCATAGCAACAGGTTTTAAAACTTTTGACTCTCGCTTAGCTTAGTATTTCCATATTTCCGTTCTTCTTCCAAGGAACTGAATAATAAGACAATTTCTGCAAATATTAGTCTCGAATAGCAGGAAGTAGATAGAAGACTCTTTTTTTTTTTTCTTTTCAGAAGCGGTAGAGAAAGTCATCAGATTTTTTCTCATGAGTCAAGTAAACGGTAGGATTTCAAAACCAGAATAATAACAACCTGGGTTTTAAAGATCTATCACCCAATCCTATTGCAACCCTCTTGTACCACACAATTGTTTGACGAAACCATTTCTATAAAGGTTTATCAATGGATTACCATTGAATAGTTAGAAAAAAAATCTGATGTGTTCCATTCACATGACTTACTATACACATCTGCAACAAATTATTGTTAAAAAGCTTATGCTTCTATTTATTTCAATCTAATCGAGGAAAAAATGACCAGAAATAGTCTTATAACTTGCTTCCTTGTAAGTAGAAACGAAATAAGGGAGTACCATAGGCTAAAGTGATAGTCAAAAACTGGCTTTTATATGACTGAAGCTCCATTGTTTGTATGGACAGGAGTTGACAAATTCCTATATGAGAAAATTATAATTTTTTCAAAGCTTAAACTCAAAACAATGAATATCTCAAAAACGATCAACTCCACGAAATATATATATTACATAAGTGTGTGTTTCAACATGCTCTACATTTTTATGCGGTAAGTTTTTGTCCATCTCTAACGGTTTAGCAGTTATGCAAAATTCCGTAAAATTGATCCAAATTAAAGTTGTTTTTAGAGGCTATTCCCAGGAAATTCAAAATATACATTTCATTTGTCATGTAAATGTATTTAATATACGATATTTTAATCAAAATCGTTAGAACCATTTTTGGGAACATCAAAATTTTCGAAAAAAGGTTCTATGTCAAGGGTAATTGGGGGTGGGGAAATTCTCTTAAAATTTTTCGTGTCGCATTCTTTTTTTAAAAACAGTAACGGAGTCTGATCAGGACTCCGGTACTGTATCCCTATTTACATTTCCCCCCGTAGGTTTTACTGATTACTGGTTTACTGGTTTTACTGTTTCTTTTACAAACATATACACATTGCACAAACATATAACACCCATGCCCAAGGCGGGACTCGAACCCATGATCCGAGTCCCGCCTTGGGAGATACCAAACTTAAATACCAAGTTTAGTATTTAAGGTTCTTTTTGTTTTTGAGCTATGCTGTCCACAGACACACACACGCACTTTTTTCCAAATTGCTTTTTCTGGATTCAGGGGGACCCAAAACATGCATTTCGGTGAAATTTCGGTATCGAAATTTTAGGTGCTTTACAATACCTTCTCTAGCCCGCCTGGGTGGTGTGGTGGTAGCGTGTCTGCCTCACATTCAAAAAGGTCTTGGGTTCGAATCTCGCTTAGGGTGAGGTACCCGGTTAATGTTTTTTTCGGGGTTTTCCCTTATCCTGAAAAGACGAATGTCGAGTAACTTTAAGCTCCATGGACCCCGAGTTCATTTGAGCAACATGTCAACAATTAAATTCATCGTCTGTAACAATAGTAGTGGGAAATGTTTAGAAATAAGGATGTGATCCATTTATATTTAACAATGAATATCGCCCAAGAGATTCTGACTTTGACTACTAATCGGTGACATACATTAACCTTAAATTCATCTATTTATTTGATTTTTACTTTCTCTACATAGTACATGGTACGTAAGTAGAGAAGGATTTGCACTTCACCCAAAAATGTAATACTGAGATTTCAGCGGAAATACACTGTATCAAAAACAATTTTAGGAAAAGATCCATGTGTGTATGTATGACTTTGGACACCACAGCTCAAAAACGAAAAGAATGTTAAGTACCAAACTTGGTATTTATGTTAAGTATCTCCCAAGGATAAATATGAAGATTTTCGAGAAAATCCCCCGATCCCCAACTACCTTTAACAAGGAAAATGTTTCGAATTTTTTTTTCTTTTAACACAATGGGCTGCAACGATTTTTATTAAAAATGCCATGTGTTTAAGATATTTTCATGACAAATGAAATGTGTATCTTCAATTTCATGGGGATATCCTCTGTTCTATGTTTATTTAAATTGAATTTAGATTCTAATTAAAAATACTTTAATGTTATTAAGAGACGAGTATTTAAAATCGTAATTGGAAAGAAAAAAAATTAATAAAGGATTCCCATTCATTTTCTGCTGGGGGAATTTTACTGAATGTTTCATAACTGGTAAACCGTAAGAGAGGGACAAAACTTACTACACAACAAATGTAGATCTCGTTAAAACGCCTAATTTATGTCAGACGCATTTTTATCTGGCCATTTCTAAGATATTCCTTCTTATTGATTTCCATGTTAAGGCTTAACTTTAATGGCAAGAAACGCGAATTGAACTTCAATTGTTTCGCCTAACGACCAGTTTTTAATGCCTAGTGCATTGCCTTATTTTCTTCTATTACAAGGAAGCAAGTCATTTTTACTAATATTTATCTCAAATAGCTTGATGCAGATAAAATACTAATTTATTGTAAGCATGGTTTGTAATGTGGAATAGCTAAAAACATTTAGTAAATGGAGCACATCAGCTTTTTTTTATTCTTTTAACCTTTCATTCTCTCTCTTTCATACACCCAAACACACACAGGCACACACTCATACTCACGTTTCAACTTCCGGGCTCTAGGAAGGAAGTTAGGTTAGAAACGGGAAACAAAAACGGGCACCTGGAATTACAAGTCATCAAGCTGTCCACTAAACCACAAAAGGACATAAATTGTGTGTTTTGACGGGATCTTCATTTTTCGTGTATCTCTCATAGCGTTTTGCTGTTAAACAAAATGTGGCAAAATTCATCCAGAATAGATTGTGGTGGGCGGGATTTTCTTGAAAAGCTTCGTATCGTATCCTTTGATATAAATACCAAGTTTGGTGTTTAACGGTCTTTTCGTTGTTGAGTTTTGCTATTCACAGAAATGCTTTTTTTCGGACTCAGAGAATCCCAAAACATATTTCCGGTGAAATCTCGGCATCAAATTGTTGGGTGCAATACAATACATTCTCTATCCTCTATACCTATTGTACATATGAAGCTAGAAAAAGTAATGTCACTATTATAAATTAGCTTCATGTGTATAATCAATAAATTGTTTTTATATCCGTGCAGCACTGGAGTGAACGGGCAATGTCCCAGAACTTAGTTTCATAATAAATCCGTGTAAAGCCATTCCTTGAACTCTACTCTTTCGGACCATCTCTTCTTTAAATTCTGCCGACTCCTGACTTTCTGACTTCTAAGTCTGAAGGTTTACGTAACTTTCTGTAGGACTGGGGAAGGTGAGACTGCAATGCATGCTAACTTCTGCTGATATCGGTAACCTACTTAAAACTTTATCGAAGGAAATCGACCGGGTGTGCACTTTTTTATTTTTGCCGAATATATATCCTCGTACTTCGAAGAATTTCCAAGCTCCAAAGTCTAGATTTTCTCATCAAAGAAAAAGAGAGATGCTGCGCGAAGCTCTGAAGTTCAGCATGAAGGCCCCCTTCCCACCATCGGCGGTGACTGATTCTCAGGTAGACCGAATTTTGAGCATGATGAATGGTCCAGACCGCAGAGCAATCCATTACACAGCTTCCCTTTGCCGCACTTTCGCTCTCTCCTACATGATCCGGCTTGGCGGCTTCTTCCGCCCACAATTCCGGTGCCCAATCTCCTTTACAGCAAGCTATTCGTGCAATAATGATCTCACCTGATACCCCCACCCCTTACAAGATTTGTTCATGCATGTCTTAACTTGATCCATCCATCATTTTGTGCCCTTTCCAAACTTGCAGCTATGTATACACAATTTGGTTTATTGTTTTAAGCATGTGGACTGGAAACTTAGGGTAGACGGTTATAAATTACCTACAGAATCGAACGATAGCATTAGTCTATGTGTAGTTTACAAGAAAGATTTAATTCATATAATGCATACAAAATCTCCCTTCCAAATTCATCAAAAAGATCATGTAAACATTAAGGTGTTTAGCCATTATCAAGGTGTCAAGTTTGTCAAATGTATATTCTTCAAGGAAAGATTATGAATCCCAATCAGAAGCAAGACATCTTCCCATTTGTTTCTGAGTCATTCTTCTGGTTTGTATTTGAATGGTTGCATTGTGGTTGTCTCATGAGAATGGTTCCTTTTATCTGTTGCAACCACTGTCATTTGATACTATGCAACGTTTCCTATAATTTTTATATATGTTTCATATTTATTTCCTGTCTGCATGTTGACTATAAGGTCTTTCAATTTATAGGATCTTTCAAAAGTCAATTCGTCGCCCTCCATGGTGTAATGGTTACCATGCTGACTACATATAACCAAGATGGCGAGTTCATACCCGGCGGAGGACGATGGATTTTTTCGGACGTAAAAATCCTTAGCATGGCTTCCTTCGGAAGGGAAGTAAAGCCGCTGGTCCCATGTCGTAGATTTACGGAACTTAAAAGAACCTCAAGCCTGATAAAGCAAAATTAAACAGTGTTTCACGCCCAGTATACAGTGGGACGCTGAGAACTACAGCAGTTAAACAGCTTCCATAAATAAAACTCTATTTCATCTTAAAAGTCAGTTCAAACTTTTTAACATAATGTTTGAAAGGGGGGGGGGACTAAGGAAGACACTCACTGGGCAAACAATGAGGTGTGTGTGTATGTGTGTGAGTGTGTGAACAACTATAAAAGCAGGAAGAATTGCAAGCCAGTGTTATTGTGTTGTGAATTAATCTGAGCCGTGAGTGATTGGAGTGTAAGCGCACATGGTGTGCAAGTCATGGATGGCGTGCAACCGTAAACTGTAGATTCGCTTCGAAGCTTGAGTGGATTAAATATCAAAATTAAAAACATAATAAATACAAAACTTGATATTGGAGTTCAGCATCTTCCAAGGATGCGACACGAAGATTTTCAAGAAAATTTAGCCATCCCAAACTACATTTTACATGGCAACATTTGCGAAAATTTATATTTTCTTATAAATGATCAACGAGTTTTATTAAAATACTATATTTTAAAGATATTGTATGACAAATATATTTTATATCTTGAATATATTTTCAAGTACTGTTCATTCGGGGTGATTTTTGTGTAATTGCTAAACCGTAACAGATAGACAAAAACCTTCTCAAAATAAAAAAAAAATATCATTAAAACACATACGTTATGTCAAAAATATTTTTCTTGTAGAGCTATTTCCGAGATAATGTTTGTTATAGATTTAGATGTTCCAATACTTATACTTTTCTCAAATGGGAAGAGGTTATTCAAACCTTTTATCCAGGTGAAGCAATGAGAACGATATATCGATACCATCACATTGCGCTCGGGTTTTAAAAAAGTTGAACTAATCGCTTTAGCTTATTGTATTGTTTTATTCATCTTGTACAAGGAAATAAGATCGCAATTGAACCATTTCTGATAATGTTTGTCTTAATAAGCTTGAAGTAGATAGAAGAATAATTTGTTGCAGCATAGGTAGAGAATGGGAGTGTAAGAGTAGCATATCAGACTTTTAATCATAATAATCACTTTTTGTGACGTTATATACAATTTCTCTTAAATGCTATAATTTGTCTATGCCTTCCAAATGTTTTAATCTGAGCTTAGTGTACAAGCTTCAATTATATTATATATAATAAAAGACTAATTCGCAGCATGAATGTACAAAGTAGAAGTAAAACAATAAAATGTAAAATATCGAACATTATATCAGTTTTATTATCCAAATTGCACACATACATTTCAATGAGGTGTGCATTAATCTGTGCATTAATTTGTAATAATTACTATTGTTATACATAATAGGATGATATGATTTGTAAACTTTATGAAACCATATCTGTTTAATCAAAAATATAGCGTGCGCAATTTTAAATCTTGTTTTTTTTTTTTCGTAAACGGTTTCCAAAAACGTTTCCTTACTCCTGATTTATAAAAATTACTATTGTTATTCATGATAGGTTAATATGATTTGTAAATTTTAACAAAATATATCGTTTTTAATTTAAAATATATCTGTGCAGGCCCTTGTTTATTCAGTAGCGGGCCCAGTCTTATATATATTTTTTTCCCCAAACAGTTTTCAAAAAATGTTTCCTCACTCAAAATGCTCATCACATCCAAATGTTTTACTAATTTGTTTCAAACTTTTTATATTGCCTTCCAAAATTAAATTTTAAAAAATCGGCATATATGTTTTTCGAAACAATACAGTAATTTTGAGAAATAATGTTATAAATTTTGAAAAATTGAGAGTTTTGGAGTATTTGAAATGTAATAATTTTTCTACAATAATTAGTGGTTATTAAAAAGATACGATATGATGGATGTATTTTTACATTCGTTAACTGTAAAATTTAATTTCTCATAAGAATATGTTTAAAAAGTGTATCATATGACTCATTTTGTTAGAAAAACGAATTTAGACACTAAAATATTATTTCGATAATCATGAAAGCTACATGATCATTTTGACACATGAAAAAATATCATTACTATTATTACTGATACAAATTTCCATAAGATATTTATTTCATCGCCCTCCGTGGTGTAATGGTTACCATGCTAACTTCGTATACCCAAGGTCGCGGGTTCAAACCCGGCGGAGGACGATGGATTTTTTCGGGCGTAAAAATCCTTCGGAAGGGAAGTAAAGCCGTGGGTCCCGTGTCGTAGATTTACGGCACGTAAAAGAACCTCAAGCCTGATAAGAGAGGCCTCTGAGCAAAATTAAGCGATCTTTCACGCACAATATAGAATGGGACGCTGAGAACCAAAGCAGTTAAAGAACGTCCATAAATAACACGCCATTTCCATTTGTAAGATATTTTATACAATGTGACATTTCCGCTATGCCTATTACACCGTGATAGGCTTTTGTATGTCAGATTCCAAAAGGATAGGATGGATTCAGAGTGATTACAGTGGGCAGCCGGAACCGAGCAGAGGGAGGAGCCACCGTGGAGGACTTACAATTATTCGTTTCTCTCACTGAGTCACTTGATACATTTCTTTAGAACTTATTTCTACTTTCTCTACTTAGGATATAATACATAGGTTGAGAAGATATTGCACTCCACCCAAAAATTCGATACCTAAATTTCAAAGACACGTTTTACTGTCCCTTTTCCGACAAAAACGTTTTAGAAAAAGGACGGCATGTGTCTGTGTGTATGTGTGTCTGTGCGTGAGTATGTGAGTACAGTAACTCAAAAACAAAAAGTCGGTAAAGTACAAAACTTTGTAATTAATTTTAGTATCTTCCGCGGATGCGACACGAAAATTTGGAGAAAAATCCTCCACGACAAATTATTCTTTAATTTTTTCAAACAATAAAAAATGTCTAACATTACGATTTGAAATATTGTATGTTAAAGATATTTAACATACATAACGGAAAATAAAATGTGCATCTTGAATTTTCTGAAAATAGCATTTGAAGCCCTAATCATTCTGGAGAACTTTTGCGTACCTGGCAAACTGTAAGAGATACACAAAAATGTAGTACACGAGAAATTCAGATCTCAATAAAACACATAATTTTATCATTTACATTTTTTTTTTTTTTTTTTTTTTGGTGGAGCTGACCAATTCCGAGATATTTCTAGTTATTGGTGTCAGTTTTAAATTACTTAAACTTTTCTCATAAGAGAATGTGTCAACTTTTGTCCACGCAGAAAACGAATTTCAATCAGTTACGAGCTTTTTAAAAGATTTGTGTTTCACTTTAACTTAGTATATTTTCTTGTTTTCCTTCTGCTTAAAACTAAGTAGTAAGACCATTTCACTTTTTTCAATTAGGATTAAGTAGCCAGACGAATAAGCTTTTAAACAATAATTTGTTACAGAAATGAAATGAAGAGACCGTCATGTGAAGGAACACATTAGATTTCTTATATAAATGTGACTTTTCTTTTGGCCGGGGAATTTTAAGAGTTTCCACCTAGCTCTGTTTAGTGAATCTCAAACATAAATTTATCAATCGTGTTGACAATATAAGATACGTTCTTCTGAAATCTTAATTTTCCAAACATAATCCTGAGATGTACGTCTGTTTAAACTGCAAAAAGAAATGATATCGGTGACAGCTTGGATCTGTTTTACATAAAACCTTTATTTATTCTGAAAGTTCGTACTAGTTTCTACATCACACAGACTTCTTAAAAGTATATACAGCTAATATAAAATTACACCCAGCTATTTACTAGAATTATTTCATTGTACATATAAGCACAGTTTCAAGTATCTGCTTTAATTACTAATATATATTTTAATCATATAAATTATACGCTAATCTTACAGCTGTGGACCAAATTACGCAATAGTTTAGTACTGTATGTAGCATTGTTAGGTGAACTTCAGCCACTTGGGCGTTGTAAATAAACCAAAACGCGTCCCAATGGTAAATAACAAAAGTTCTGCAGATACATTCAGCTCTCTAGCTAGTTTCTCTCGAAGTAATTTTATCTTAAGAATAATGCCTTGTATGAGGTATGATAACTATTCATAAACCCCAGTAACATACAGCTGCACAGATGGGGAGTACTTTGTAAGTCTTAATATATTGCTACATTGTCAGGTCGGGAAAGTGCAGCCTGAGGTTAGGAAATAATTCACAGCACTGACTGCTGGAATACGGATCTCTGTGTTCCAGTGGGCGGTCTTACAGATTTCGTTATTAACATGAGCAGGTCTTATGTGGTTCTCCTATTCCAAATTTCAGTTTCAAATCTTTGGTTCAAAAAGCTGTGAAGAAAGAGAATTAATTGCATTAGTTTATGTTTGATTACTAATCTTGTTTCTGACCGTTTTACTTTCTCTAAACGTACTATATGCATAGTGTATAGAGAATGTATTATTGCAATACACCCAAAATTCGATACACAGATTTCTCCGGAAATACAAGTTTTCAGACTCCCTGACTGAAAAAAAAAACATTTTTAGAAACATCTGTGTGTTTGTGTGTCTGTGGGAAGAATAATTCAAAACGAAAAGTTCGTTAAACACCAACTTTTGTATTTAAGTTGATTATCTTCCAAGGATATGACACGAAGATTTTCAAGAAAACTCCTCCTCCCCTAACTACCCTTTATATGGAACATTTTAGGAAAATGTTATTTGCTCAAAAAAGGCTCTAATGATTTTGATTAAAATACTTTATACGTAAGATATTTTTATAAAAATGAACTAAATACCTTGAAGAGCTCTTCATTTTGGATGAGTTTTTTAAAACTGGTAAACCATAAGAGACAGGAAAAGCTTACTACACAAAAAATGTAAATTTAAATGCATTAAAATACACAATTAACGTTATATTTCTTACGCGTAGTGTAAAGAGAAGGTATTGTAATGCAGCCAAAAATTCGAAACCGATATTTCACCGGAAATGCATGTTTGGGTCCCTCTGAATAAAAAAAACACTATTGGAGAAAGGTCCGTGTGTGGGTGTGTCAGGGGACAGCATAGCTCAAAAACAAAGGACTATCTTCTAAGGATACGACACGTCGATTTTCAGGAAAATCCCCCACCCCCAACTCCCCTTATCGTGGAACTTTTTTCGAAAAATTTTATTTTCTCAAGAATGTCTGTAACGATTTTGAATAATATATCGTATATTAAATATATTACCTGAAAAATAAAGTTATATTTTGAATTTTCTGGGGATAGCCTCTGAAGAGTATGTCTACGGGTTGTTTCAGCAAGACACGAAACAAATCATGCATTACATAAAGGCAAACATAAAAAGAAAAACCAAATACCATTTTATAATAAAAAAATCCAATAAAGAATAACTTCTAATCAAAAAATCAATAATAATACAATTTATTCTGAATGAATTTTAAAAATTTTTGCATAATTGCTAAACCGTAAGATATAGACAAAATTACCACACAAAAAATGTAGAGCTCATTAAAGTACACAATTTACATACATGGAATACACATTGCTTGTGGAGTAGATCGTTTTTTAGATATTCCAAGAAATAGATACTTGCAAGGAGGCAAGTAATAAGGCTATTTTTGCTACTTTTACTGGATTAATATGAAGTAAAAAGAAGCATCAACTTTTTAACAATAATTTATTGCAAAAATGTAGAGAAAGTCATAGGAATGGAAAACATCAGATTTCGTATGTGTATCTATCTTTGAGAGTCTGTGTGTGTTTGTGTGTGTGTGTGTGTGTGTGTGTGTGTGTCTGTGGGCAGAATAACTCAAAAACGAAAAAACCATTAAATACCAAACTTGGTAGCTTCCATGGTTGCGACAGGAAGATTTCCAAGAGAATTTTTCACACCTACAGCTACCCTTTACATGGCACATTTTTTTAATATTTTGATTTTCTCAAAAAATGGCTCTAACAATTTTCATTAAAACACCCTGTGTTTAAGAGCTGCAAGCCATATAAGATACACAAAAACTTACCGCACAAAAAATGAAGATCCAATTAAAACACCCAATTTTGTTATGTATATTTTTTTGTAAAGTTTTTTGAGATATTCCAGAATATTAGTTTAAATTTTAGCCACTTAAACTTTTCAAAAATGGGAAAACATGTTTTTTGTTTGTTTCTTCCTGAAAATGACAGAGAATGGAATTTCAATTGTTTGACATAGCGACCTGCTTTTAAAGCACGAGACCATCGCTTTAGCCTGTGCATTTTCTAATTTCCCTTCTACTTACGAGGAGCTAGTACTCAGACTAAATCTGGTTATATTTATCCTGAATAGCGTGATGTAGATAACAGATTAATCTTTTAAATAAAATGGTTTTTTGCCGAGGACATCATGAGAATGGAATTAGAATGTTTCTCTTCTACTTACAAGGGACTAAGTAATGAGAAAAATGTCTGCTAATGTTTATCTCGATTAGCATGATACAAATAGAACAATATTTGTTAGAGAGATGTAGAGAAAGTCATGTGATTGTCACATATCAGATTTTTTTTTTTAGCCTATCCGTTTTCGAGATATTCTGAATTATTGGTACCAGTTTTAAAGCACTTATACTTTTCTCGAAAGGAAAGACATCTTTCTTATTTCTCATTTGTTTTCTCCTGGCAAAAAAAGAGAATTTAATTTCAATTGTTTCACATAGTGGTCAGAATTTGAAAGGACTTGACTATCACTTTAGCCGTGCATTTCCTTATTTCCCTTCTACTTACAAGGAAATACGTAATAAGACCAATTATTCCAAGGTTTCTCTAGATTAGCATGATATAGCTAAAAGATTAATCTTTTGAATAAAAGGTTTCTTTGCGGAAAAGTTAGAGGAAGTACGTGAATTGACACCTCAGATTTTTGCTTTCTCATAACGTACTATATACATAGTGTATAGAGAGGGTATTTGCAATCCACCCAAAAATTCGATATCCTTGTGTCTGAATGTCTGTGAACAGATAACCCAAAAACGAAAATTCGTAAAATAAAAAACTTGGTATATAAACTTAGTGTCTTCCAAGAATGCAACACGAAGATTTTGAGGAAAATACCTCCACCCCAAACTTCCTTTACATAGAAAAATGTTCGATAAGTTTTATTTTCTGAAAAGTTATTCTAACGATTTTGATTAAAACACCGTACATTATATTTATACGACAAATAAAGTGTATGTCTTGAATTTTCGAGGAATAGCTTCTTAAAATCTTTTTATTCTGGATTTTGTATAACTAGTAAACCGTAAGGAGAAGACAAAAACTTATTACACAAAATATGTAGATCTGGTAGAATCACACAATTTATGTCATATATTTTTCATGGTGTTGTTCATTTTTAAGATATTCCTTGTTTTTGATTTCAGTTTTAAAATACTTAAAATTTTCACACATGGAAAATTGTACACTCATGCATAGAAATGGACTTCAACCACATGGCAACCAGCTTTTAAAATACTTGACTATCATTTTAGTCTGCTGTATTCCCTTATTTTCCTTCTAATTACAAGGAAGTAAGTAATTTCTGCTAACGTTTATCTCGATTATCATAAGTAGATACGATTTTGGTTTTCTCAAAAATTAATCTAATGATTTTGATTAAAATCTCTTATATTTAAGATATTTTGTGACAAATAAAATGTATATTTTCAATTTTCTGGGAATCGCCTCTGAAGACATGCTTATTCCGGACGAATTTTGCGGAATTTTGCATAATTAGTAAAAAAATAGATATTCAAAAGCTTACCTCACAAAAACTCTGGAGCTTATTAAAACACACAATTTATGTCATATACATTTTTTTCGTGGAGTTTACCGTTTTTGAGATATTTCTTGTTATTAGTTTCAGCTTTAAAATACTTACACTTTTCTCATATGGGAGTTTGTCAACTCCTGTCCATACAAACAAAGGAACTTTTATCACTTGGTATCCAGCTTTTAAAACATTTGACTATCGATTTATCCTAGTGCATCCCCTTATTTCCCTTCTAATTACAAGGAAGGAAGTAATAAGACCTTTTCTGCATTAAGTAAGTAGAAGAATAATCTTTTTAACAATTATTTATTGGAGCGACGTAGATAGAGAAAGTCATGTGAATGGAACACAATACATGGTCTTTTCTCCCAATAGACCTACTTTCGCTGGAAAGAAACTATATAGTTTTAAGCTAGAACATTGCCCTAAGTCTGCATTATGCCCCGCACCAATGCTACATCTGCGGATAAGACTACACTAAAGATACGAGACCACCAAGATTTTATGTGGAGAACGGAAAGTCGGCTGCATTAATTTTTCATTTCTTCAGCAATTAAAACACGAAAAACTGAAGAGAGCATTTAATTGCACATTTTAATAATTCCTTTTGTTTAAGAGACACTGATGGTGGAGTTTTGACTAAATAGCTCAACAAATCGAAAACGGCTTTTTACTTTCTCTATACGAACTATGTACATTGTGTATAGGTTAGGTGTTGCATTGCACCCAAAAAATCGATACCGAGATTTCACCCGAAATACATGTTTTGAGACTCCCTGAATACAAAAAAAAATCATTTTTAGAAAAATGACCGCGTGTGTGTCTGTCGGTGTGTATATGTGCGTGTCTGTGTGTCTGTGGGCAGCATAGCACTAAAAGGAAAAGAACGTTAAATACCAAACTTGGTATTTCAGTTCAGTATCTTCCAAGGATTCGACAAGAAGATTTTCAAGATTTGACTATCCCTACCCCCAACTACCATTCACATGGAACAATTTTCGAAAATTTTGATTTTCTAAAAAATGACTGTAACGATTTTGATTAAAACATGATATATTAATGATATATACCTGACAAATAATATGTATATCTTGAATTTTCTAGGAATAGTCTCTGAAGTATACTTTATTCTGGATGAATTTTACGGAATTTTGTGTAACTGGTAAACCGTAAGAGATAGACAAAAACTTACCACACAAAAAATGTAGATCACATTAAAATACACAATTTATGTCATATAGCTACATGTTTTCTTGGAGTTGATCGTTTTTAGATATTCCATGCTTTTTGTTTCAGCCTTAAAAACGTATACTTTTCTCATACAGGAATTTGTCAACTCCTGTCCATAAAAACAGAGGAACTTCAGTCACATAGCACCATCTTTGGTATCACTTTAATCTAGGTTACTCCCTTATTTTGCTTCTACTTACAGGGAAGCCTTTGGGAGTCTACAGAGAAGCAACATTTTGTTGTCCTCCATTTGCTTCGGGTTCTACAGCCATTTTTCTTTCTTTTTGTTTTTCTTTGCGTTTTTTTATTTGTTTTCCTATTAGTTTTTCTGTTTTTACAGACAATACACACGCACATTTACAAGAACACAAACACGCATGTCCTAAGGCGTAACTCGAACCCGCGATCCCCTACGCCACGAAGCAGCAAAGCAAGCCCTGGGAATTTGCACCATTTAAACATCGTGCAATACATCTGTTTCCTAGCATACTATTTCACTAAACAGTTTTTCTGAAACTATATTTCCACAGTTTCAAAATGTTCCAGGCGTTTCAATTTTTGTTTCAATGCACCTCAAACTTCCATAATGTGCGGTGTCTTTTGTAACACTGCATAGGCTAAATATTCTAAAACTAATAGTAATTATGCAAAATATTATATTTTTTGAAAAAATAATTATATAAACATTTTAAGAATTTTGATAATTCAGTTCTCAAAGAAATCTCTTAAAATCAGAAATTTTAAACCAATTTTGAAATTTTGGGATGCGTGGGACATTTCGTTTATGAAATATACTTACATAACAACATTTATGTAGTAATTTATATTTTGTAAAGTATTTATCCATTTGAATAAAATTAGGTATTTATATTAACATAAGAATTCCGTTGTAAAACTTTTAGAAAAATAAGAATTAAGAAATTTTAAATAACGCTCACAGTCTCTTATTTATTTTAAACACCAATATATCCAAGGAATTAAATATAATTAGTGAATCTTATAATTTATAAATATTTTTTCTTGTCAAAGTTGAGTCAATGGGAGAGAAAACCGTGTTATGGTATTTTTATTTTCGATCTACGGTGTTATTTTCGTAAATTGGGGTCTGACAGCGGACAAACTAGAAACTAAGCGGTATGTTGCCAAAGTTTGGAACACGTATTCTCTTGACATGTGCACACAACAGGATGTATTGATAAAAAGCTGCTGAATTACACTCACACGACTTTCTCTAGCTGCTCTACAAACAAACTTCTTACAAAAGATTATAATAATTTTTCTTCTTTCTACACCATGCTAATGGCGATAAACATTAGTAAAATGTTCTTATTACTTAGTTCCTTATAAGTAGTACGAAACTAAAACGGATGTGCTATGCTAAAGTGATAGTAAAATGTTTTTAAAAGTTGTCGTTATGCGATTTTTATTGCAAATCGCTTCTTTGTATGCCCAGGAGTATAAAATAAGAAAAACGGACTCTTCCTGTCTGAGAAAAGTATAAGCACTTTACAATTGAAACTAACAACAAGGAATAATTCGAAAACAGTAAACTCTACGAAAAAAAGGTGTATGACATAAATTGAGTGTTTTAACGAGATCTATAGTTTTTGTGTGGTAAGTTTAGTTGTCTTTTCGTTTTTGAGCTATGCTACCCACAGACACACACTGGGACTTTTTCTGAAAATGCTTTTTTTGGATTTAGGGGTCTTAAAACATGTATTTTCGGTGAAATCTTGGTATCGAATTTTTGGGTTGAATATAATACCTTCTCTATCCTCAATGCATATTGTACATACGGAGCTAGAGAAAGTAAAAGTATTAAGTGCTCCAATTAGAAAGTTGTTATTATGTATTTTCTTGTAGGTACAAGGGGAAAAAGATATTGCAAAAGGTTAACGATAATAAACTCTTTTATGAATGATTACTTTGTGATAAACACTAGGAAAAAGAAGATTGCGGATTTTTTATTTAATATACTTAACCAATCAAAAAATGGCGATAAGATTTTATCGAGATTTTCCCTTATTCTGAGAAGACAGATGTCCAATAATTTTAAGCTCCATGGGCCCCGAGATCATGTGAGCACCATTTCATCAATTTCATTCATCGTCTGGTTTAAAGGACGTTAAGCTACAAAAATAAATCAAGTATCTCAGAGGTAAAAGGTCGATTGTCACATTTTTACCATTTTACAATAGAAAAGAAACGTAATTTTATCTTTGAAAACAACTCATAATTCACGTATAAATTAGTTTATTTGTACTATAATTGGAATGTGATATTAAAATTGGTTACAGTTATATTTTAATACATTTTAAAGCACCTACAAAAATATATAGATTTTGATGAACTTCCATTCTAACTAACCTAAACGGCTAAAATATATTATACGTCTAGTTTTTAACTTTATTTTCTTGGGAGAGGACAGGCATGTGTTTTTGTTTGTTTGTTTGTATTTTCCCCTCAACATACCACTTACAAACTGATCCACAGTAGTTTGCGCTGGATGGGGATTTGGTGTTTGAGGGTTATCCTGGCGTCGTCTTCGGTAACGCGCGGTCGTGACCCACCTTCGAGGCTTTCGGCTTCAAGCCTCCTCGGTGAACCACCGGAAGCTCAATGGTACTGGGAGGGGTCGAAGGCGTTTCATCTGTAACTGTTAGGAACCCTGTCCACTTACATTGTCGTCATTCAGAACTGATCGTCCTTTGGACCTCTCTACTCTCATCCCCCCCCCCTAGACTAAGGCTCTACGTGCGGTGATCTATCCAAGTGTCCGGGGACTTCGTCCGTTTGTAATTCTAATCTTATTCCTTCCCTCTTTTGACTTAAGACCTATCTATGTTAGGCATCACCACCACACTTGATTTTGTGCAGAGCAAATAGGCTTGCTCCGTGCATGCAGTCAGTAAACATATGTGTTAGCAGGAATTGTCTTCCTGTCTTGTATAGTGAGTCGTGTGCCAGTTTATGTGGTAGGGATCATAAAGGTTTCTTTACACGTACTATGTACATAGTGTACATAGAAGGTATTTTATTCCACCCAAAAATTCAATACCGAAATTGTATCGGAAATACACGTTGTAGGATTCTCTGTAACCAAATAATACATGTTTAGGAAAAGCTACTTGTGTCCGTGTGTCTGTGAACACAATAACTCAAAAATGAAAAGACAGTAAAATACCAAACTTGATATTTAAGTTTAATATCTTTCAGGAATGCAACACGAAGATTATTGAGAAAAATCGCCCCACCCCAAAGTATTCTTTACATGGCTATATCAATTTTGATTAAAAGCAGCGTATTAAAGATATTTAAATAAAAAACAAAGTATATCTTGAATTTTCAGGGACTAGCCTCTGAGGTCCTGTTTATTCTGGATGCATTTTGCTGAATTTTGTATGACAAACCGTAAGAGATGGACAAAAGCTTTACTACACAAAAAAGGTAGATCTCGTTAAAGAATACAATTACATATGTATTATAGGTACTTTTTTTTGAGAAGTTATACATTTCTAAGATATTGCTTGTTATTGGCTCCAATTTGAAAATACTTAAAACTTTTCACATACGGGAATTTTTCAACTCTTGACATTGCAAAGAAACGAATTTCATCCACATGGCAACCAGCTTTTAAAATGTTTACTATCAATTTTGCCTAATTCCCTTTCTGCTTTCAAGAAAGCAAATAATAAGACCTGTTAATATTCATCTTGATTAGTATGAAGTATGAAGAATAAGTTTTTAACAATAATAATTTGATTAGTACCTTTAATATTAGGAGCACCAGATATAGCATTTCCTCGAATAAATAATATAAGCTTTTGACTTTTACCTCCTTCTATTATTCTATTAATTATTAGAAGAACTGTTGAAAGAGGAGCAGGTACAGGATGAACAGTATATCCCCCTCCCTCTTATTATTATTCATATAAAGTGACGGAGTATGAGTTAAGTTTACGGCAAAGTTCAGCATTTAGAAAATACAATTTGCAGCGTCATTAATTAACCCTACAAGTGAGTACGACATTTAGCAAGGAGAAGAATGTTTCTTTCAAATTCTATTCAATAGCAATTAATACCAATATGCTTATTCATGTTGGCTACTATAAGCTCGAAAGTTTTTTATAATTTAGTTTTCATATGTTGGCGATACAATGCGATTACAAATGTATTAAACAAGTTAAGGTATTTGTTGTTCTACATGTTAATACTTTTAAAATTGTCATTATGTTTTTAATTATGTTACCAAATCTATGAACATTTGTTCACATTCGAAGTATTGATACCAACGCAAGAGACATAATAGAACAATTGTTCTACCAATCAAAAACCTACAATAGTTGTATTAACTTATGAAAGGTGGATTACATATTACAAAAGCAAAATGACGCTTACTGCACACAGCACTGAAGGAATTATCTGCTCTTGCATTCCGCGCAGTTTGCTTTACTCAAAGAACAACCACCAGGTGGCCGCTGTTCTAAGTTATGATTCAAACAAGGTAACTAATATAGTTAATCATCTGTACTTTCATAATCTTAATAAGAAGCAAACCTGGATTCCCATATTTCTACAATTTGAAACCTCCCTGCAGAAAACAAACAACAGCAGAACACTGTACTCCACCCTCAACCAAGAGAACATACACCAACTTTGTCTTACAGTGTATTTGCGATGTGAAAACAATACCTCTGAAGATATCCCTTACAGACGGGGATGAAACGTCAAGTTCAACTATTTTAAAAAGTTAAAATGTTTTGGGCTTCAGACAACGGAAAGCTCTGAAACTCTTGTTGGTATATATTAATGAAGATAAAAAATAATATGCCTTGAAATTTTCACAAACGCACGGTATATATTTGGAAGGTTATAAATCTCTTCGTGACAGAATAGTGTTACCGGGTAAGAGATGATACAAAGTATAGAGATTCTGATGTTGACTTGCAAAATAAAAATAAAGTAAGAGCCCAGGAGGAATAAGCCAGGGAGGCAAAGAAGAGAAGGGTTGGAAAGCAGATAGACTTTATGCAATAACGATAACCATATACTACGCCCATATTCCTGATAAAGCCGTCGAGATAGTAAGGAAGGATGTGTTTCCAATATCATCTTCCTCTCTACCTTTTATTTTTTTTCCAAAGATTTTCCGAACGGCACATTATGGAGTAAGAAGCGTGCAGTGTATTAAAGGTTAACAAATTTTGATTCCAAATCCAGGTCGTAAGAAATGTATTTCGCAACAGCTGAGTTGTATCACAAGTATTGGGGCCATATATCATAGCTTGCATGTACACGATGCTAGATTAATGTTTACATATTATATATAATTTATCGTGTCCATCTCGAAACCATAGGCATTTGACGCTTTATGAATAATTATTTCACTGAGCGAAAACATCTGCCAATCTTCCAATTTGTACTGTATGATTTTATTTCTCTAATGAGAAAATTAATATTTATCTTCTTTGCAATTAAGTAATTTGCACGGAAGTAAATAATGGTGGTAATATATTTCTAATCCTCTTCACGTTCATGCCGGGATTCGTGGTGGGAAGTTACCTGCCTACCAGTGTGCTTTGTATATTTTTCTGCACATATGTGCATGAACTATTTTAAATTCTAAATTAGTATGTGTTTATTTTTGCATAAATGAAATATAATAATATTTTATAGAAAAATGGTGCTATAATTTAATTTTTCATGTGGTTTAATTACTTATTTACGTTTATTCTTTTTCACTTCGGATTGCCCTCCTAATTTATGGCTTACAAACCAATTCATTGGATCAGAAGCCTGTAGAGGAGCAAGTAAATTCTAGATCAGGCTATCCAAGGTTAAATGCGCGGTAAAGGAGTAGCGAGTTACTCATAATTCACACGGGTCTGCCTGAATATCAATATTCAATACAGCTGTGTCAGAACAACACGGCTGAATCAACTTTTGGAATGGATTAGCAGGAAGAAATGGAAATAAAATGGCCTGTTATTTATGGACGCTCTTTAACTGCTTTGGTTCTCAGCGTCCCATTCTATATTGGGCGTGAAAGATTGCTTAATTTTGCTCAGAGGCCTCTCTTATCAGGTTTGAGGTTCTTTTACGTGCCGTAAATCTACGACACGGGACCCACAAGCTTTACTTCCCTTCTGAAGGAAGCCATGCTAAGGATTTTTACGCCCGAAGAAAGCCATCGTCCTCCGCCGGGTTTCAACCCGCGACCCTGGGTATATGAAGTTAGCATGGTAACCATTACACCACGGAGGGCGACTTTAGCAGCAACAGGAAGCATTGTGGAACAGCTAGAGAAAATGGCTTGAATGGAATAGGTCAGGTTTTTGAGTTATGTCCTCTACAGATACAAAAACACATACGCTTGGGCGCGTACATAGGCAAGTATTTTTAATTTTGTTTTAATTCAAAGAGATTTAAAATGTGAATAAATATATGGAAGTTTTGGGAGAAGTATTTTTGATATCAATAATTTACAAAAATAAATAAATAAATTATTAGGCATTAACTTCACAGTGTAATGCCTTCATTATTGCATCTATGAAATTTTGGTTTAACATTTTTGCGATTAAAAAAAAAACAGAAACGTTAAGTTGCCCATGCGATGTCTATAACCCTAATTCTGCTTTTTGTTTAAATTTTACATTTTTGTACATGGCATTTATATGATGCGTCTGTTTTGATATGATTTGTATGCAAACCTGCATACATAATCTGATTTTATTATGCATTTTATAATATTTTTAATCATTTTCTTAGAAAAAAGCTAATTTATTTTGGAAAAGAAGGAAACATTTTACATCATGAACTTCATAAAACAAAAATACATTTCATTCCTTATAACGTAAACCCAAATAACCCAAATAAAATAGTTATTTTTATTTTAATTGTTATAAAGTATTAGAAAATGTCACTATCATACTTCTCTAGCAAATGTGAATGCATAAGACATGAAAATATTTAATTTTGTCTCAGAAACTTTTTTTAGAGTCCTTAGCTTTCATTTCTTTGTTAAATCAAATAATCTTGCTTCATATTTGGGATAAATAACTCTAAAATTGAAAACGTTTGGAAAGCTCAGACCCGGGTCTCTTTATATACAATTTCAAATCGCAATGAATCGGTTTAAAATATTAAAAATAAAACTATCTAGTTTGCTTAAATTGATAGACTCTTAATTGAACTACAGATAACTTTTAAGCTCACTTTATTCTGTCAGATAATGTGATTATAATGTCCCAAAGGTTATTAAATTCAATAATTTACTTATTATTAACTCAAATATATAAGAATATTAAATTCAATTTCCTTTAGTTCAACTAAATTCATTTAGGGAACCGAAAGCATTTAGTAACATTTATGAACATCAGAAAAACTGTTAGGTATCTGTAAAATATGTTATCTCTACTCTAAAACTTTGTTTTCATTCCTCGTATAGCATAAAGATATTGAAGTAATATTTTTGGACAAGCTTGACGGTATATTTAATTTTACAAGGCTGGTAACAATGTAAATTGCGTGGATTGACTCGAATAAGGTTTCCATTGTGAGGTAAATTGGATTTTTCATTACTGACTCTCTATTCTTATTCATTTGTTTTATAGAGGTATCTCAGGTGGAACAATGACTTTAGGCTGCTGTAATTTAGAATATTACTTTTTTTTACAATGGTGCCACAAGAATAATAGGAAGATTACACGCTCTGTAAATCAAAGTATATGAATGGAACGAATGAAATCAAAAACCTCAGTTACTTTTCTTGCGAGGAAAGCAGATTACATGGCACAGGTACAAGTGCTATTTTTGTGAATCTGTCTTCTGTTTTTATTAAAAACTGTATGTGTCAAGTTGAGCACGGCGTACTCAAATCATTAGACGTACCATTTCGAAATCCCATTTCGAAAAATGTTCTATCGATTGTAGTGTAAGTACACGCAAGTAAAGAATATTACACCAGTGAATAATTTTAAAGTCGAGCAGGATGACTGAGAACTCCCGGCATCAAACTACGAAGCAATTTTAACTAAAGGAATTTAGTTAAAATTTTAACTATCTTTCTCTGCACAATGAATAGGCACATAATGAAATTAATACAGATATAACCAAAGTAATAATTTTTATTGAATTATTTAGAATTAGAAAAGAAGAGAGATTAACTCTATGGAGCCAATTAGCTTAAATTTAGCTTACTTTTCTACATTTTTACATAGTACCTCTGTGTGTGTAATTCCAGAGGCCACCTATGGCCGTATGTGTATCAGCCCACAGGAGGAGAGGATGAATTGAAAGTACTATCGATGGGTGGCCGAAACCAGACCGTGGGGAAAGAGCCACCGTGGAGGGTTCCTAACCTAGTTAAAGTATTTCTTAATCTCAATGCGAGGAGCGCTAGGAGCCCACGTCCCAGGTCTGACCGAACCGGGAAAAACCTCGAGAGGTTGGCGGCGGGAATCGAACTTCGGAATGCCAGTCACAGACAATGTCTCAGCCACCTAACTTGGTACATAGTAGGTAGCAAAGGCATCGTATTCTATCGACGAATACCAAGATTTCATCGGAAATACGTGTTTTGAGGATCCCTGAATCCGAAACAATTTTAGAAACACGTCCAAAATTAGTATATTTAATTACGATTAATGGATGTTCCCAAACTCGGCTATGGAAATACCAATAGACTTTTTTTATTTTTTTTTTTATTTTTGCAGACCGTGAAACATCAGCAAAAATAACAGGTGTGGATCTGAAACTCATTCATCGATTCAAGGCAATTTTAGAAGCTATTTCCAGTGGACATAAAATAGACGTAGACAAATTATCTGCTTGTATTGCTGAATTTGCAGGTTTGTATGTTTATTTATATCCATGGCATTTTATGATGCATGGCCCAAGTATCACTGAACATTTATCGGAAGAAACAGCCGAGGCCTGCAATAAGCACTTTCGTTTATACAGGCAACCTTTGGTGAGAAATTCTCTTGAGAAAAATATAACTTTGATATAATACACAGATTTCTGGCATCTGATCCCTGATAGCGTGTAGGAGACCGAAACCAAAGCAAACCAGCAAATGTTTATCAAAAGAAACATTACGTTTTCTGCTCTCAAGTGAAGAAGTGATTAGACAGTTGCCTCAAGCTGACAACGATGTCGAAGAGGAACCTTTAATTGAAACAGACTGTTCAAATTAACAAAACTGGGATGCATTATGTAAATAATACGCTCTTGTACTTCATTTAAAATATAATAAATATACATAAATTTGTTTTATTTCATTTTATGCGGTATTTAAATACATTATTAACCTAAAATATGTTATCTGGGACCTCACACTGTAAAAAATTGAAGTTTTTAGCCAAATTTTTGCCTGAAATACCCCTATGTGCGTCGTATGCAGTTACAACTCGAGTTAAACACTAACAAAGAAGATCTATGAACTAAAGGTCTTGAGAACTATGTTTTATTTTTACTAAATACACACTCACACACATGCATACACATTTGCACTGAGACCAACCAAATATTGCATAGCTAACCTTTGACACAGGGCGAAGCCTGTCTAACTGAGAATTTCAAACTCCGCCCAACAAATTCTCTCTCTGCCTCTCTTTTTCAATTTATCTTAATAATACGCAGCTAAACCAACAACGAACAGGCAGCTGATGAAAGAAATACAATTAGTTTTTTCTTCCATTTCGTTTTGTACTGAAATAAAATAACATATAAGATTGAACATGTTTATACTTATTTATATAACTAATAAATCAATGGCGCTCAAAACTGACAGAACAAAAAAAAAATCTGATTTTTTCCATTCACATGGCTTTCTCTACATTTATGCAACAAATTATTGTTAAAAACCTTATTCTTCTATTTACTTCATGCTAATTGAGACAAAATTGTGTTTTAACGAGATCTTCATTTTTGTATAATGAGTTTTGGTGCATTTCTTGTTGATTACTAATTATGCATAACTCAGCAAAATTCATCCAGAATAAAGGAATCTTCCGAGGCCATCACCATAAATTTTAGATACTTGTATATTTTATTTGTCATGTAAATATCTTTAATATACGACATGTTAATAAAAATGGTTAGAGACATATTTGAGAAAATCAGAATATTCGAAAATTGTCCCATATAAAAGGTAGTTTGGGATGGGAGGATTTTTTAAATCTTCGTGACACATCCTTGTGAGATACTAAACTTAAATATACCAAGTTTTTTTTTTCCGAGCTAAGCTGTCCACTTTCTAATTTTTTTTATTCAGGGGGTATCATAATATGTATTTCCTCTGAAATCTCGGTATCGAATCTTTGGGTGCAAACCACTAGCTTCTCTATATACTATGTACATAGTACGTGCTACAGAAAGTAATATAGAAGTACAGATTATTATTAACATAATTGACATTAGTGCTTTGTTTGGTTATAACAGTATAGTACAAAAAACAAAACAACAAAATAAACAAAAAATAATGTATATACATACCTAGTATGCAATTATGCGGAATTTTTTAGGTTTTTTCTTCTTCTAGCTCGAACCTTTTTACTCAATATCATCATCATCATCATCATCATCATCATAAGGTTTAACTAGGTAATTCCCATATAAAAAGTCAAACAATGACGATTTGGCGTTGTAGAGAGAAATATAGAGAGGGAAGAGAGAGAGAGAGAGAGAGAGAGAGAGAGAGAAAGAGAGAAATGAAGCTGTGTATGTGGGAGACGGTTGCATACAGGTGAAATGGAGAAGGTAATGAAAATCTTCGTGTCGCTTCCTTGAAAGATATTAAACTTGAATACCAGTTTGATATTTAACGGACTTTTCGTTTTAAAGTTATGTTGTCCAAACACACACACACACAAACACACCCACACACATATATATAATGTTTTCTTCTCTAAGACTTACCCGTTATAAAAAATTTCTGTTTGTGTGTGCGTGTGTATTTGTGTATATACACACGCACACACAAACAGAAATTTTTTATAACGGGTAAGTCTTAGAGAAGAAAACATTTTACTACACATAAATCTCGTTAAAATGTATGATAGATTTGTTTTTCCTTTACTGGAATCATTAATGTGTAAGGTATTTTTTGTTATTCATTTCAAATTTAAAATCTTTATAATTTTCTCAAACTGGGAGTATCCATTCGTTTCATATATCCTTTGTTTTACTCCAGGCCATGTACAGAGTAGCGAATTTCATTGTCCTCACTTAGAGACAGCAGTTAAAAGAATTGCAGTGATTTTAGTCCAGTGTACTCCCGTATTTCCCTTTTACTTACAAGGAAGCAAGTAATAAGAGTATTTCTGCTAATGTTTATCTTGATTAGCATGAAGTAGATAGAAGAAGAAGAATCTTTTGTAAGAACAGTTTTTTGCAGAACAGGTACAGAACGTCATGTAAATATAATATCAGGCTGTGTCTCTTACATTTACTCACACACACTCTCACTAGTAGGGATTATATATATATTTTTTATTTGTGACAACTCCAATTTAAGCAGAAGCTAAAACCACGCAGTAGAAAAGGTTGAAGATTACCAAAATTTAAAATTAGGGTTTTAATGCTATTAACACTGCAACGTTTTACTTTAATTCTATACAGCTTACGTAGCTGTAGAACACTTTAAATCACGTCAAATACATAGCTACTTAAATTTCTATGAGACTGTAATAAACCGATAAGTGTTTCCAACATTAGAGAGCACATTCCACTTAAGAGAATCCTCAAAATTCTTAGAATACTAAACAAAGGTTGTACAGCTGTCTAAATAGCATAAAATCAGAAACACTGTTATTTTATCGTTATAACTCATATACGCTTTATTGGGCTTTTTACCTGACTGGACAACCATTTTCAAATTATATGGATGAAATGTATAAATATCCTTTTTAAAAACACATAAAGTGATATGCATTTTGGTAACGTGCTTAGTTGTGATATTAATAAACATAATGAACACTCATGATGAAAACTCATATTTAGCATTTATTGTCTGCTATTCATCTCTATAATATATTAATTTAATGTACAAATAAAATTATAGGATATTAATGTTTTCATTAAAATTGCATCACATGGAGTATTTTTTCAAACAGAAAAAAGAAAAGAATATCTCGAGAAAACAATTTAAAAATCTGACATACTTCATTCAGAGTACTTTCTCTCTCTGTTCTAAAAGAACTATTCTTACAAAATATTAACTTTTATCAACATCATGCCAATCAAGGTAATCATTGCCAGAAACTACTAACCACTTAATTTCTTCTAACCAGAACGGAAATTAGGGATACAGTATGTTAAGGCATTAGCCATACTTTTTAAAAGCCGTCACTATGCGCATATGATTGACATGCAATTCTCTTTCTATGGCCAGAAGTAAAATAAAACGGATGGGTGTTTCTCCCTTGAGAAAATTTCAAGTATTTTAAATTTGAAACCAACAGCAGTGAATATCTCAGAAATAGCTCTGCATAAAAGTTATTTGTGACATAAATGGTGTGTTTTAACGAGATCTACAATGTTTATGTAATATACCTACAGCCCAAACAAATTAAGAAATATTATAATATATATTTACCAAGATATTTTTAAAGAATTAGCGAATCATAAGCAATTTATAATTGTAAATATTGTTGTATTTTACCTGAGCGTTTATTTAATTGAGAATAAATGTTTATGATTTACTCGTTGCAATCCTCATGGCATTAAAAATAAACTCAGGATAAAACAAAAATCCAGACACGTTTATATTTGCTATTATGTTGCATTTTATAAAATATTATAGTAGATATGTATTGTTATGCAGATGTGTAAGCTATGTCTATTTTTTTTTTAAGAAAAAACTTTAGTCGAATTTGTGTAGTTGTTGCAGTTATGTGTAGAAAATTTCAATTATAGGAAATTTGTCTTAATAATTCTAAACTTCAATATTATTATTTATTTATTTATTTATACAGTCGTGAGTGCACCTGAAAATGTAACTCGAGCTGCAGCCCTGAACGATGATGGACGCAGTGTGCGTCTCAATGCAAATTTGATGAATGTGGCTAGAAGCACAATCCATGATGCCATAAAACGTTTAGAGAGAAATAAGAATACACTAGAAGACCGGGTTCCGATCGTCTGAGAGCTGTAAATCAACATGAAGACAGATACATGATGTTGACAGTTCTTCAGAAACGCAACCTGTCAGGTCTGACTGCAGCTCAGGAATTTGTTAACATGCATGTACGCCCAATTTCAGCCAAAACAGCTAGAAGAAAATTGAAAGCAAGTGAATTGAGTTCCAGTAGACCCGCAACTGGTCCTTGGTTGCTCAGAATTGAACGATTGGTTTTACAAATGATCGTAGAGGTTGGAGAAATGAATAGTGGAGCTGCGTTCTATTCACCGATGAGTCCCTTTTCAAACCTCATTCACCTAATGGGCGTGAAAGAATTTGGAGACGTAACGGAGAACAATTTACACAGTACTGCATTTTCGAAAAGTTATCATTTGGAGGTGGTGGAGTGATGGTTTGGGCAGGAGTTTCAGTAAAAAAAAATGGAAATGAAATAGCTCATAGGTACTCAAATAAATGCTTGACTACGCATGTTATATCATTTGACCCATTTATAGGCGATAATTTTCTTTTAATGCTGGACAATGCAGGCCCACATGTTACTCAGTGTTCAGAAATGGTCTACAGAAGTGAGAATCCATGCTTTACCATGACTAACAAGGAATCCTGACTTGACTCCTATTGAACGTGTGTGGAACGGCGGATGTTAAGACAAGACTGCATCAACCAGAAATCTTAAGGAGTTCAGGCCAGCACTTCTTGAAGAAGAGGAGCATATTTCCAAGAAGCCATTGCTAACTTGAACAAAAGTACGCTTATTAATGTAACTATTCAAGGCAAAGGAGGTAACAACTCTTATTAAAGTGTATTTTTTATGTTTAAAACACCTAAACATATCCTCACAGATAAAATTAGTCTTCTTTGCTTTACGCTGAAGATTTCTCACCACAGGTAAGTATTTGTTTCTGTTTCCTTTGACATAATATACTTTTAAGGTGCTTAATAAGACAAATGAAAGAATATAATATAGCAATAATCGAATATATAATCAAACATGTAAGTGCCCAAGTTTGTTTATACCTGAAGGTATAATAAACATAACGGCATAAATTATGGAGCTATGAGTTGTAAGAATTACATTTAAATGTTAATAATTTTCTCATGAATATTACATTATATATAAAGGTTTAATTTATAATTTAAATCATTCTAATTCCAAGATAACTACATTTTACATTGTTATTCATTTTGTTGTACATGGTAGGTGAAAGATGAAAGCAGATATAATGTACTTAGAAAGAAGTTATTGTTTTCGTCATGGATATGAAAAAAATGTTGATTTCGATGTGTTTGGACTACTACACCATTTGTATTCAATGCGTTCACGTTGCAATAAGCCCAAAATAATAAGCTTATATGCTAAAATTATTATTTGAAAACAATCCTCAAATTTGAATATCAAGGATTGTAGCATTAAGAGGAAGTGAATACAAAAAAAAAAAAAAAAAAAAAAAAACAGAAGTGCGAATTACCTATGAATTAACATGTAAATGGTGCCAACCTATTCAACGTTTAATTTTGTTGCATATGCAATAAATTACACTAGCTTCAACTAACCTGCATAGTTCATTTCAGTAGTAAATATAGCTTTCTTAAATTCTTGACTACAGGAAATGCATTCTTGTCTCAATAACGTATCAAATATACATTTACACAGAGAGTGAATGAGGCAAAAGTATACAATGAACCCATTGTCGCTACTGTAAAAGGAAACTAATAATTTTCGGCAAGCTACAATGTTGAGAGGGAAGAATTATTTCCGGCAAAGTTGGTAAACTGCTGATAAAGAAATATGCTGAACTGTTTACAACAAACTTCCAACGACAGTTGCAGAACAGTCCCATTAGTAAGTTTTGGTCTATTTCTTGTATGCAAAAATTCATCCAGAATAAAGAGGTCATCAGAGGCTATTTCCAAAAAATTAAAGACATGCATTTTATTTGTCATGTATCTTTAATATACGGTATTTTAATTAAACTATTTAGAGCCATTTTTTTTAGAAAACTTTTCAGACAATTTTCCATGCAAAGGTAGTTTGGGGGGGGGGGGTTCTTGAAAATGTTCGTGTCGCATTCTTGGAAGATGCTAAATTTAAATACCAGGTGTGGTGTTTACCAGTCTTTCAAAATTTAATTGATGCTCTTCACAGCACACATGCATATCCCTCACACACAGATACCACATACGAACCTTTTTCTAAAAATGATTTTTCTTGTATTCATAGAACCTCAAAACATATATTTCCGACGAAAAGTTGATATCAAACTATGCTTAGTAGGTTTAGAGAAAGTAAAAATATGAATCAAATTCTGTATATATGTATTACATAAACCCTTCATTAAAACTTGATATTTATCTTGTTGAATTTACGGATATTTGAAATTTCAAATGTGATTTACCTAATAGGTTGGGTTGTATTGATTGAATTGTTTCTTTTTTATACAGGCCATGTATAGGACAGGTAGCTGGATAGGTAGAGTCAGATTGAATACTTCAATGCCGTAGCCGGGATTTGAACCACGGATCTCCCGGTCTATGGCCGGTTGCTCTACCACTGAGCTACCATGGCAACATACCGGCAGAGCATTGAATTTCTCAACTGACACGCATGTTTCCCGGTAAACCACAAGGTGACATCAAATTATTTTGAGATGACAGCCCCAATAGCGACTTGCAATCTTTCAAGTACTTTAAGTCCCAGGGCCATAGCATAGCCAATTAGTATGGTCAATTAGTATTGATTTTATTCTTTTTTCACACAGGCCGTGTGTAGGACAGGAGTAGGATAGAGTCAGACCGGGAGATCCGTGGTTCAAATCCCGGCCTTGGTATTGAATTTTTCAGTCTGATTCTACCTATCCGTCTCCTGTCCTACATACGACCTATGTGGAAAAACAAATAAGTACTAATTGACCATAATAGTTGGCTATACTATGAATCCTCGGACTTAGTTTACAGCATTGTAAGTCGCCATAGGGGTATAATTTAAGATTACAGTTTGACTGCCTCCGTGGTCGAGTGGTCAGCGAGCTGACTTCTCACCCGGAAGTCCTGGGTTCGATTCCCGGCTGGGTCGGGGAATTTTTCTTTAACCAGATTTATTCCTATCCCCACAGAGTCTGGAAGTATGAATGTGAGAGGGAATGTGCGTGTGTATTAGTAATATAATAAGGATTAACCTAATGTTCTAACCTACAGTAATACGAGTTGTTTCACAAGTGAAGGCCCCCGATATGACCATTGTAGTTAAAGGGGGACAATATATAAAAAACAAAAAAGATTACATTTTGGTTTACCGGGAAGCTGCGAGATAGTTGAGAAATTCAATGCTATGCCGGCATGTTGCCATGGTAGCTCAGTGGTAGAGTAACCTGCTAGAGACCGGGAGACAGTGAATTTGCCAACTGTTATGGTCAATTAGTATTGATTTAATTGTTTTTTTCACACAGGTCGTGTGTAGAATTCTAGCTAATTCAGCTATTGATATTATTCTCCATGATACTTATTATGTAGTTGCCCATTTCCATTATGTACTTTCTATAGGAGGTTAGGTCTCTTAAATATATCAAGAAACCATGTTTTTAATAAACAGGTGAGCAAAATATTTAGGACAGGAGTGGGATGGACAGAGTCAGACCGGGAGATCCGTGGTTCAAATCCCGGCTATGACATTGCATTTTTCTGACTCTACCTATCCAGCTTGGGTTGTGTTCATAAATATAGTGCATTTCTAAAATGTAATAAATCAAATTCCATAATTCTAAAACGATTTCATGCAGTGGTGGTTGTATAAACATAATATGTATGACTTTATATGTTAGAACTAGACAATGTTAACATGGGAGGGCTATTATCTGCCCTCAATGAGCTCCCCTACTGGAAGTAAGCGGGTATAGCCCACAGGAAACGGCTCTGGTTTCGAGATTAACATTTCATTTCCTTTAAACAGCCCGCACATTGTGGCGTACGCTGTTTGAATAATCTTGCTTTCCTCCGGATGTAACAGGTGCCGAGGTTTCAGGGGTTGCTTAATGAAACGCTTTTGTTTACTCAGCACCTGTCATCCACATCTCCTCATTAAGTTAATATACAACACTACCAATACGAAAACATATGCTTCCGTGCACAATAACCTTTTATATTACTAGTAATGCTTTGCTTAAGTCTGGACAAAAGGGTTGAACTAAAAAAAAAATCTGATGTGTTCTCTACATCTCTGCAACAAATTATTGTTACAGAGCTCATGCTTCTATTCTTCATGCTAAGTGAGAAAAATTAGCAGAAATAGACGTATTACTTGCTTCCTTATAAATAGAAGCGAAAAAAGGGAGTACCATAGCTTAAAGTGATAGTCGAAAGTTGGTTGATATATGACTGAAGTTCCTTTGTATGTATGGACAGGAGTAAACAAATTCCTGTATGACAAAAGTATAAGTTTTTCAAGGATGAACCCAAAAGCAAAGAATAATCAAAAACAGTCAACTCCACGCAAAAATGTATATACAAATTGTGTGTGTTAATGTGCTCTACATTTTTTGTTTGGTAAGTTTTTGTCTATCTCTTACGGTTTACTAGTTACACAAAATCCCGTAAAATTCATCCAGAACAAAGTAGACTTCTAAGGGTATTCCCAGAAAATTCAAGATATACCTATTACGAGTATTTGTTAGGTATATATCTTTAATATACGATATTGTAATCAGTCATTCTTTGGAAATAAAATTTTCGAAAATTTTTCCATGTGAAGGGTAGTTGAGTGTGGGGGGATTTTCTTGAAAATCTTCGTGTCGCATCCTTGCAAGATACTGAACTTAAATTCCAAGTTTGGTATTTAACGGTCTTTTCGTTTTTGAGCTATGCTGCCCATAGACACACACACACACACGCACACACACATACACACAGACAGACAGTCTGACAGACACACATGGACATTTTTATAAAAATGTTTTTTTTGGATTCAGGTAGTCTCAAAACATGTATTTCCGGTGAAATCTGTATCGAATTTCTGGGTGCAATGCAAATATTTTCTCTATACACTATGTACATAATACGTAAAGAGAAAGTAAAAAGCTGATATGTTCTCTACCTAATCTGCAAACACACTTCTTAAATAAGATGATTCTTCTTTCAACACAATACTAATGAAGATAAACATCAGCAGAATGTTCTTATTATTTAATCCTTATAAGTAGAAGGGAACTAAAGAAATACGCTATGCTAAAGTGATAATTAAATGTTTTAAAAGCTGTCGTTACGCGATTGTCATTGCAAATCACTTCTTTGCTTGGCCAGGAGTAGAACAAAAGAAAAACAGATGCTTCCGGTCTGAGAAAAGTATAAGTACTTTACAGTTTAAACTAATAACGAAGAATACCATGGAAACGGTTACCTCCACAACAAAAACGTAAATTGTATGTTTTGACGAGATCAACATTTTTTGTGTGGTAAGTTTTTGTCCATCTCTTACGGTTTAGCAGTTATGCAAAATACCGTAAAATTCATCAATAATAAAGTACTCTTCAGAAGTTGTTCACAGAAAATTCAAGATACACAGCTTATTTGCAGTAAAAATATCTTTAATATACCGTATTTTAATCAAAATCGCTGCAGCCATTTTTGAGAAAATCCAAATTTTCGAAATTTTTTCCATGTAAAGGGTGGTTTGATGTGGGGGGATTTTTCTCAAAATTTTCACGCCGCATTCTCGGAAGATATTAAACTTACTTACCAAGTTTGATATTTTACCAACTTTTCGCTCTTGAGTTATCGTGTTCACAGCCACCGGATACATACACACATGGACCTTTTTCTGAAAATCCTTCTTTTTTTTTATTTCTTTTTTTAAGATACAGGGAACCCTAATTAAGGTGTATTTACGGTGAAATCTCGGTATCGAGATATTGTTAAACATCGAATTCTTCTATCTGTTGTATGATAATCGACATAAAAATTAGCAGAAATTGTCTTATTTACTTACTTCCTTGCAAGTGGAAGGAAAATAACGATTGTCAAATCTTTCATAAGCTAGTTGTCATGTGCTTGAAATCCATTGCTAAGAGTTTACAAGTTTTCGTGAGGGAGAAGTTTGTGTTTTAAACCTAAAAAAATAACTTGAAATGTCTCAAAAATTGTAAATTCCACGAGAAAAACCTATGTGACATAAATGTTGTGTTTTAACGTGATCTACATGTTTTTGTCTATGTCTTACGTTTTACCAGTAATGCAAAATTCATCCAGAATAAGCAGTCTTCAGATGCTATTCCCAAAACATTCAAGATATATATTTTGTTTGTGATGTAGATTACTTTAATCAAAATCTATAGAGCCATTTTTAAGAAAAACAACTTGTTTTCAAAATTTTTTCCATGTAAATGGTAGTTTGGAGTGGGGGGATTTTTCTCACAATCTTTGTGTCGCATCCCTGGAAGATACTAAACTTAATCGATATAAAAGTTAATAAAATGGAGCTATTACTTAGTTCTTTATAAATATAAGGGAACTATGGAAATACATTAGATTAAAGCGATAGTCAAATATTTTGAAAGCTATGCGATTGTCATTGAAATTCATTTGGACAGGAGTAAAAAAAAAAAAAAAAGAAACACGGACAACTCTTGTTTGAGAAAAGTATAAGTATTTTAAAAAATAAAACCAATAACAAGGCATATCTCGGAAATGGTTAGCTCCACAGTAAAAATGTATAGGAGATAAATTGTGTATTTGACGGTATCTCCATTTTCTGTGTGGAAAATTTTGTCTATCTCGTACGGTTTATCAGTTATGTAATTCCAAATGGAGAAGTCTTCATAGCCCACTCCCAGGAAATCCAAAATAAACAATTTATTTGTCATGTAAATAGTTTTATATACTGTATTTTTATCCAAAACCATTAGAAGTATGTTTGAAAAAATAAAATTGTCGTAAGTTTTTCCATGTAAGCATGGGTTGGGAGGGATTTTCTTGAAAATCTTTGTAGTGCATCCTTGGGAAATACTCAACTTAAATCCAAGTTTGGTGTTAAACGGACTCTTCGTTTGAGAGCGACTACGCACAGAAACACGCGCGCGCATACACACATACACAAACTGAAAAAGAGACGAACCGTTTTCTAAAATACTTTTTATGTGCTTATATATATTTCCGGAGAAATCTTAGTATTAATTTTTGGTGGAATACAATATCTTCTCTACCTAATATGTATATAGTATTTACGTGCTAGAGAAAGCAATATAGTATTGCAAATGCCACGAATAGTGTTAAATAATGTTACAAAGTATATGCTATTCTAGTTACTTTAGAACACGCAGTTTACATGTTTTTTATCCGCTCAATAAGTAACACATTCTAACGTAACATTTACCAAAAAGAAAAAAAAATAGATAAATAAATTTAGTTTTAAAAATTGGACGTGTTAATTAACTTGTTCTACAACAACTTATTCCTATAAAAGCTTATTCTTCTATAATTCTACTTCACATGCTAATCAAGATGAAGGTAAGACAAAGGCTAACAGAAATATCCTTGTTATTTAATTCCCTGTAGGTACAAGAGAAATAAGTCATATATTTTAAATTTGGTCGTTAAGCGATAACGTATACCAATAGCAAGGAACATCTCGGACACGATTAACTCCGCATAATATATTATGTAAATATCGTGTGTTTTAACCATATCTAAATGTTCTATGTTCTTTTGTCTTTCTCTTACGGATGTACCAGTTACACAAAAGTCCTCCTAAATGAAGATGGCTTCACAGAGTATTTTCAGAAAATTCTAGATATACATTTAATTTGCATGTATATGTGAACATTTAGTCAACATAGAGTCATATTTAAAACATCAAAAATTTCGTAAAATCTTCCATATATAATGTAGTTTGAGGTGTGGGGGATTTGATTTAAAAATTGTTGTGCCATAATCTTGAAAGAATCTTTAAATATCAAGTTTGTATCTAACCGAATTTCCATTTTTGAGTTATGCTGTTCACAGACATAAACACACAGAAGTTTTATAGTTATTTTTGTAATCAAAACATTTATTCTCTATAAAAATTTAATAATGCGTTCTTGGGTGGAATTCAATACCATCTCCACCTACAATGTATACCTACGAACGGAAATGTGCCGATACTGTTAATGTTTTTCTTTGTTTAATATTGTAGGAACCCTTTCACAATCCGTGTTCCACACCAGCCCTGGGTTTGCCAATATCCAATTGGTTTGTATTCAAGTCGGACAACAATGACCGATTAACAAAGGGTGACGCCAAGGTGAATAGTGCAAACGAAAGGGCAAGAAAACAATTTGACCCGAGTGGAACGATTGTCAACACCGCCTCCTGGCAGAATGGATGTTGTTATAAGTAACGGGTGTCATGGATTAATTATTAGAATATTAACTTACTTACTTTCATAATCGTCTTTGTGTTTTCTTCCTTGTTTGTTTACCATTCGGTATATTTTTGAATATGATGCTTAATTTACAACCACTTAATTTGTAATGAAATGACATGATTTTAAATAAATATGTGTAATGTGATATTAATACACATTTAATAAAATAGATAAATTTGTTTCATTCTTCGTCCCCTTTCACCGAAAAATACGCAAATTTCGAAAAACATTGGATCTTGCTTATGCTCCTGGAACTGAGGGGCTTCTCACCTAGACGGTCTGGGTTCGATCCCAATGTGAGATTTGTGGTGGACAAAGCGGCGCTGGGGCGGGTTTTCTCCGGGCACTCCGGTTTCCCTCGCCATCTCATTCCACCGGTGCTCCACATCATTCATGTATCATCAGTGTCACCGCCTGCGGTGCCATAAGTAGTTAAAGCGGGCGTTAAACACTACCAAAAATAATGAGGGCATTCACCTACCAACTTAAAGAGCTGTTCCTCATATCGGCACATTTCCGTGCACCGGACTGTACATTGTACGCAGTAGAGAAAGCAAAAATATAAAACTTAAGCTTATATCCAGGTTCCTCAAATTCTATCCTCTTTAGAAAGTAAAATGTTGGGCTAAATCGCAAGTATTTCCTATGTAAGTGAAACTAGGTCAGAGGCACGTATAGCATTAGGAAAACAAACAGAAGATACTCCTTTTTTGCATGATTTAGATGTACTTGTGACCACAGCCCGCCTCTACCATATTCGCGTAGAACGTCACTCCCTCCATATTCTCCACTGTCGCTGTTCAAGACTTGCTTGAATATTTATGAGTTTTCCCTGGAACGGGGCAGCCCATACTAAGTTCGTTGGAGACGCGGTTGGTAGTGTTAGCGTACAAAGAGGGTAGACGTACGTGTTACACGATGAGCTGGGACTACTTGTCCAACCTAACCTCTAAAGAAAAATGTAAGATGCTGCGAAGGTCACAAGGGATGAGGGATTGCGGCAGTTGCGGAAGGGCTAGGTGAGGCAAGTGTAGAAGCTTGCTTAATGAAAGATTAATTGACGTCGACTCCCATTATTCCTAGCAATCTGGTAACCAAAGTGAGCATCCCTGTGCCAACCGGACTTTGTTGTCGGAAAGGCATGAAGAGGAAGAGGCTTTGAGAAGGGATCAAGTTTCAGGGACGGTTTGACAGACTTTGCACACAACAGGATCTGAGAAGAAAATTGTAGCAGAAGGCTGGTCAAGTAAGCGCAAGCTGTATTGGATTAAGCACAAATGAATATTGATGCGTGCAGATGAAGGAAGACATAACCTTAACAAGCCATTGTAGACGAACGACTTAAGAGCCATGTTTCAAAATTCATTCTGATAATATATACGGCATGTTAAGGCTATAAGTGCAGATAGTTATATTGGCAATTAAAATAGTGTAATGAACAGCTTGACACATTATTTGTTTCTTTCGCGGACTTATAATTTTAATTATTAACTCTTTAATACTCCCGTCGGGCCAGGCATTTCTTTCCCCTATATTCGTTAACACGTGGCATTGTAAAAGTTGCCAGTGGGGTATAATTCCTTATGTAGAACACACTCTCTAGAATAGTGTAATGAACAACTTTACACCAATATTTGTTTCTTTTGCGGACTTATAAATTTAATTATTAACCCTTTAGTACTCACGTTGGCTCAGGATGGCCAAACTGCACTTCTTTCCTCTATATATTTTGACTCGTGGCATTATAAAAGTTGCCAGAGGTGTATAATTTCTTAAATTCTTGAGATGTTTGAAATTGCCTGGTAGATGCATAGTTGGTAGTACTATTTTAGGACAGTTGCTGATAAAAGTAGGGCTTTTATCAGATGTCAGTAATGTTAGAAGTGTAAAATTCTGTCACTTAATGTTATAAAATTATAATATTCCAATGTAGCCAACTTTGGTTTCTTGCGAAATGTATCCACGGCCTCATTCAAGTAGGTCGTGAATCTGAACTTATAGAATATTTGTATCCATCCATAAAATGATGAATGATATGAATGTCGTCAATATGGAGTGCTGTTGTGAAAGATGTAACCTATTAATAAATTAAAATGTTATTACATGATTTTCACCATTTTATTTCTTTTAGTGCATTCGTTATATAGGATTTTGAAGTTCTATAACTCATCATGTTGTCAACACTCATGCTACGAAACGGAACAACTGAACATCGCAGCACTTTAAGCGTTGCCGTGAAATAGGCTATATGCCTAATCTATAAATATTCTATATTACATAAGTATACAGAACTGTCCAAAATATAGTGTCTTCAAAACAATGTTAAGCTGTGAGCAGAAACATAGCTCTCTTTTTTCCACTTGTAATATTCCGTTGTGAGCCATATGACCCGACGCGAGTACTAAAGAGTTAACAATTAAAATTATAAGTCCGCAAAATATACAAATATTGGTGTAAAGTTGCTCATTACGCTATTCTAGAGAGTGTAGTTTATATAAGAAATGATATGGAGTACACTCCAGAATACGTTTTTCCGTATGACGAAAGACCCAGCAGAAACCAGCAAGGTAATTTCTCGTGTTTGCATAAATGTGCATGGAAGAGCATTATTACTTTCTCTAAGCATAATATGTATATTTTTAGTAGAGTAGGTGTGATGTCGAGGTTTTTATGGAAATATGTTTTGAGATCCCTGAGTACAAAAAATTAGAAAAAAATGTCTATTCTTGTGTGTGTGTGTGTGTGTGTGTGTGTGTGTGTGTGTGTGTGTTGGTTTGCAAACAAAAGCTAAACAAAATCGGTTGAGTAAAAATTCAGATTTCCTCAAAAATAGATCTAACAATTTTGATTAAAGTATCATATATTAAAGCTATTTACATAACAAATAAAATGTATATTTTGAATTTTATGACAATAGCCATATACTTTCATGGCCTGCACTTTTTCTTCTCTATACGTATTATGTACACAGTGTATAGAGAAGGTATTGCACTCCACCCAAAAATTCGACACCGAGATTTCATCAGTAATGTATGTTTTAGGGTCCCCTTTATCTAAATAAAGCATTTTCGGAAAAAGGTCCGTGCGTGTGTGATTGTGTGTGTGTGTGTGTGGTTGTGTGTGTGTGTATCGTGTGTCCGTGTAACTGTGAACACGATAACTCAAAAACGAAAAGTCGGTAAAATACCACACTTGGTATTTAAGTTTAGTATCCTCCTGGGATGCGACACGAAGATTTTGAGAAAAATCCTCCCACCCCCAACTACCCTTTACATGGAACTTTTTTCGAAAATTTTGATTTTCTCAAAAATCGCTCTAACAATTTTGATTAAAGTATCGTATATTAAAGCTATTTACCTGACAAAGAAAATGTATATCTTGAATTTTCTGGGAATAGCTTCTGAAAAGTAGGTACTTTATTCTGGATGAATTTTACGGAATTTTGAATAACTGCTAAACCACAAGAGATGGACAAAAACTTACTACAGAAAAAATGTAGAGCACGTTAAAACACACAATTTATGTTATATACATGTTTTTTCATGGAGTTCTTTTTTTTTTGAGACATTCCTTGTTTTTGGTTTCTGTTATGAAAAAAATATTTATCTCACACAGGAATTTGTCAACTGCTGTCCATACAAACAAAGGAAATTCAGTGACATAGCAACCAGCTTTTGACTATCATTTTAACCTATGGTACTCCCTTATTTCGGTTCTACTTACAAGGAAGCAAGTAATAAGACTATTTCTGCTAATTTTTTGTCGATTAGCATGAAATAAATAGAAGCATAAGCTTTTAAACAATTTGATGCAGAGGTGTAGAGAAAGCCATAAGATTTTTATACGTTTGACGATCACTTGATGTAGCCCTCGATGTCTTTTTCTTCAATTTATAACTTACATCTTATTACTTATCGTATTAGTTTTCTCTGATTAAAGTGCTATGTTATATAATTTAGATATCATCACAAATGTATGCACTAATATCTGTAAATTGTCTTCAGAACCTGCTATGACCATTAAATCGTCTGCATAGCCTATTATATTTATCTGGTTATTACCTATTGCATTGTTTTTATACTGCTAATTAATTTATCCACTATTATGTTGAAAACTACTGAACTTAAAGGATTGCCCTGACGTATTACAACTTCACATTTTGTTTTTCTTTTAATCTGATCTACTCTTATTTTAATTTTAATATTCTCAAACATGGCCTAAATGATTTCAATAAATTTCTTAGGCACTAGTTTATTTCCTAATGTTGTAATAAGATTTTGTAATCTAACTTGATCGAATGCCTTTTTGCCTTTTCTAGCATATATGTATGTAGTGTACATAGTGGCTAGAGAAGGTTTGTCTTCCACCCAAAAATTCGATGTTGCTATTTCAAGATATAAGTTTTGAGGTCTCCTGATTGCAAAAAAACATTTTAGAGAAAGGTCGAGTTTGTGTGTCTGCGGACAGGACAGGACAAAACTAAAATACCTTTAAATACCAAATTTGGTGTTTATGTTCAGTATCTTTCAAGAATGCGATACGAAGATTTTCAAAAGAATCCTCTCCCCCAAACTACCCTTTATATGTTTGTTCTTTTTAATTTTGTTTTTCTCAAATATGGCTCTAACGATTTTTATTAAAATACCGTATATTAAAGATGTTTACATCACAACCAAAAAATATATACATATATTATATTGAATTTTCTGTGAATCACCTCCGAAGACCTCTTTGTTCTGGAAGAATTTTGCTGAATTTCACATAACTGGTAAATCGTAAGACATAGACAAAAACTGACTGTACAAAAAGGTAGATATAATTAAAACACTCAATTTATATCATAAACTTTTTTCATGAAGAGAGATTCTTTTCAAGATATTCCTTGTTATAGGTTTCAATTTTAAATAGCATAAAGCTTCTCAAACAGAAAATCATCTTTCTTCTCGTCGCTCTTATTTTGCTGCTGGCATGCAAAGCAAACCGAAATTCAATTGTTTCACACATTGACCAGGTTTTAAAAGATTTGACAAACGCTTTAGCCTATTCACAAAGAGGTAAGTAATAAGACCAATTCTGCTCATGTTTATCTCGATGAACACCATGTAGAGATAAACAAAACAAAAATCATGTTTAAGAAAAGTAGTGGTATAAAACACATTTCAAGCCTTAAAAGCCTTGATGAATTATTTTGATGCTCACACCGACAGTGTAGGTGTTTGCGTGTTGATTGTATACATTTTCCTTTGTTTCTCACCCACGCAGTTACGCAGCTGCCATCACATTATCTGACTTTTCCTTCAACTTAAGGATCCGCTGTCATCAGTTATCCAAATTTCGCATCACACCTTTCACAAGTTGAGGGAAGGCAAACAGAAAATTGAGAGACGAAGGATTTGGTGACGTGACCCTACTTAAGTTCTACCTTAAAATTAAATGATTTTATGAAACCATTGCCAGGGTCCCTATCTTGGGAAAGCCCGAGAAGACAACAGAGCTAAGTGGATAATTGGCACCGCCAAACAGCGGTTTCAGACAGTCAGGTGTGACTATTTCCATTATTAATGAGGACCTTCCTGCAACTAGACTTGCACGGGACAGCATAATGACAACATGAGCTTTACATGTCTTCACAAAAATTACACCGTTTCTTGAGAAAGCCTAACATAATTGGAGTGTATTGTTCTCAGCCCGAAGTAAAGGATGTTATCAGGTGGAAAGTAAACTATGAGAAGTAACACCTGCTCTAAAACAACATGCTTCAGGTATGGACGGAAACTGACTATTAAATTGTCCAACAATGTATTTTCTATTATTTGTAAGTCAACAATAATTTAGAGAAGCTAGGTGCGCTGTCTTACAATTTCTTTTCACTTTTACTTTCTCTACATGTACTATGAACATAGTATATAGAGAAGATATTCGATTGCACTAAAAATTTTGATGCGAGATTTCACCGGAAATCACCTGAATAAAAAAAAAAAAAAAAAAAAATCTGATGTATTGAATTGAATTGAAATTCATGTAACAAGCCAATGGTACATGGATTTACACGTCAGTATAATAAGAAGAACACAGTAAAATACATAATTGATAACATGGTAAAATACATAACTAATAACATTTTAAAAACTTGTAACTTAAAACCTCTTTCACTGAATAGAAACATTGAGTCATTAAAAATCGTTTTACGTTTTGCTTAAAACTGTTGTAAGGCAATTTTTGTATAGTAAGCGGTAACTTATTAAAAAGCATGACGCTAGAATATGCAGGTGACTTCATATTTTGTGATTTTCGATGGATAATAAATATGCATTTCGTGTGTTGTAATTATGAGAATCTGAATTTTTGTAAAATAATTTCTCATTTGATTTTAAAAAGAGTAAGCTCTAAAAATATAAATTTTCAAAATTTTATATTGCATAAAATAAGGTTTACAGGAGTCCATACTCTTTAACTTAAAGATGGTGCGTAGAATTCTTTTCTGTGCGATAAATATCCTATATGCGTTAGTAGAGTTGCCCCATAGGAACACGGCATAACTAAGATATGCAAAAACAAGAGAGTAGTGTATAGAGATCAGTGTTTTGTGTCAAGCATATCTCTAATTTGCAATATGGCAACATTTGCACAACATAGTTTGTTGGCAATAAAGTCAGAATGTTCATTCCAGGTTAATAAATTATCCATATATATTCCAAGAAATTTAGAACTTGGTCACTCTGGATCAATTTATTCTCAAATTGTACATTTAGAGTAGTATCAACTAATTTAGTTGTGACTTTTAGAAACACAGTTTTTTCAATATTAGCCATTAGTTTATTATTACGACACCACAATTTAACCTGAGAGATAGCTACTTTGATTTTGTCTAATAAAGCGGCATATACATCAGAACAAACAGTAATAGAGGTGTCATCAGCATAAATTAAAACTTTTCTCACATCTATATATTCTGATAAATCATTTATATATAATAAAAATAATAAAGTGCCGAATATTGAGCCCTGTGGGACTCCCATACGCATATAGAAATTATCAGAAATATGTCATTAACTTTTATGCAAATCCTACGATTGAATAGATATGATTTTAAAAAGTTTAAGAAACAGCCTTTGAACCCTAAGGCTTCTAACTTTAAAGTAATATAGTTAATATCCAAACTATCGAAGGCCTTAGATAAGTCAAAATATAATACGGCTACATATTTACCTTCATCAAGGTTTTTATATACATAGTTGTAAAGTTCATATAAGGCAGTTTCCGTTGATTTTCCAGGAAGAAAGCCATGTTGATCTGGAGTAGTTAAATCAAATTTCAATATAAAATCAAGCATTCTATTGTACAAAATACGTTCGAATATCTTGGAAATTCTGCTCAATAAGGATATAGGTGTGTAATTCTCTACATTACTGCCATCGTCTTTTTTATATACGTATGATAACTATATATAAGTGTAACTTTCACATTCACATGACTTTCCCTACATCTCTGTAATAAATATTGTTAAAAAGCTTATGCTTCTATTTATTTCATGCTAATCGAGAAAAAAGTTAACAGAAATAGTCTTATTACTGGCATCCTTGTAAGTAGAAGTGAAACAAGGGAGTACCACAGGTTAAAGTGATAGTCATAAGCTGGTTGCTAAGTGACTGAAATTCCTTTGTTTGTATGGACAGGAGTTGACGAATTCCTGTATGAGAAAAGTATAAGTTTTTCAAAGCGGAAACGAAAAACAAGGAATATCTAAAAAACGAACAACTCCACGAAAAAATGTATATTACATAAATTGTGTGTTTTAAAGCGCTCTTTATTTTTTGTGAGATAAGTTTTTCCATCTCTTACGGTTTAGCAGTTATGCAAAGTTCCGTAAAATTCATCCAGAATAAAGTAGTCTTCAGAAGTTATTCCTAGAAAATTCAAGGTATACATTTTATTTGTAAGGTAAATATCTTTAATAGAAGATATTTACCTTACAAATAAGAGTACTTTATTCTGGATGAATTTTACGGAATTTTGAATAACTGCTAAACCGTAAGAGATGGACAAAAACTTACTACAGAAAAAATGTAGAGCACATTAAAACACACAATTTATGTTATATATATTTTTTTCGTGGGGTTCATCGTTTTTGAGACATCCCTTGTTTTTGGTTTCTGTATACTTTTCTTATACAGGAATTTGTCAACTCCTATCCATACAAAGGAACTTCAGTCACATAGCAACCAGGTTTTGACTATCATTTTAATCTTTGGTAATCACTTATTTCGCTTCTACTTACAAGGAAGCAAGTAATAAGACTATTTATGCTAATTTTTTCTGATTAGCGTAAAGTAAATAGAAGTATAAGCTTTTTAAGAATAATATGTTGCAGGAATATAGAGAAAGTCATGTGAATGGTACACATCAGATTTTTCAGTTAATGCATTTCACGTGCTTGTTTAATAGTTAAGACGGTGTAGCGAACAAAAGTGAAAGTTTTATGTGGGCTCAAAGGAGGAGTCATAAGTTATTAAAAATATTCATAACTCCACGTATAGAAGGGTCGCGCTTGCACGGAAACTGACTAATGCATAGTGCATTAGATGGCACACAGAAGTAGGATAGGTGATGCTTATCACATAATAAGTTAAAATTATATTCATTTGCCCAAGAGGGCATACAAGTGCGGCAAGGTTGAAATGCTGCCTTTTTTAATAAAAGGAAACCGTGCTATGATAATAACAGTTTTGCATGCATAATGCATCAAAGAAGGTTTATTTATTCTGCTTGCTTTATAATAGTGTTGTGATGGTATATATTTATTTTGTGTCACACAGGGGCAAATGAAGGCCGATAATGCAGTGAGCGGAATGAATATATTTTTAAGGGGTATCAGAACTGAACGAAATCACATACACTGAGATTATGATAATTAAAGAATAGAAAAATAATAAAACCGTGAATATAGCCTAGAAATTTCTAGTGGTTACCTCTCATAAACACAAGCTATCTAAATCTATTGCTTTAGAGAAAGTTAATATTGACATGTCAATGCATATGTTAAGTTTGTAAAATCTAGTATAATGTTACCTGTCTAGTTAATATTAATGTAAACAAAATATAAGATCGTGAAGAAACGAAAAGAAATTAACCTTAAAACTTACATTTTACTTTCTCCAGCGCGTATGTACAAAATACATAACAGGTAGGGAAGTTATATTCTACGTTCCATACCGATATTCCACAGGAAATACATGTTTTGAAGCCTTCTGAATCCATAAAAACCCTTTTTAGAATAAGGTCTATGTGTGTGTGTGTGTTTGTGTGTGTGTGTGTGCGGTCACCATATCCCAAAAACGAAATGTCCGTTAAAGACCAAACTAGTTATTTAAGTTATGTATCTCTCAAGAATGCGACACAAAATTTTCAAGGAAATACCTCCTCCCAAAACTATCCTTTACATGGAAGAATATCAAAAATTTTGATTTTCCGAAAAGTGGCTCTGTAGAGTTTGATAAAAATACCGTAATTAATTATGTTTACATGGAAATAAAGTTTAGATCTAGAATATCTTGGAAATAACATCTGCAGTCTTCTTCAATCTGAATGGCTTTTGCATGACTAGTAAACTGTAAGAGATAGATAAGACTTACTATACAAAGAAATTTAGATTTCATCAAAACACACAATTTATGTCCTATAGTTTTGTTATGGAGCTAAGCATTTCCGAGATATTCTTTTTATTGATTTCCATTTTAAAATAGTTAACTTTTTTTTCAAACAGGGGCTTTTCGTTCCTATTTCTTTTGTTTTACCAGTGGACAAGCAAAGGAAAACGAATTTGAATGACAATCACATGGTGACCAGTTTTAAATACTTGGTTATCGCTTTGGCTTAGCGTATTCCCTTATTTGCTTTCTACATATAAAGAATTAAGTAATAAGACCTTCCTACTAATGTTTAACAGGAGCATTATGAAGTAGAGACTGGAACAATATTTATAAGAAGTTTGTTTGCTAAGCAGGTAGTGAATGGAACATTTATTTTATTTACTGATTATAGAAAGCATCTGATAAAGTTAAAAGATCAAAACTATGAGAAGTACTATTTGAGAAAGGATCCCCTCCGTAAATAATAATAGAAATGCACAGTCTGTTTGTATTTGAGTTGATAAATGGAATGGTCCAAATAAACAATTTGGAGAAACTGGAGAAAGTTTTTATCAGACTATCATCCACTCTTTTTAATATATAAAATGGCAATGTGGTAAAATGGCACAGTAATTTTATTACTAATGGATTACCTATAAAATGTTTATTGTTTGCAGATGACTATTGATGATGCCTAACTTAGAGAATCATCTACAGATGGCTACACATAAGCTATACAAAATAACAAAAGAATATAACCTTAAAGTTTCTCAAAGTAAAACTAAAACAATGGCATTTATAGAATCCTGCAGCATAAAATATAAAATATGTTCCTTTCGTAATCGGCTTACCCTCTCCGTATTTGTACGACTGACAACCGCCTAGTACCTACAAGCCAATGCCTTGGGGTCAGAAGGCTGTCGGGGAGTCTACGGCACGAAACCACAGAATAGAGATCCTGTTACGTGGGGTCAGCCCAGGCATGAACGTGGGGAAGTGGATGATGTCAAATATAAGCAAAATTGATGATAGGAAAGGTAAAAAACCGCCCACACACCGCTTCGTCCACCACAAATCCCACATGCGGGCGCTTGGAAACGAACCCGGACCACCTAGATGGGATGCGAGCGGTATAACTACTAAACCATATATGGGAGGATTGTAGCGCGGTCTTAGATAAACACTTTGATGTATAGAACCTATTGTCTCTTTTGCCAAATGTGAAAATTATAACATGTTTTTTGGGTCCCACATCAGCAGCTATAATTTTAAAAGACAAACAAAACAAAAAAAACGTGGACGTGTGCGTTCTATTTTTACTCAGAATGCTTCATTTGTATGAGAGCACTCAAAGGAATGCATTATTGGTGAACAATCAATACGTTATTTAAAACTATTGGACTTGCAATTTTTGGCAAAATTGCCTGAGGGTGTGCACGCCACTGGTAACCTTTCGGTTGATATCAGATTACATGCTTGAGCAGTCCACTATAACATATTGGCGGGCGAGTCGGTACGGCGCTGGTCATCGAATCCTTCGGCAATAAGATCGCACCGCTCTCTGAAGTTGCCATTCTTTAGTTTTTTAATTTTGTTCTTTTCTCAAAGAGGTACACAATTTGACCAGCATTTTTTTTTTTTTTTATAAAAAACAGTAACGGAGTCTGATCAGGACTCCGTTACTGTATCCCTATTTACATTTCCCCCCCGTAGGTTTTACTGATTACTGATTTTTTTTACTGTTTCTTTTACAAACATATACACATTGCACAAACATATAACATCCATGCCCAAGGCAGGACTCGAACCCACGATCCCCTGCCCACGAAGCACCAAAGCGAGACGCTTTAGCGAGCGTGGCCATGGGGACCGGCAGCATTAATACGCTTAGTTTACATTTTTGAAATCAAGATGATAAACCCTCCAGAACAAATTACATTCAAAAGACTATGGAATCTACTCAGCGTTCAATATTTAATGCAGTACTTGTTTGTCAAGGAACCCACATAGATTAATTTAATAGAAAAATTAGGTATATTGAAAACAGTTATTAAGTGTGTGCTTTGAAACTAGAAACTAAATTATGATTTTATCGGAGGAATGAAAAACTTTTCTATTGTTAGGATTCGAAAAACGGTACTCTGATTTTGTCTAGGTAAGTATTATGTTGTTTTAACCACTTCAGCTACCGTAACCCTACGCCGTTATGCCTCGTAGGTGATACCTCTGTAAGGATGTTGCTGATCAACACATCGTACATTTCGCCTGGTAACATAATGTATTTTGTACTTCGGATATTGTATTATTTCTCAACGTCTGTTTTTATTTATCTTTCATGAAGAGATGAAAAGGTGGAATGTACTTTCCTTTCCAGTACATAGTTGTTAACTAGTTTTATGTAGGTACCTTTTTACTATAGAGATCATTGTTCATTTTGTATTTCACTTGAAGTTCATTTGAACACAATTGTACCGGAGCTTCTTAGTTGCGAAGTACGATTGAAAGTCTCTTTCTTAACTAAAGGCTTTGGCCTTTGATGTCAGTTCCCTCTGCTGGCTGTCAAGTCTTTGGAGCTTCGGGTAGTCGACTGAAGACAGTCGCTTTTTTTTTTTTTTTTTTTTTTTTTAATTTTATATAACTGGTTTACTGGTTTTACTGTTTCTTTTACAAACATATACACATTACACAAACATATAACACCCATGCCCAAGGCGGGACTCGAACCCACGATCCCCTGCCCACGAAGCACCAAAGCGAGACGCTTTAGCGAGCGCGGCCATGGGGACCGGCATTAATATATAACACCCATGCCCAAGGCGGGACTCGAACCCACGATCCCCTGCCCACGAAGCACTAAAGTGAGACGCCTTAGCCAGCGTGGCCATGGGGACCGGCGCGCTTGAGAGTGTGTGAGAAAGACAGCTGGAGGTTGGAGTCCGGAATCGTTCTTATTAGGTTAACTCTGTGTGAATATTCGTTTGGTTTTTAACAATTCCTATACAAGCAAAATGTGTTCGGTGCTGACCCCACACAGAGGAATTTCTCAATAGACATTATTATTACTGTTACTATTGCTCTGAAATTGTATTTAGAAGATACTTTTCTAAAAATGCTAACTGGGTAATTTGTTGTTACCCTTGTGCCCGAGATCGGCACTTATTAAACCTTGAGACTTGATTTTTTTTTTTTTTTTTTTTTTTTTTTTTAATATACTATAGGGGCACCTTTTCCCTCTGCACAAATCTTGAGCGACGGCCCTCGTATGCACCTTTAGGTAAAATGGGGACAGACACGGCACACTAAGATGATAATGTTTCGTAAGTTGTGAACTGTGCCTATAACTGCAATGTGTACGCACACATCACGTCAGTGTGTGACACACCGTATTTTAGAAACTGCTTCGAGAGACACGGAGAAGTATACCCAGTCAGGAGTTTAATGGAATTGTTATTTAAACGATCTTTGTTGACCTAGATTCTAATCGTACATTGCATTCATATTATTTGTTATTGCGAATAAATCATATTAAGTTGCACAGCAAAACATGAACGACTCATTATAAAATCAAACAACATAAAATTGAAGACACCTGTGGGATCCTGAACCTGCCACACACTAGCCATACCGCTAAATAATGCCACTACGTCTACACTTTCTGAAATTCGAGTGTTCAGGTCACGGTCCATGGCGGTTTGATCAGTGGCGTACTAACCTCTAATACATTTTATGCTGTAACCCATAGTCAAGGTTCCCTATCTAAAACTATTTATCTTGTACCCTTGCAAATTTGTGCGCTTGAATTCTGTGCATATATGTGTGCGATATGATCACCCGAATCTCGGCAACGCATTGAACATGTTCTCATTAAAAGTTATATTGGATACTTGAAAGTAGTTTTATGGAACTGTATTTAAATAAAATTTTAATAAAAACCTTCAAACCAATTTAAGTTTCCCGGCTATAACTTTAGGCATTTTTTGGTGCAAAGTCACTTTGTCAACACTCGTATATGTTGTTCATCACTATGCACAGTATTACTTCTATTTTACAATCTACGTAGTTCTTTATGGCATCATGAATATAAAATACATATTATGAATATTTTAGGGGAAACTTTTGACTTCATGATGACAAGCGAATAACGTTATTCATAAAACTTCAAATGAGCTTCTTTTTTAATTTATTTGTTGGTAACAAGAACATGTGTAATTCAGGAATCCACCTGAAATCACCTCTACGAACTGCAATCATGCGATCCAACTAATTTTCTGGTCAGTAATCATTGTATTACTACAAAAAGTATTGTATATAGTATTTCTGATTATGCATTAGGTAAAACAGTGTATGTGTATGAGGGAAATTTTATGCTAAGATCGTTTTGAATTCATGCTGATGAAATATAACGTAAATTACTAACTTTACTTCGCATTTCATTTCATGCTTTATATAGTTCTGTTGATTACGTTTATTAGTAATGAAAGAAACATTATTTTTAGTGACTTGAAGCTTTCTTGTTATTAGAAACTACTGTCTCAGGGACAAAGTATGCAAAGTAACTATCCTCTGGCGAAAATGCTGTCCTTCCCCGACAATGTGCAGCATTCGCAATGCCGCCTAACCACATTGAATACAACAGAACTGAAGAATGGAGAGAATGTCCAAAGCAATAAAAGCGCCACATGACACAAAAACAGTCAGAGAAGTTCACTTCATTACCTACACGCCCAATATGATACTTATGGCTTCCTCACAGGAAATTCTCAGTTCGAATACCAAGAGTAAATCAAATTTTGTAAATGGTATTCATCAGTTATTAAGAAAGTATTGGCTTTTGTTAAGGAGACATCCTACAAAAGATTGGGAAAAATTAAAAAATTATTTTGTTTCATAATAAAATGACATGGATTCTAAAATTTTAAAAATTATATATTGCTTTTCCCACTTGGTGCAGTTTAACTACCAATAATTAACTGAAGCTATACATGTGTAAGCCTCAAATAGCCACTCCCAACTTTAAACATTATTTCCTCGTAAATATTACTTCAACTCTTTTCTATACTCAAAATGTTCCATACATACAATTGTTTCAGAACTTGTATAGTGCCTCTCAAAAGGACATTAAATTAAATGGTATTATTACTTTTTAGAAATAACTCTCCCATTGGGCGAAATAAATTAATAAAATTTGAAAAATCGATAGTTTTGAAGAATAAATGTATAAAGTTTCTCCACTAATTAAAGCTAATATGAAAGACAGATCTATTTGGGAACTCATCTGCGGTATAGCTAGATATTTGTAAGAGAATATTTTTAAAAGTGCATCACGAGGCTCATTTTTATTATAGCAATGAATTTAGTCAGTAATAATTATTCAAATAACTATGCTAGCTAGAATTTTCATACATAGCAAAACTATCAATATTATTGTGTAAAATAACTGGTATAAATGACAATAAGCTATCTTATATATTGTAGATTTTTCAAAGTTCACAGATACATCATCTTAAGTGCTCATAATCCTTCTTCTTTCATTAATTTCGACTTAATGGGACTATATTCCTTTCGGGATTTAATGAAAGAAAGAGTTTTATTATATATGCTGTGTAACTTAGCTTTTAAGACCGGAAAGTTTGCAGAGCTCTAGTTGTCAGTTCTTTTACGTGGTCTAAATCTACAACACGGCGGACAACATTATTGTAATGTTGTTCACCTCTTACGACAAAAAGCAAAGCAGTGTAGAGCTGGGTTTTCGATTTTGGATAATGTTATTTGTCAAAGAGGAACTAACTTCGACATAACCTTTTCCGCGCCACAATAAGTCAATCACTGCTCTCAAGACCGCATTTTTCTTCCTCTTTAATATAAATTATTCCTCTTTAAATAAACCCATCTGCACTTAAAATTACCTTGGGGAACAAAAGAGATATGCGTTCATACTTTCTTGACTTTCTTGAATACTTTTCGATTTGCACTACATTACGTTGTTTGTGCAGTTATATTTATGTTCTATCGTCAAGGAAACCATTCTCTCAAGATTAGCAAGAAATAAGTGAGTGTAACAGCCGCATTGCACACCTTACAATAGTACTTTAAGAAACTTAAGTCTATCACTAATATTGTAAGTATAAAATATGTTATTATACCTCTGGAATATTTTCCCCAAAATACGTATATAACACGATTTGTTACTATATGAATTTCCAAGAGACTTAACTTATGAACGTCTACACACAAAACTAATCTTAATCCAATATCGAAGTTATAATCTTCTTTCACGATATGAACCCTTAAAAGAAATTATCATGTTATCCCTAGGGTATTTTAATATTTTAGTAATTACTTACCGATCACACAACTAACTGTAATATTAAACTTTAAAAGAGGTACTTATCCTTTTGTGCGCCACTGTTGCGTGAGTCTATCCTCTTTTTATCTTTGAACACCATAACTGAAAATGATAAGGTTAAATATCAAATTTAATATTTCATTTCAGCATCTTCCACTGGTGTGAAGACTTTCCTCCCCAACTCAGTCATTATATGAAAAACATTTTCATTATTATTGGTTTCTCAAACTCAGGTAGCGTTTACAATTTGGTTAGAGAAAGGCATGTAATTAAACACGGGTTTTAATTATAACCATAGATTCAAAAAGTCCTTGGAATGTTTATTTTCTCTTTAATGTGCACGAAAGTAAAATACATTTAATTTTTGGGTGTTGGTAACGTTCATGGCGACACTTCATTTCAATTTTAATGCTAATAATGATTGTTGTCTTTGCTTGGCAGCTAGTTTTTGTTGTGTATGCATGTTTATCGCATTTCGTAATGTCGGATGCACGATCGAACATATAGTTTTGTGTTTTGTTAAATAAATATCCATCAGAGCGATGAAAAATATTATGGTGTAGCAGCTATGAATGGCATAAACGTTTCAGTAAAGAATTTCGAACGCTGAAGAATTTACTGAACATGCGATAAGGGCACTAGACAGGTATCAGAAAATAGTTTCCAGGAGGACTTCCAGTGTCTTTACACATGCAGTGTCAGAAGTATGTCACTGTGGAAGGGAACTGCTTTGAAGAAAATGTGTTTAAAATTCTTCTTTTTGGGGGGAAGTCCTTTATTATATTATACTTTATTATATTATATTATTATATTTTATTCAATTCACTTTTGATTTGTCAAGTACTTCTTTCTGTATTATTTACACATTGCAGGAACTTTTTGAATGCATATGTGTTTAAAAGATATTTAAGTTTGTGCAATAGATAAGAGTATAGCGTATAGACGACAGTAAAGTTTACGCTGCTCTTGACAGGATAGGTGGAATAATAAAATTTTATATGCTAAATTCCCTTGCTTGCATTTACTTGTTTGCTCTTGGAATTTTGTGTAATGAAACCAGATTGCAAAGCTGTATCCTCTGGACGCACACTTAGGAGAGAGTAAGCTATCTTGAAAATAAGCATTTTCAGCAGAGAATGTTGCATTAAATTGGAGTTTGGCGCTAACATGCAGGAAAAGCTACAGGAGTTGCTTCGTTAGCAGAGGTTTCTCGGTAACCGTATGTAATTAGCGTGATGGAATAGCTTAAAAGCAGATAAATTACACCACAGAATCACCGAGAAACTAAAGCTGAGTATATGGTTAATTAGTGGCAGTAATTAGTTGAAAACTGTACTTTCTGGGCAATTACGTCTAGTCAAGAAAAATGTTAATCGTTTCTTTATTCTTTACCTGATTGTGCATGTAAGTTGGGAACTTAGCAACTTACAATAATATAAAATAAAGATTACTTTTCAACGTATACTTACCAATTAGGGTAACAGAAAAAGATAAATTTAGTGACATAACAAACGCTATATACCTCCTTTCAATTGAAATGACAGTACAATTGAATAGGAACATGTCGCTGCAGCAGAATATTGTTTTCAAGTGATTTTTTCAGCCGCGCGCGACGAGAACAAAGGCGAATTTAACCCCTTTGGGAAGAAAACTTCTTTTCGGTTTTACCATCCATGGAAGTGATTGCAGTACATAAAAAAGTACATAGACACAAAGAATTGGTGTATAGTGATTCCAACGTACTATTATTTCACCTTCGTTAAGTTAAACGGAAGACAGTTTAAATAAGTTATCTAAGCATTGTTAACAATTTTTAGCATATAGTACATGTCAGATCTGTGGAACTCGCACTCCTCTATACGCAAACATTGCCACATTTTCTTTACCCACTCCACTACCTACACACTGTTTAACTCTGTACATGACGAATAACAATAGAGATGATGATACACGAGAATCTTACATAAAAATTTAGCGTAGACGGTAAATTGATAATTTCTGCGTTCAAAATGGTAAAAAGGCTCAATGTTTATTGTGTTCTAAACAGTCGAGCTACACGTAAAATCATAACATCAAACGATATTTTAATTTTGCAATGCTAATCAGCATGGGAAAGCTAAAATTTCAGGTATAATTATAAAAAATTAAACTCTGTATAATTTAAATAAATAGTCGATACTGCGCCTCTCTACCATTAAGCCTAAAATTGCTAAATTTATACCAAAAAAGGTGTCAGCGTTCTAATATGCCGGCCATATTAGACGCCTTAGGTTCGATCCCAAGCGACTGCATGTGAGATAAGTGGTGGACAAAGCGGCGCAGGGGTTCTTCGGTTTCCCCTGCCATCGCATTCCACCGGTGCTCCATCTTCATTTCATGCATTACCAGTGTCACCACCTGAGGTGCCACAAGTAGTAAAAGCGGGCGTTAAACACTATAACAAAGTTCTAATGTACGCCCAGAAAAGGCTTGTAGACCCTCATTTGAGGAAGGAAGACTGAAAGACATAATTATTTTGTTCCTGACTACCTTTAAAATTGGCTAGCTCCGCCACTGCTATTCTTTATATGCCAAACAAGCCTCTAATAACAACTTAATGTGTCCTCTTCGTTCAACAGCTGCTTAGGGGTGAATAGGTTATTCAGTGAATCAACAATTGCGAACAATGTTTAAGGCATAAAGACATTTGTTATATTATGTTACTTAAATGTATAATTTTTAGTACACGAGCGGCAATGATCTGAGTTTATTAGGCAAAACCTAAACTACATCCAATACACATTTGTGCTGTCATTTTTTTTTAATTTAAGTGGTAAAATTATATAACATGTTATTTGTTTATTAAACGCATTTATAATCTGTAAACTTACCAGTGAATTCAGAAAGAAAGCTCAGAAAATCCGACTCACTACCTTAACCACAAATGAGAGATAATTATTTTAAAACAGAAGGAGAAGGGAGACAGGGAATATGCTTAGAATTAATTTTACTCCATTTTCCTTTACCTGCACATATATGAAAAAGAAGATTTTGGCCGCATTTTGACACCAAGAGTCTCCTTAAATGCAGGAGATCAAAGGACAAAGGGTTCATTTAACCAACGCTCAGTATTCTTTCAGAATGAATTCCTGCTTCGTATCCAACCTGTAATATCCAAGAATAAGTGCAATTGCTCGAATTTACAAGGTTGGTCTATCCGAGGCTTTTTATTACCGTAACAGAATTCTAGGGTCAGAATTGTTGACATCCTATGTGCATATAAATAACATGACTACGAGAATTAATTTGTAATTATACTTAAGAAACACGAAACATATACCTGATAAGTCTGTGAGTCCATTCGTTACATAAAGTGGTATGTTAGAATTATTTTTCTGCTTACATTCGAAATAATCAAAATTTCGAATGAACATGTTGAATTTAACCGGTTAACACACTATGTCAATGTGGACATCAGCTAAATAAATCTTGCAGTGAAAATGTGGAGGCGAAATTGTTTTCTCGGCTTGCTGGAAAATTTACGTCACATTTGTTAGTAATCTTTAAATCCTGCTTTTACTACATAGTCTTCCATAAATACTGTCACAACCTTTGAGAGTAGCTGTACTTCTTGCCTCTACCTGCCTGCACATTCCTTTGTTGTGCTATTCAGCGCTGAGTCATTGAGAATACAACTGCAGAACAAGAACGTTGTTTGTGATAGTTGCCACAATGGAATGGGGCGATTACGAAAATCGTGTAGCCTCGCACAGGATAGGCAAATCCCCAGGTGAGATCTTCAAAATTCTCCAGAAGTTGAAAATGAGCAAGAGTTTCGTGTATCGCACTGTCCAGCACTTCCTTGAGACGAACTGTGAAAGACCGCCACAGGCAAAGAAGACCACGCACTCCAGAGTTGGTGAAAGCAGTGGCGCCTAGCATCCGAAGAAATTCCGTACGGAGACAATCAGTGATGGCTCAAGAGCTGAAAATGACTAAAATGTCTATGTCGCGCACATTGTACTATGACCTGGGTCTGTGCGCCTACAAACGGCGGAAAGGGCACCATCTCACAAGTGAGCTGAAGCACCAGAGGCTTCTTAAATCAAAACGGTTATTGCAGCGTTACGCAGCAAATGGTCATAGAAGAATCCTTTTCACTGACGAAAAAATGTTCAGTTTTGAGGAGGCTTTCAATGCCCAAAACGACCGAGTATATGCCAGATCATCTAAAGAAGCTGCTGAAAAGGCTCCAAGGGTCCAGAGGGGCCATCATCCTGAATCTGTCATAGTTTAGTGGGGTGTGAGCTATGAAGGAATCAAGAATATGCGCATAAGGAAAGGACAGCCTAAGAGTGGCTCAGGGCTAATGTTCCGGACTATATTTCGACCTCAGATTGGCCTTTTGCAAATCCGGACCTGAACCCCCTGGACTACAAATTGTGGTCTAAGCTTCAAGAAATGGCTTGCAAAAAGAGACATCTTAATATTGAAAGTTTGAAGCGTTCTCTTAGGAAGGCAGCAGCAGATTTCCCACTGGAAACGTTGCGTAATTCAATAGATGAGTGGCCACAAAAACTTAAGGCCTGTGTCATACCAGAGGTGGTCATTTTGAATAATTATATATGAGTTTGATTCTTCAAACACACATGTAATAATATTATCAATATATTAAAACATATTAAACCACTTTGTGTAAATTGATTGAAAACTTTGTGACAGTATTTTTGGTAATTATAAGTACATATAGCATGGTGATACTGATGATACATGGAATGAAGATGGAGCACCGATTAAATGCGATAATGGGGGAAATCGGAGAACCCGGAGAAAGCCCACCCCTGTGCCGCTTTGTCCACCATAAATTCCGCATGCGCTCACTTGGGATCGAACCCGGGCCGCTTTGGTTTGAGGCAAGTGGTCTTATCACATTGGCCTTTGTAGTTTTGAAAGACCCATTTTTTTTCATTTTTACTTTCTGTATATATACTATGTACATAGTAGTTGGAGAAGATACTTATTCCACCCAAATTTCAATGTTCTGATTTCACCAAGAATATATATTTTGAGGTCCTTTGAATACAAAAAATCACTTTTAGAAAAAGGTTCGTGTGTGTGTGAAAAACATTACTCAAAAAGTCCAATAAATACTAAGCTTGATTTTTAAGTTTATATCTAGGATGTGACACAAAGATTTTTTTAAAAAACTACTAAACTATTTTATATAGAAAATTTACGAACATTTTGAGTTTGTCAAAAATATTTATCAGGATTTTAATTAAAAAACCGTATATTAAAGACGTTTACATGACAAATAAAATGTATATCTGGAATTTTCTGGAGTAGCCTCTGAAGACCTCTTCACTCTAGATGACTTCTGCATAGCTGGTAGACCGTAAGAGATGGACAAAAACTTACTATACAAAAAATGTAGAGCTTGTTAAAATACACTATTTCTGTTATATCTTCTTATTTTTTTGAGTTCACCATTCCCGAAATACTCTTAGTTAACGGTTTCTATTTTAAAACAGGTATTAAACTTTCTCAAACGGGATTACTATTATTATTATTAATATTATTATTATGATCATCATTATTATTATATATATTTTTTATTCTTTCATGTATATATATCCCCCTTTAACACTTAAGGTCATATCGGACTTTGCATTAGAAACAACTTGTGGAATGCTCACTCTTGATTGTAGAAGTTAAATATTTATCAGTGTGGACCAGCTTTATCTCCTAACGCAGCCAAAATCGAGCGAGCTGCCATTTATAAGGGCCTTGTTGGAAAACATTACATCTATCAAAGTCTTTTTGACATAAAGGAATATTTTGTCTTCCCTCTTTTTCACCCCTGAAACTTGTTAACGAACTCTATCATGGTCCAATATAGCATTGTTTTAAAGAGATTAAAATAAAATCAAAACCAGGATGAAGCGCTAATTTTTACAAATTTATTTTTCAATAAGATTTATATAGGTTTCTATAAATTTTACGAAATACGAATACAATAATTTTTCAATGTGGTCATCCAATGAGATTCAAGAAAGATTGAATATGAGTGCTAGTTGGTTAACGACTTTTATAGCTTGATTTATGTTTTGGTTAGGATTAGGTGCAACAAGAGTCGAAAAGTGAAATCAAAGAATTTCATGTTGCGCCTTATAATGCACAGAGTAACATTCAAAGAAACAATTTTATTGACTTTTGAGGTCCAATAATTACGTGAAATTCATTGTTGGGCTCTTGTTTGTGTACATTAACCTTTATGGTTTCTTTTCTGAGTTAAAATATCGGTTTCAGCACGAAAGGGTTTATAGCACGTATAGTCAAGCTTATCCCAGGGAGGTGGGTTTATGATTTGAAGGTTTTATTTAATACATTTCCGTTTTGAAATGGATTCAAAGAGTTCAGTCAAACAAAAATCCAGTCACCTGGTTTTAGTATATATTTGTTTTTTTTTAAATTGCTTTAAATTCTGGAGGATAGCTGTTTAAATGTATTTGAAAATTTAACTAACGTCATAATATCCAAAATTTTGCTTATAGATGGTGTAATGTTACATCACAGCAGGTTTGTATAGAATTGTAATGTTATAATCATACAAATTTCACCACAATTTGTGAAATTTACTTATTGACCTTGTATTGTTTTTCTCATTGGTAAGCGGGTACATAAGTTTATCCGAAGTACTACGTCAGCCTCCATTTCGTACGTTAATCTTTCATTTTATAGCACTACAAAATGTAACAAATATCATTGAAAATGAATGACATTCAAATAGTTAACTTGAAAGAAGTTCCTCCATAAGTTAAAAATAAAGTTCTTTTGCTGAATTGTAAGTAATAGTAGAATTAGAAATACCAGAAAGAAGTGGAATGTTCCTAGAGAGAGTATAGAAATATTGGTTACGGTGTATAAAGAGGAAAAAAAAAAAAGCTGATGTGTACCATTCACATGACTTTCTCTATATCCCTGCAACACATTATTCTTAAAAACTTATACTTCTATTTACTTCATGCTAATCAGTAAAACATTAGCAGAAATAGCCATATTACTTGCTTCCTTGTAAGTGGAGGTGAAATAAGGGAGTACCATAAGTTAAAGTGATAATCAAAAGCTTGTTCCTATGTCACTGAAGTTCTTTGTTTGTATGGACATCAGTTGACAAATTCCTGAATGAGAAATATAGGTTATTCATAGCAGAAAACAAAACTAAGGAATGTCTCAAAAAAGACGAACTCCACGAAAAAAATGTATATAACATAAATTGTGTGTTTTAGCGTACTCTACATTTTTTGTGTAGTAAGTTTTTGTCCATCTCTAATTGTTTAGCAGTTATTCAAAATTCAGTAAAATTCATCTAGAATAAACTACTCTTCAGAGGCTATTCCCAGAAAATTCAAGATATACATTTTATTTGTCAGGTAAATATCTTCAATATACGAAATTTTAATCAAAATCATTAGAGACAATTTTGAGAAAATCAAAATTTTCGTAAAAAGTTCCATGTAAAGGGTAGTTTGGGGTGGGGGGATTTTTCTAAAAATCGTCGTGTCGCATCCCTGGAAGATACTAAACTTAATTACCAAGCTTGGCATGTTACCGACTTTTCGTTTTTCAGTTATCGTGTTCACAGGCACACGGACACACGGACCCACGGACACACACACGGACCTTTTTCCGAAAATGCTTTTTTTAGATAAAGGGGACCCTAAAACATATATTTCCGGTGAAATCTCGGTAACGAATTTTTGGGTGGAGTGCAGTATCTTCTCTACACACTATGCACATATTACGTATAGAGAAGGTAACAAGAATTTGCTAAAAATATGTTTGAAACAGATGAAGATATTTAAGAACGACGAAGGTTGTAGGGGAACTTAGAGAAAAGCTTGACGGAAATTGAAATGGGAGACATATAGAGGAAAGGAGAGGATAATGAAACAGTCAGTGAGAAATAGGATAGAAGACATATATAAACAGGAAATTTGGGATTAATTAGTAAAAAGCCGCTTGTTATTTGGGTAATGTAATAAACAAGAGAGGAAAAAATAAGCGGCTGCCTCCGTGGTCGAGTGGTCAGCGAGCTGACTTCTCTCCCGGAGGTCATTGGTTCGATTCCCGGCTGGGGCGGGGAATTTTTCTTTAACCGGATTTATTCCCTATCCCCCACAGAGTCTGGAAGTATGAATGCGAGAGTGAATGTGCGTGTGTTTAGTAATATAATAATGATTAACCTAATATTCTAACCTACAGTAATAGAGTTGTTCACAAGTCAAAGCCCCCGATATGACCATTGAATTTAAAGGGGGCTATACAAACAATAAAAAAAAAAGCGTGAATGCGATCAGGAGCAACAGGGGAAATGAACTAGAACGTTGAATTTTATGCGGGGAAAAGTATTGTTCACTGCTTATCTGAATGTAAAGAGGTAAGAAATTTGGGAATACCAATAGGATAGAGACACATTAGAGACCAGGAGACACAGTAGCAATGAAAATGTTGAATGTCAAGAGAAAAATAAGAAGCACGATTTGGCGAGGGTAAAACAAAAGTGGATAATTCACTCGGTGGTGAATATGATAACTTTGTTATCATTTCAAAATTTTACATAATTTAAGGCAAAATACAATCTAAATAGTAATTGGACTGAAAAGGGGGGGGGGGGGAATTGCCATATCTGGAACAGGAGGTTCAATTTCTCTTCTACAAAATCATTTGTATAATAACCATTTTTAGCATTTTCACGGTCTCCCTATATTTCATTGCTATAAATTATTTATTTAATGTCAATTTTATATTGTTTTATTGTCCTGCTTCACCTTTTCGATTGGCATACGAATGAAAACTGTTGATATTACATTATCTTTATAGAGGAGTTTCTATTTATTACTACTTTTTTCTTTTAGATAGTTCATTTATAATTTGTCTGGTTTAGTCTGTCCTTGTTGGCAGCTCGTAAATATGTGGAGTTGTCATTGTTGTTTCAATAAATCTATAAAAACAACTAATTTAAACTTAAACAAAAACACGTTATATTAGATATTGGAAATTTCAAACAGCACCTTTCTATTTTTACTTTATCTAGCACGTGTGTACAATATGCAAGGTAGATAGATACTGCATTCCACCAAAAATTAGATACCGTAATTTCACCAGAAATACATATTTTGAGACCCCCTGAATTCAAAACAAGCATTTTTGGAAGCGTCCGTGTGTGTTTTTGGATAGCATAGCTCAAAAAGAAAACTCGGTTAAATGCCAAACTTGGTTTATAACCTCAGTATCTTGCAAAGATGCCAAGAATTTAAAAAAAAAAAAATCCTCCATTCCCAACTATTCTTTACATAGAACATTTTTCGAAAATATTGATTTTCTTGATAATGGCTCTAACGATTCTTATTAAAATGGTACATGTCTATGACATTTTTTGACAAACTAAATGTATATCTTGAATTTTCTGGCAATAGCCCCTGAACACCTTTTCATTCTGGATGACTTTACTATAACTTTCGTATAACTTAATACACAAAATACAGATCTCATTAAAACACTCAATTTATGTCATATATACCTTTTTTGTAGAGATAACCGTTTTCGAGATATTCGGAGTTATTGGTTTCAGCTTTAAGCTTCTTAAACATTTCCCACACGGGAAATCGAACTTCCATTTCGCCTTTCGTTTGTTTAGTCCTAGCAAGCAAAGAGAACCGAATTTAAATTATTCCACATAGCGACCGGCTTTTAAAATAGTTGATTATTGCTTTATATTGTGCATTCTCTTGTTTTTCTCCAACTTAAAAAGTAATAAGTTCAACTCTGGTAATGCATATCTTAATTAGCATGGTGCTGAATAATCTTTTGTAACAAAAGCTGTTTGTGGAACAGCTAGAAAAACTTGTGTGAATGGAACACACCTGATTGTTATACTTAAATGTGAAGGAGTATTCAATTATATATACATCTCAAACCTTTATTTTATATCTTTTGTTTTAAATCGTTGCGTAGTAATCTGGAGGTTTATTATTGTGAAAGACAACAAGAAGACCTCGGATAATACGTGTAGAGAAAGTTAAAATAAACCTTCATTAACAAAGGTACTTTTTGAACTTCCCTCTTATGTCTTCTAGTTACTGTTTTCTGCACATCGTCTTCATTTGTTTGTGTAATCATTACATCGTCTGTCAAGAGTAGCATATTCCTATTCTAGCCGTTATTCAGTGTGATGGTTCTTAGTATTTTACTTTCTCTATCACGTATGCATAATGCAAATAATACATAGAGAAGGTTTGTATATCACAAAAAATTCAATATTAAATACCAAAATTGGTATGAAAGTTCAGTATCTTCTAAAGATTCCGGTTTCCCCGACATTCACTCCACCAATTGCCCCATCATCACCTTTCCAGTCATCGATTTCGCTTACATTTCATACCATCCACTTCCTCGTGTTCATTCAGGGGCCCACTCCCCGAAACAGGCTCTCCATTCCGTGTTTTCGTAACGTTGGTTCCTCGACAGGTTTCTGACCCCTATGTATTGGCTTGTAAGTCCTAGGAGGGTGTCAGTCCTACAATTACGGGGAGGGTAAGCCGATTACGAAACGAAACAATCTTCTAAAGATCTGACACAAAGACTTTCAGAAAAATCCCCCATCCCCAATCACCCTGTACATGGAACTTTTTTTTTTTTTTTTTTTTGAAATTCTTGATTTTGTCAAAACTGGCTCCAATTTTAATTAAAGTACCATAGTAAAACACCCCGGCTTCACATGGGTGGTGTACCTAAAGAAAAACCTGAGACAAACTCTTCCGTTTACAGTACGACCATGCAATGAAGTAAAATTACAATTAAATAATTTGACAATACTTTATTGTAATGCCTTGAAACGTACAAATAGCCCATACGAAAAACACGCAATTTAAGGTAAATTCCACATACTTCTAACAATTGATCTTGGGATTTCTTGTCATTGCGAATGCAAGGCGCACTGGAAACTAAACACGCTTAAAGTCAAAATGCAAGTCGGTTGGCATTAGCGATATTCTTGGAATAAGCACATCCTCGCCTTTGAACTTGATATTAGTAGCTTAAATCAACGTTTTCATAATTTTTTTAACAACGAGTCTTGTTCCGTTGCATAATTTCGGCTGATTGAGATTGCGTAGCATAATTATCACCAAATCAGCCTTGAGCTGTGTGGCGGTAATCCTGGCAAATCCAATGAATTTAGGAATTCAGTTAGATAATTGACGACTTCATTTGGATTGGTAATGGAATCGATCGACATAAATGAATGCATTTGACCATCAATTTTACTCTGAATTTGTATGTTCAAATCATTTGCATTCTTATTAGTTGCTGCTAACATAGCTCATTTGCTCAACCAAGCATATTCTTTTGTAATTTGCACCATTGTTTGGGAACACTTTCGATATTAATTCTTCCTTTGACGTTGTGAAGGTTCAACATTTGATGGACACGAAATGAAGCCAGTTGAAGTGTCAACAGAAATTTCCCATTGCCAATATTTAATAATACCTTTGCATCTGAAAAGCGTAATGAAGTGCAGTAATCTGCGTAATATAGCATATATAGTTGGTATTGCGAAAAGGAGGAAGTCAGCGTACCCATAAGGCAGAGTGGAAATGATGTCGCTTTGCGTGGATAAGTAAGAATGCCGTTGGCATAATAAAGTAATGGCACCGCTTCCATACTGTGGCGGGTTAACGCTGAAATAGGTAATGAATTACTTTAAGGAGAAAGTCACATTCATACCTCTTCCGAATCTCTTTCTATCCTTTACTCCTAATGTTTTCCACCGCTTTCTTTGTTTTCTGTTGTCACAACACCCATTTTTAACCCAAACATGGCATAATTAAAGAGCAAGAAGATGTGGTTGGGCAATTGATAAGCTTTTATTTGATGATAGCTTTGTGTGTTAAATTGCCCCATTTAAACCAAAATAGTATATGTTCAAATGATTAAGAGCACCACTACTGCAGTGAGATGACGGGGATAACTTTATGTTCTGATGAAATCACCTTAATTGGCTCATGGCCACATAATCTCAAATAACCAACATCTGCAATAGGAAGTTATCCTAAAATGGTTTACTCTCCGGGTCCCGTCATTTCTTCGCCATTTTCAGATTCCAAGAAGGATAACTGATTATGTGCATAGTTTATAACTTGTTCATTTTAAAGAATTACAACAAAGATATATTTATTTCTTATTTCGTTATTTAAACGATGTGACCAAGGGAACGATAGTTAATACTTAAGAAATATATTTGATTTTCACTGTTATCTTGCGTCATTGACTCCAAAACCGAATGCATTCCCTTAGCATTGAATGGGAAAGAAGAATAGGGTAGTACTGCGGTTATTTAGCGGTAAATAAATAAGTACGTACTTTAGATGTTCGTCACCAGGAAAGCTTCTTTGCTTCTTTATTTTAAACAATAGAAGTAAAGAAGGAACAGTTAATAGATAAAAATGTATTTGAATTTCACTGCTCTGTTGCGTCATTGTCTTGATAAACTGGTGCATTACCTTAACAATTAATGGTTAGGAAAATAGACAACTACTATTGCCATTTAACAACAAATGCCATCCGGCAGCTATTCCGATTACGTTCCCTTGGCACTGTATGCTGATTCATATTAAAAACTTTCCAGTACGATTTTTAAACATTTTCTTTTACACAAACCTTGTCCAAACCTTAACGTGGAGTTAACTGTTTCCAAGATATTGCTTGTTGTTGGTTTCACTTTTAAACTACTGAAACTGTTCTCAAACGGAAAGTCATATTTCTTTTGTTTCACTCTTGGCCTTGGAATAATACCAAATTTCAATGACAAACGCAAACCGACAACTTTTAAAACATTTGATTGTAGCTTTAGCCTAATGTATTTCTCTTATGATTATAAGGAACTAAGCCATAAGTCCAATTTTGATAATGTTTATCTTCATTAGTTATGTAAATAAAAGAATAATCTTGGGTAAGAGTAATTTGAGAAACATAGAGCAAGTTAGTGAATGGAACACAAAACTTTTCCTTTCATATATCTAAGAATTCTTAAGTAACTTTATTAACGTTATTACTTGGAAATAAGTTACCTAATCCTTGCATTATTAGACCTTTCATATATCTAAGAATTCTTAAGTAACTTTATTAATTTTATTACTTGGAAATAAGTTACCTAGTCCTTGCATTATTAGACCTTATTAAACTTTCATTAATATAGTTGCTTGCCTTCAAACTTCTCTCCGTACTTTCTTGTTCGGGACTAATCAAAGAAGAAAATGCCCTATGTAAACACGGAGCACTAGTTTTTGCCTGCAGGGCACTGAAATGTTGATCAAGAGTGTTCTCATAAAATAAGAAGACTAGGCGCTTTGTCAAATCTTACGAAATGCTGTGTGTCTGGAGAAGGAAAATGTTTCACGAAAAAACAACCTTAATATCCAAGAGAGTCCAAGAATAACAGGCGTTCTTGCAGCCATACAAGAACATGGCCTTACACGTGACGCCGTTGGTTCATGCGGAATGGGAAGATACGAGTAAAGGAAGATGTATGGCGACATGCAAAGCAGTGTAATAAGTCAGAGTTACTGGAAAATCGGAGGCGGCGAATCCTCTTTATGGTTTTTTCCCAAGCCTATTCTACATGTTTTGGTTACTCCTTTCATAAAGGCGAACTATATTTTCTCATGAAGTAATATTCTTTCCAACGCTTGATTGGACGAAAAAACAGCGAATAAAATACGAGGTCTGAACTTATGTAAAAGGCAACGTTTAAATTTTTAGATAAAAATGTATTTCTTGGAACATAAATAATGAGCACAAACAGCTTTACTGAAACAATTAGATTATTTCCATGGATTAAATCTTCAAAAATGTTTTATACTCCACAATATTTTACCACTTAAATATTTTTGTGGCCCCCCCTCCCTTGATATGGAACTACAATGTGAGACCGGTACTGGAACGAATTGTGAGGGATGTGATGTCTCGACTTGTGAGGGGTGTTAAGAAAAAATCTGATGTGATTCATTCACATGATGTTCTCTACATCTCTGTAACAAGTTATTGTTAAAAACTTATGCTTCTATTTACTTCATGCTAGCAGAAATAGTCTTATTACCAGCTTCCTTGTAAGTAGAAACTAATTAAGGTAGTACCATAGGTTAAAGTGTTAGTCAAAAGCTGTTGCTATGTGACTGAAGTTCCTTTGTTTGAATTGACAAATTCTTGTATGAGAAAAGTAGGATTTTTAAAGGTGAAACACACACACACAAAAAAAAAAGGAATATCTCAAAAACGAGCAACTCCATAAAAATGTATATAACATAAATTGTGTGTTTTAACGTGCTCTACGTTTTTATGTGGTAAGCTTGTGTCCATCTCTTACGGTTTATCAGTTATGCAAAATGCCGTTAAATTCATCCAGAATTCTCAGAAAATTCAAGATATAAATTTTATTTGTGAGGTAAATATCTTTAATGTACGATATTTTAATCAAAATCGTTAGAGAGAAAATCAATATTTTCGAAAAAGATCCATGTAAAGAGTATTTTGCGGTGAGGGTATTTTTCTCAAAATCATCGTGTCGCATTCCTGGAACGTATTAAACTTAAATACCAAGTTTGGTATTTTGCCGTTTCCTTTTTGAGTTATCTGATCACAGACATATGGTCACATACACGAACCTTTTTCTCAAAATAAGTTTTTTTGGATACAGGGGACCTAAAACATGTATTTCCGGTGTAATCTCAGTATCGAATTTTTGGGTAGAATGCAATACTTTCTCTATACATTATATACATAGTACGTGTAGAGAAAGTAAAAAAGAACAAAGGCCTATATTTCCGAAATAATTTAATTGACCTAAAATTCGATTTTAAAAGTATTTCAAAACATTGGTTTATAGTTTACTCCTATTTCATGCTACCTAGATTTCCGAGGTCGCAGGTTTAAAAAGCGATGGATATTTTTTTCTCCACCCCCCCCCCGGGAATAAATATTCTTAGCATAGTATCTTCCGGAAGGAAAGTAAAGCTAGTGGTACCATGTTGTAGATTTATGACACGTGAAAGAACCATAAGGAGTAGCATTTTCAGTCTTTCTCGTCCAGATTAGAATGCGACGCTATACACCATAGAGTCACCCTCCGTGGTGTAATGGTTACCATGCCAACTTCATATACCCAAGGTCACGGGTTCAAACCTGGTGGAGGACGATGACTTTTTTTGGGTGTAAAAATCCTTAGCGTGGCTTCCTTCGGAAGGGAAATAAAGCCGTTCGCCCCGTGTCGTAGTTTTAGGTCACGTAAAAGAACCTCAAGCCTGATAGAGAGGTCTCTGAGCAAAATTAAGCATCTTTTACGCCCAATTTAGAATGGGACGCTTAGAACCATAGCAGTTAAAGAGCGTCCATAAATAACACGCCATCTCCATTTCTATTAACCATAGTAAATAAGAAACGTGCAATCAATCTGTACTTATTCAGGTTTGTAGGCGGTTTATTATGCTGGTGTAGAGCTTGAAGGCTTACACTGCCTTTTTCTTCCATTAATGTAAATGCAGCATTTTATTTCAAACATATTTCAGATAAAGAAATTTCAACGGAAACAACTTACTCTTCGTTTCGTTTCGTAATCAGCTTACCTTCCCCGTAATAGTCGGACTGATACCTTCCTAGGTCTTACAAGCCAAGAAGCCTCTGGCACGAAACCACACGAGGAAGTGGATGATATGAAATGTATGCGAAACTGATGATTGGAAAGGGGATGATGGAGAAATTGATGGTAACCGGAGGACCCAGAGAAAACCCTCCCAGACGCAGCTCTGTCCACCACGAATCCCATATACGGGCGCTTGGGATCGATCCCGGGCCGCCTAGATGGAGGGCGAGCGGTCTAACCTCTCACCCATGGCGATGCCCAACTAAACCTTAAGGTCCCCAAACACAAAAAATCTGATGGGTTTCTCTACCTATTATGTAACAAACTATTCTTACAAAAGCTTATACTACTTCAATCAGATTAACTAATACTAATCAGATTAACATTAACAGAAATTGTCTTGCCTACAAAGTAGTCCCTTGAAAGTACAAGCGAAAAATGGGAATACACTCGTTAGAGCTAATGATAGCCATATCGTTTAGAAGCTGAATGATTGAAAATCACTTTTATTTCCATGGCCAGGAGCAAATTAAAATAAAAAGGAATAACAAATTACTTTGAGAAACGATTCGGTATTTAAAAATTGGAATCAATAACAAGGATTTATCTGAAATTGCTAACTCCACAAAAAGGTGTATATGATATAAGTTGTGTGTTTTAACAAGCTCTACATTTTTAGTGCAGTAAGTTTTTATCTATGGCAAAATGAAGAGGTCTTCAGAGGCTATTCACAGAATATTCATTTCATTTTCTACTTCTTCTTCTTCTTCTTCTTTATTTTTTTAGGTTTGCGAATCATATCCTTGCCAGAGTTTTTTTTTTTTTTTAAATTTGTTGCTTCAGGTTTTCCTTTGTCTTTCTAACAGCCAAATACCTGAGGGTATCCTAAACTTAAGGCTGGGACATTTTCTTCTCAAATCTCGTATCCCTAATGTTATTTCATTCGAAGTATAATCAGTATTCCCTCTGTGGATCTCTATGCAGTAA